>LR999966.1:37378927-37824557 GCA_905220375.1 Tachina fera | reverse complement strand
ATTATTATTATTATTATTATTATTATTATTATTATTATTATTATTATTATTATTATTATTATTATTATTATTATTATTATTATTATTATTATTATTATTATTATTATTATTATTATTATTATTATTATTATTATTATTATTATTATTATTATTATTATTATTATTATTATTATTATTATTATTATTATTATTATTATTATTATTATTATTATTATTATTATTATTATTATTATTATTATTATTATTATTATTATTATTATTATTATTATTATTATTATTATTATTATTATTATTATTATTATTATTATTATTATTATTATTATTATTATTATTATTATTATTATTATTATTATTATTATTATTATTATTATTATTATTATTATTATTATTATTATTATTATTCAGTTCTCGTTGTACATTCATAGTGAACAGTCAATTTAGCGGAGTTTTTATTTCAGACTAAACAAAAAAAAATTGTACGAAAAAATATTCGGAATACATATTGTTATTGTTAGCTTTATTTGCATTGCTAATATTTTTTACATAGTCATAATTAACAAAAACAAAAAAACCGTAATCAAAAAAAAAAAAAACAAACAAACAAACAAAAGTGCCCTTGAGGAATACTCTATATGAGTACCTCAAAAACAAATAACTGTGAAGTGAGTTCTAATGGCAGAAATGCCTATTTTACTGTGAGTTCTGAAGCTCTTAATGAAAATAATAAAAATAAAAAATCTAATGATAGACTTACTGAGAGCTCTGAAGCTCTTAATGATAATAAATTAAATAAGAAATCTGATAGTAGACTTTTTTTTAACGGCGAGACCTTTTTTTCGTCAGCGATCAACTTCGCTTTGTCCAATGCCAACTAGTGATTCGTTAACATTACCGTTGCCTAGTACTTTTACATTTAACTCAGCGATATCATCCGCCTCGGGCTCGTGGTCATCACTTAACCAAGTTTTTACTGAAGTTAAGAGCAGCCCAAAACCCAAGGTCCAAGTGGGAATGGACAGATATATTACAGTGGTAAAGCGCGGACGAAGCCCAAAGTCTTGGAAAATTTCATCTGCTCCAAAAATGTCTAGGGATAACAGCGCATCCTCTATTAACCGCCAAAATCGTTTTGAAATATTACAAGTTGACAACAACGAACCCGATGTATCTACGAACAAAACATCCAAGCCGCCTCCAATCTATTTGAGAGAAAAAAATTCAAACGCTATTATAAAAAATTTAATTTTAGTCATTGGTGAGAATAAATTTCATATCGTTCCAATAAAACGTGGTAACATTGATGAAACCAAAATTCAAATTTATGAAGAAAAAGATTTTCGCAAACTGATTACTGAATTTGAAAAAAGTAAGAAAAGTTTCTACACATATCAGCTTAAAAGTGCTAAAGGCCTGCAGATCGTATTGAAGGGCATCGATTCCTATGTTGCTCCCGAAGAAATAAAAGATGCACTCGTCCTCCTGGGATTTAGGGTAAAAAATGCATCTAACATAATAAATAGGGAGAAGATTCATCAACCTCTATTCAGCGTCGAACTTGAGCCAAACGATATAAAATTGAAAAAAAGCGAGTCTCATCCAATTTATAATTTGAAATATCTCTTATATCGAAAAATAACAGTTGAAGAACCACACAAGCGTTCTGAACCCGTACAGTGCCATAATTGTCAAGAATATGGTCACACAAAAACTTACTGCAAGTTACCTTCAGTTTGTGTTATCTGCGGTGAATTGCACGGTACTGCTGGTTGTACTAAACCTAAAGATCTAGCAGAAAAAAATGTAGTAATTGTGGAGGTAATCACACCGCTAACTACAGAGGATGTCCTGTCTATTCTTTCGTTAAACAGACTATGGGGCAAAAACCTAAATTAGCTCCAGCACAAACAGCAAACGCTTACTCCGCCACTTTTGCTCAAATGAGCCAACCTGTCACTTCACGTGTATCGTATGCCGATGCAGCTAAGACTAGTTATATTCCTACACAAAATATTCCGCCTCAAAATAGTTCAACGAATGCAAACTCAAACTTTAATTTTAGTCGCCTTGAAGCTACTATTGAGAATCTAGTGCTGACTATAAATAATTTTACAACAAATATGACTAGCATGATGCAAGAAATGCTACGAATGCAGTCTACACTGCTTCAAGCATTAGTTAATAAGCCATGAGCACGTTAAAGATAAGTTTCTGGAACGCAAACGGCATTCGCCAACATAAAAATGAACTTGAGCACTTCCTCACGGAAAAAAATATTGATATAATGTTGGTTTCTGAGACTCATTTGACTTCAAGGAGCCTATTCAAAATTAATGGCTACATTTTATATGATTCAAAGGACCCAAGAGGAAGAGCTTGCGGGGGATCAGCAATTTTAATAAAGTCAAGACTCAAGCATTATATTCTTGACAACATTTGTGAAGAACATCTACAAGCAACGAATATTTGTATCGAAAATTTTTGCACAAATTTTGTCATATCATCAATTTACTCCCCTCCTAGATTCGCAATTACTGAGGATCAATACGAGGATTTCTACAAATCTCTTGGCCCTTGTTTCGTAGCAGCTGGAGACTATAATGCAAAACATACTTTCTGGGGTTCGCGTCTTATCACACCTAGAGGACGAGCGTTGTTCAACACAATTTCAAAAATGGGCTTGGACGTCATTTCGAGTGGGGAGCCCACTTACTGGCCTACTGACATACATAAAATTCCGGATATTATAGATTTTGGCGTCATGAAAAATATTTCTAGGGAATTAATTCACGTCGAAGCTTCCCTAGATCTATCGTCCGATCACTCTCCCACGATCGTTACAATCTGTAGCCCACTGAGAAGTGCTCTACCTCACCCATATGTGAAAATGGTCAGTCGTGTTAATTGGCTGCGATTCAAGAAATATCTTAGTAGTCATTGTACTGAAAACATTAAGCTAAGAACTCATGACGATATTGAATCTAATATTGCTAATCTCAACAACAATTTTAAGCAGGCAGCTGAACATGCCACTTCTTCCCATCCGCAGACTGGGTTTAACAGAATATATTCTAGAGATATTGAACTTCTCGTATGTGCAAAAAGAAGAGCTAGAAGAGAATGGCAACAGCACAGATCACCCCAAAATAAAATTAGATTAAAAGAATGCACTGAAAGACTCCAAGAACTGCTTGCATATGAAAAAACTGCATCTCTTAAAAACTATCTGGAAAATCTCGATGTCACACCAGCATCTAATTATTCTTTGTGGCGCGCTGCGAAAAGAATTAAAACACCCGTTGAGTTTAAACCACCTCTGCGCACTTCTACAGGAGTTTGGGCCAGGAGTGATATTGAAAAAGGTAACTTGTTTGCAAAGCATTTAAAATCCGTATTTACCCCAAACACATGTACTGGTGTTGTTGATTTCCCGAGTGTAGTTGCGCTACCCCCTCGACCCATAAAATTTAAAATGTGTGATGTACAAAATCTAATTGCTGAACTCAACCCGAAGAAAGCACCGGGTATTGATGGAATTAGTAACCAAATGCTAATAAAATTGCCTCGTATTGTAATTAGAATAATGTTATTCATTTTTAATGCCATTTTACGACTGGAGTATTATCCCCACAGCTGGAAGCTTGCCCAAGTTAAAATGATTCCAAAGCCGGGCAAAGATCTTACCAAGGCAGAATCATACAGGCCAATAAGTCTGCTATCAACAATGTCAAAACTTTTCGAAAAACTGCTCATGTCAAAATTGTCCCCAATTCTAATTGGTAGTGGGTGTATCCCAGACCATCAGTTTGGTTTTAGAAGTCAGCATAGCACTATTGAACAAACGCATAGATTGGTTCAATGTATAAGAAGAACATTTGAAGAAAAGAAGTACTGTTCTGCACTCTTTATTGACGTTTCGCAGGCATTTGATAAAGTGTGGCATGAAGGCCTAATTTTAAAATTAAAATCATATCTACCAATAAATTTGGTGAATTTATTACAAAGTTATATTACTTCCCGGAAGTTCACGGTTGTGGAAGGAGAATTCATGAGTGTGCCCAAAACTATATCATCCGGTGTGCCACAGGAGAGCATACTGGAGCCAGTTTTGTATTTAATTTATACTTGTGATATGCCTTTGAGCAGCAATATCCATACATCTACGTTTGCCGATGATACAGCCTGCCTAAGTATGCACGAAAATCCTCATGAGGCTTCCCGATATCTACAAGAACATATAACACAACTGGAACTATGGTTAAAATTATGGAGAATTAAGGTAAACGAGCAAAAGTGTGTTCAGGTAACATTTACCCTGCGAAGAGATACTTGTTCCCCCATTCGACTCAACAATCAAAATATTCCTCAACATTCCCAAATAAAGTACGTCGGTATACACCTTGATCGAAGGCTTACATGGAAACAGCATATTGACTTTAAGCTGACTCAGATGAAACTTAAGTTATCTCAAATTAATTGGTTGATTTGCAGAAATTCAGCACTTAGTCTGGACTGCAAACTTTTAATATACAAGTCGCTTTTGAAGCCAATATGGTGTTACGGTATCCAGTTATAGGGCCCTGCTTCAGCTTGCAATGTAGAGAGAATTTAACGAAGACAAAACAAAATTTTAAGGTTAATAACATCTGCTCCATGGTACATTAAGAATTCAAATTTGCATCGTGATTTAAAAAGTCCACTAGTGACTGAAGAAATTGCAAGATACGCAGGCAAATACTTAACAAAACTCGAGTCACATCCTAATCCACTTGCTGGTAATATTTTTAACTTTACTGGACACATCCGCCTAAAAAAGAAGGACACAACTGCTATTTTACTCAACACTCTAGATGGGAATGCTTGAAAATACATTTAATTTTCCTTTTTGATTATCACTACTTTGTATTATTTAAACTATCACTAAGTTTTGGCCGACACTGGTCGGGCTAAATAATTATATTTTAGCTTTAAGATTTGATCACTTATTGTTAGTTCATATTTGAAGATACAATAAATAAATATATGTATTAAAAAAAATTTAAGACTTTCATGCCACACTTTCTAAAATGCCTGCAAAATATCAATAAACATTGCAGAACAGTACTTCTTTTCTTCAAATGTTCTTCTTATAAATTGAACTAATCTATGCGGTTGTTCAATGGTGCTATGTTGACTTCTAAAGCCAAATTGATGATCTGGGATGCACCCACTATCAGTTAAAATTGGGGACAATTTTGACATGAGCTTTTTTTCGAAAAGTTTTGACATTGTTGATAGCAGACTTATTGGCCTGCATGATTCAGCCTTGGTAGGTTTTTTTTAACTTTGGAAAGCTTCCAGCTGTGTGTATAATACTCTAGTCCTAAAATGGAATTAAAAATGAATAACTGGATGCCAATTGCTACAATTGTTACTAATTTCATCAATAACCGGAGCTTTTTCCGGTTTGAGTTCAGATATCAGTTTTTGTACATCACTCGTCTTAAATTTTATGGCTCGAGGGAGTAGCGCAAGTGCTATCAGGAAAATCAACAACACCAGTACATGTGCTTGCACAACCTCCGGTAGAAAAGCGCAGAGGTTGTTTTTAACCCAACTGGTGTTTTAATTATTTTCGCAGTGCGCCACAAAGAGTAATTATATGCTGGTGTGAAATCGAGAGTTCCCAGACATGCATTTTTTTATATGCGTGAAACTCTTGGAGTCTTTTAGTGCATTCTTTAAATCTAATTTTATTTTAGGGTGATCTTTGCTGTTGCCATTCCCTTCTAGGTCTTCTTTTTTCACTCATGAGACGTTTAACATCCGTAGAGTAAATGTTATCAAATCCAGTCTGCGGATGAGAGGTAGTGGCATGTTAAGCAGCCTGTTTTATATTTTTGATAAGATTGGCAATGTTAAATTCAGAATTTTCGGATATTTTTAGCGTAATGTTATCCGTACAATGACTGCTGAGGTATTTTCTGAACCCCAGCCAATTAACACGGTTGTTCATCCTCACTATGTGCGTGAGGTAAGTCACATCTTAGGGGACTACAAATTGTAATAATTGTGGGATTGTGATCGGAGGAGATATCTGGAGAAGCTTCAACATAAACTAAATCCCTGGATATATTTATCATGACTCCATAATCTATGACATCCGGAATTTTTTGTATATCCGTAGGCCAGTAAGTAGGTTCCCTTTTCGAAATGACGTCCAAGCCCATTTTTGAAATTGTGTTGAACAATGCCCGACCTCCATGTTTAATAAGACGCGAACCCCAGAACGTATGTTTTGCATTGTAGTCCCCAGCTGCAACGAAACAAGGACCAAGGGAATTGTAGAATTTCTCGAATTTATACTCATTATCCTCTCGTAAGGAAGTGCTCAAGTTAATTTTTGTGTTATTTTTAACGTCTTCATGGTTTGTTAGCTAATGCTTGAAGCAGTGTATTCTGCATTCGCAGCATTAAGCAGCATCCGCACACGATACACGTGAAGTAACTGGTTGGCTTATTTGAGTAAAAGAGGCGGAGTGCACATTTTACTTCCTTGGGCTCAACATATGAATCTGTACCCTTTCAAATTCTCTAGATAAGAAACAAAGTTCATATTACTGTATTGAAAACTATTGTTAGACGGACTATTTTTTCTTTTATAATTAATTGCATTAGTTTTTAATCTGATTTCTGAAGCTAAATGTTATGTACGAATATGATTTATGTGTTTTTTAAATAACCTTTTGATGAATGAAATGACTTTTAGTTCGTTTTGCATTATTTGTCCAAGCAAATGTTTCATTAAATAAAACCTCTCTCTCAAGTCTAAAAAATTTAATTTTAGTAATTTAATTCATTGCACAGCAGTGCGCTTTTGTGAATCAAGAGTGTATGAATATGAACTTTGCTTACTGTGGAGGGAATTACATACATGTATGAAAATGTATGAATATATATAATCATATATGCTCATATACACTCATTTTTCGGATCCGAACCATATATGGGATAAATCATATATGCTCCATACATATGTTTTTAGCTGGATATGTAAAAAATTTAAGCGAAGCAATTACAGCTTATTTATCAAGGTTGTTAATATGTATTACGAATGTTTATTTTTTTATGATTTTGTTTGTTTAGTATGTATGTAAGAAAACTCCGCTATGACGTTTGTTCACTATGAAGGTACAAAGAGAACTGGTGTTGTTGTTTTTTACTTTTTCTGCTGATTTTTTTGGAAATCGAAATTAGTTCGATTTATATAATTTTTAATATTCGAGGTCGAATGGACAAAACTGAGCGACAGGTGAACTTTTTCGATTAATTTTTGAGTATCACTATCGATAGTTTTACACGATAAATGTTCGAGATATATTTGAAATCAATATCAATGGCGAACTGGATATGTACGTAGAAATAAATTGTTTCAATATCGACATTTAGTGCTATAAAATATTATCATCAGGGACAGGGCTTTCATGCAAATGCATATTTTTTTCCTTAACCCTGATAACGGCAAGAAATAAAATATTTTTCGAAACAATGAATTTGCGTAAAAATGGCATCGATTGTGCACATTTTACTGAAAATGCATGTTTTTGCATAATTTCGTAATAAATTTATATTTTTATCACATGTTTTGGTACAAGTCTATGGTTTTGTATCATATTTTGTAAAAAATTCAAAATACAAAAAAATTACAAATAATTAATGCAGAACTGTTTTTTTTTTGGAAATTTATTCAATTGCATTGTTGTAGAATTCAGGAGCTGAGGAACAAATCAAGACGTGTCCCATAAAAAAAGGTTGATACTGACTAACAGGGAAAAGTCAATTTTCGTTATTATTATTTTTGTTTAGAATGAAAATATTTTGTGACTGTATAGATGTATACTTGAAAATCCAGAAAGAAATAAAAAAAATCATTTACTAAGGACGTCTCTACTTTTGTTCGTTAGCTCTTTAGTTTTACAAATATTTTACCAGCACATACACCTGTAAAATTTAATTGAAGTTGTAATTTTGATGATTTTAAGAGGAATTGTATATTAAGGCCGAAAGTAGTGAAACAATACTCAGGGAACTGATGTTTAAAACTAATAATTAACACATTCAAAAACAATTCGAATAGCTAGTAATGAATTCATTGTATGGTTAGCTTGAATATATATATTTTATCACTCGTGATCGTGATCAAATTTTTAATTAATCACTCGTGAGTGCACGAACGTGACTTAAAATAAATCACTCGTGCGTGACCTATTTTTAAAAATCCCGCACGAATTCTCACGCTCTCACGAAATATAATTCCTGCACAGACTTTCAAAAACTATTTCAGAATTCACAAAAAATAATATTTTTGAAATCACATAAGAGGTTTGTGACTTCAAAATGTGTGGTTGAAGTCTACTGATAATTTGTTACAGCAACAGTGAAATGCATATAGAAAACCCTGAATCACCAGCAAATAAATTTCAAATTAAAATTAGATCAATAAGCTTTATCCGGTAAAAAACGGATAATTTTTAAAAAGTTATAAGCCTCAGAAGTCCCAGGTGGTCAACTTTGTGCAACTGTAACTCCTCTCCAGCTCAAGCCGGAAGTCTTTCATATCATGTTTTATAATGCCGAAGTTCACCTCTACGGATGTTCGAAGTTTCATATAAATCCAATCAGTAGTTTAGAAGTTCCAGATTTATAACCGTGCAATGTTAATTTTACATATGCACGTGATACACATGTACATACATACATACATATGTATGTGTCAAAACGGCTGCCTGTTCCGTTCAACTATGTGTTGTCAGAATATTTACAACTAACTTTGATGTTATTTGTTCATTAATAATTATCTCATGTAATTTGGCTTAAAAAGCGTTAGGAACTTTAGCCCGTTCAAATCATAAATATAGAAACAAATTAAGTTCGAAAGATAATAATTAAAATTAACTAAAATTAATAGCCATGGGCCTGTGGCAAAAATTAAATAAATATACTTAATAGTAACAAAAAAAGTTTGTCTTAAGTAGAACAAAAATAAGCAAATTAACTAACATGTGCATAATTAGTAAAGAATAAACGACAATGGTAAGTCTGTTGTAAATTAGAGACGATATATTTGGGTTTCATTACAAACACGTTTCAGCAAATTGTAATACGATTAACCAAAACAATTCACATATTCCATTTGCAAGAAAGTTTCTTATATAAGGCAGAAATCTACATCAACTGACACCACACACAGTGGATCAACACAGAAGAACGCTGATGATGAAGTTTTAGTGGCCTTCGAAAACGGCTGGCTGTTCCGTTCATTTATGTGTTGTCAGAATATTTACAACTAACCTTGATGTTATTTGTTCAGTAATAATTATCACATGTAATTTGGCTTAAAAAGCGTTACGAACTTTAGCCCGTTCAAATCGTTAAAAACTATTTTTTAGCCCAAAAACCATACAAATTTGATTATATAGTTTCTAAAGCACTCGTGCGTGACTAAGAATATTTTATTCGTGACCGTGCGTGATCGTGAAAATTTTTAATATCCTTCGTGCGTGAAAGTGCGTGAATAAAATATTTTTCCGCGAGAGCTTGCGTGTCGTTAGTCAAAAAACGCTCACGTGAGCATCTTTATTTTTACCCCTTTTGCATCCGAATTCCTAAAAATGCCTTCTTAATACATCTAAACATTGTAAGTGGAACCTACACACCAAGTATCAGCTCTCTAGCTATAGTCGTCTTGGCTCTGCGTTATTATATCAGTCAGTCAGACAGTCGATAACGTTTCTCTTGAATATATATAGATAATACTAATGATACCAATAATAAAAATAACAATAATAATTAAGTATTTAGATTTGATTTAGTTTTTATATTTATTTGTTTATTAATTCGAAAACCCCTTTTTCCACAAAGTACCCCTTTTAAAAAGTACTTTTTCCAAATAATACCCTTATAAAAAAATACTTTTTCCAAAAAGTAGGTTTTTCAAAAAATACTTTTTCCAAACAGTACCTCTATCCAAAAATATTTTTTTCCAAAAAAGTTTTTCCAATAAGCAACTTTCTCAAAACGTACTTTTTTCAAAAAATACATTTTCCAAAATATACCTTTTCAAAAAAAAAGGTACTTTACCTTTTCAGTAGTAGTAGAATGTATGCGCCCGAGCAATAAAAATTGTCAAATTTGGGTAATTTAAATCGAAATTTTGTAATTTATGGGCTAAAATTTACATATTAAGGTAATTACTGTCAATGGTGCGAAGTGACGAGGGTTATGGACGGTTTGTACGTAGAAAAGGGTAGTTTGATGTCGGCCGTCGATGTGTGTTTGTTTTAATTTTATGGTTTGATATCCGTTCGCCGATGCGCATAGTTAATTATGTATGCACGTGGGGCTTGTTTGTTCGTAGTATAATTTTTCGTTTGTTAAGCGGTGCGGAAGGGTACTTGAGAAAGAAATTGTGTGGAAATCAATGAATGTTTTTTGTTGTTGGTTTTATTTAGTTTGATTTTTATTTATTTTTTTTCTATGTTTAAAGAGTTCGAAGACATGAATAAAATATATGGTTTGTGAGATAATCATGGTTTGATATCCGTTCGCCGATGCGCATAGTTAATTATGTATGCACGTGGGGCTTGTTTGTATGTAGTATGTTTTTTCGTTTGTTAAGCGGTTGCAGCAGGTTCATGATTTTATATTGTGTGTGCGTGTGTGCATAGTTTAGTTTTTTGTAATCTTCTTTTGTTTGTACGTATTATGTTTTTTCGTTGTTAAGCGGTGCGGAAGGGTACTTGAGAAAGAAATTGTGTGGAAATCAATGCATGTTTTTTGTTGTTGGTTTTATTTAGTTTGATTTTTATTTATTTTTTTCCTATGTTTAAAGAGTTCGAAGACATGAATAAAATATATGGTTTGTGAGATAATCATGGTTTGATATCCGTTCGTCGATGTACATAGTTAATTATGTAGGTACGAAGGATTTTATGTATGTTTTTGTTTTAATTTTAATTTTGAATGGATTTTTGTTTGTTTGTTAAGCGGTTGAAGCAGGTTTATGATTTTAGAGTGTAAGTGCGTGTGTGCATAGAGAAAAATGTTGCTTTTGTCTTTTGGCAATATTCTTTTTTTTTTAGCTGGTGGTCATGGAAGATTATTTTAGAAAGAAATTATGTATGCTTGTGGGAAATCTATGAATGTTTTTTGTTGTTGGTTTTATTTAGTTTGATTTTTCTATTTCCTTATTTAAAGAGTTTGAAGAGGTAAACGAAGTATGTAATTTATGAACTTATTTGAAGGTTGGAAAAAATGAAGTGTAAGATATTTATGATTGTCAAAGGGAATTAGAGATGCGTGATCATGGGAGCCAACGTTATGCTCATACGTGTATATGTTTTTACAATAACTTGAGCGTTGGCAGATGGGTAAGTAGTCGTATATGTATATGTGCAATGCCGAGTACAAATCTGGCATTATCTTGTGTTCTAATCATTTTTTAAAATGTGTGCAACGCCTTTCACATTATGTTTTTTTTATTTTTATTTTATATGGAATACAAAACGGAAATGATAAACGTTACCACTAGGGCACACTGTTGCAATGTCACAAAATATCATAGTGTGTACTTTTTGTTGTTTGTAATATTCGTTTTTTTTAGCTGGGGACATGGAAGGGTATTTTAGAAAGTAATTATGTATGCTGGTGAGATATCAATGTTTTGTTTTTGTTGCTGTTGTTGTTTGATTTTAATTTTTTTATGTGTAAAGAGTTTGAAGAAATGAATAAAATATACAATTTATGCGTGTTGTATTTATTCATTCTTTTCACTTCTTTTTTAAAGAAATTGAAGTTTGTGATATTGAGGATTGTCAAAGATTGGTTGTTATTTTCACTGCTTGCTGACATTTGTCTCTGTCTCTTGTACATACCATATACATATAAATAAATGATTGAACAAAATTTTTTTTTATAATTTTAATCTACACATTTATTTAAAAAATATCGTAAATATATATTGTGACATTGTAAGAATGGAAAAATAAAATATATTTTTTTAGTTTATTTCTTGATAAAGTAAATATGCATTTCTTAAGGCACAAACTCCATAACTGTGATAGCTGCAGTAAAAATATTCTGGATATTTAAGCTGTATATGCTTAAAGTTGATGCAGCCAATATCCTCGATGTTGAAAACTCTAATTTGAAGTAGTTTTTCAAACCATTTCTTCTTTTCCACACCCTTAACATAGATTGAATAATGTTTTAAATTGGATTTTAAAAATGTTACAACACTCTTAAATGATATTGATCCGTCATTCCAATTCAGATGATGAAAGTTTCTCGTTAGCCAATTCGCTTCTCTTTGTTTTGCTATTGATAATCTTTTAAAGTTAAACGGTGGTTTAATAATAAAATTTATGTGCTCCTTATTGTTAAAAACAATTGCTATTTCTTTTGCAATGAAGATGTTTGAATTAGACTTAAATCCTTGCATATCGATGAAAACTTTATCCCCAGTCATCTTATTTTATTATTTTTTATTTACATTATCTTACGAACTTGACCTTTTAAGGGTATGTATTCTATTATGCGGTCGTGGATGAGAATGCAAAAAGCAGATGTATCAGTAGGAATGTTGGAGTCCGTTTCAATTTCAATTTTTATATCAACAGGACCGTTAGAGAGGGCTTCGTTTTGATGACTGACATCTACTACCACTATCGGCACACTATTTTTAAATTCTTGAGCAGTTAGAAGTGGTTGTGATTCCCTCATGTAGTAGCTTTGTTGAAACCGTAGATACATATCATATAGAATGGCATACCGATCATTTTTAAATTTTATATTTAGATCATCATATGGGTACGATTCGGAATTTAAATGTACTTTTAAATTGTTTAAATTACAATGAACAAACTTATTTTCTTGTTGAAAAGCAATTAACACAAAACGGGGTCGTTCTCTATTTGCAGCCAATTTAACATTCCATATATAGCTAGTTCCTGTATTTAGTTGAGGATTAATGTGACAATCCCAACTGCGAAATGCCATTGGTATAGAAGCACCACTGTTAATAATTTTAATCATATTCAATTTGCTCAGATCGGATAATTGTACATGCGGAATTCTCCATGAGATGTTTGAGATACTAATTTTTGGTTTGTCAGTAGCAACAGTTGAGTATACGAGTTTTTCATCGTTCTTACTACGTAAGAGAACCAATTCATGTTTACCGCTGAGTATAATTTTATTATAGTCTTCAGCGAAACCTAAAAATAGTTTCAGTGGTACATAGAAATTAAAGTGTCCATTTGAAATATCCAAATCATCGAGTTTGTTCCATCCTGCATTGTACAATCCAACACTTTCTGTTGGTGATAAGGAAACAAAATTTTTTAGGCTGCTTGTAATCGCTAAATGTCTTGTATGATCAATTTCTATGCCATTAAGTTCATATCGAATTTCGTCAAAGAGATGTGCCACAAAGTTATTTTTTAATTTTAGATTTAAAAACGAAGATATTTTGCTGTCATTATCATCTACAATACTTCCCTCAACATATATGTAGCTTTCGCTGGGTAGCACATATAAGTCTTGATTTTGTATTGAAATTCGAATCTCATCATTATTGTTGAAGGATTGTAGGTATGGTGTATATGTGTGATAGTCCTTTTTAATTATACTCTCGTCTGATTGAGGTTTTTCTAAAACATCTAGTATGTAACTCATTTCTTTGTCAACTTTAAATTGAGAGACTTTAAAAATTTTTTATTTTCTTGAGTCAAATATTTTTTGTGTAATGATCTCTTTAATTGTGGTTTGGTTTGCAATAGTGTTTTATGAGTGTATCCAATTTTATCCTTAGATTGCTTGACGTTGTATATTATCATTATTTGCTAGATCTCAAATGTATTCGTGTTGTAATTTCCTCTCCTCGAAAATTAATTAAATCACCGTTCTGATCAACTATGCGTAGAGTAAGAGAACTTATCTCTCGGCAGTTAACTGGCAAATAGATAAGATTTCGAGGAATCTCAACAATTTTATACCCTGGGGGGACATTGATCGCAAATTCATGTAATGTGTGTGCTTGTGAGTTATTCGTATATGTGTTAACCACTATACTGCATTCAACACGCAAGATATTCACGATGAAAATATTGACTGGTAGATCTGAGTAATGGTCTTGGTTAGGAGCTAGAATTTTCTTATTGAATCCAAAAAGTTTTCCAATTGTGTTATCTTTGTTAAAGTATATGGGATCCTTAGAGCTTTTAACTCTAATTTGCATTGTATTGTTATTAGCTTCTATATCAATTTTATTTTCCGGACAATACTGCTTATAGTTATGTTTAATATAATCAACTATATCATTCAATTCATAAGATCCTATTGGTATTTTAATTACATGTTCACCAATATGAAATATATTGTTATAATCATCTACATTGGGAATGTTATTATATGAATGAAAATCAGTTAGAGCACATTCATATTCACCATCCAAACGAATAGGAGGAAAGTAATTTGCAGATAACTCAGATGAGTTTGAGCTAAGAGTAAGTGTTATTGACATTATGGTTGTCTGATTACAAATAAGTGAAATTAAACACAGCACTTTGTATAAAAAAGGAAGTTTATATTTTATTTAATATATTAGATACAAATATAGACTTATATATATATATACACACTTAACTACAATATTTCATTTTTATTGATCCAAGAATTATGTTGATTGGAAAATCCTAACCATTTAACATATGCCTTCTCTCCTTTAGTTTTAAGAACTTTTTCAACTAGATATGTATTTGGATATCTAGTTTTTGAAAGTTCTTCATCATAGAACCCACCTTTGATAGGATTACCACGATAGTCTTCTAATATGTATGTGGCTGGATATGTATTTTGAACTCTTTTAATCGTGAAAATTTCTGTGGTCCAATTTGGTGTATATCCTTTTTCAAAAACATGTTTATATTTACTTATGCGCACATGATCTCCCACATTGAACTTTGATAATTTGAATAGTTTTAAGCGGTTATATACCGTGTTTAATAATTTTTTCTCATTTTTATAGTTAACTTGAATCGGTGGCATTTTGATGGTGCGATGAATTTTCTTATTATATGTATTAATCAAGTCTTTGTAAATGTCGAGCCAGTTATAAGACCCATTAAAGCTAAACTCTTTCCACATCATTCCTTTTAATGTTCTGTTAAATCGTTCTACTATTGATGCTTTCATTCTGCTATATGTTGAGTAGTGATTAATGTTGTATTTATTCATCAATTTTCCAAAGTGTTTATTGAAAAACTCTTTACCATCGTCTGTTTGCAAGTTTTTTGGTATTCGCCCCAGTTGAAAAATATTCTGCATAGCCTGAGTTGTTTCCAATGCAGTCTTTCTTTTCAAGGGTACTGCCCAAGCAAATTTTGAAAATGTATCAATTACGGTCAGCAAAAATCGATAATCTCTATTGTCTGTAGAATAGTTCCCCATTTCAACTAAATCAGCTTGCCAAAGATCATCTATTCCTTTCATAACAACTCTTCGACGTGGAAAATGTTTTCGTGCTTGCTTATGTAGTTCATTTATTAAATTTCTTTTTGAAGTCATTATTTAACGTATTTAGAATTTGACGGGATAAGTTGAGTTCAGTGCGAGTTCATTTAAGTACTGTTGACCATCATATTTCTTATATACCCATAGATTAACTCATTTATCTTTCTAATTTCTTTTTCAAAGAATAATTTCATACTTGAAATTGTTTCCCTAATTTCATTTAGTTTCTGACTTAAAATTAAATGGATTTCATCTCGTACCTCTTCAATTTGACTTTGCAGAAACAATTTATTAACAACGTCGTTTTCCTCCAAAGCTTTTGCCACATTTTTGATTCTTTTGTTTTGAACGTCAATGTTATTAGTTGTATCCATAACGAAGCCCAGCAGCTTAGGAACATTTTTCACAAAAACTCTGCCACTTGTATCATTAAGATAGTGCCCAAACTTATCGATAGACATGATTTACGTAGATAAATATTATTCTATAATTTTTGCTTCATATAATTCTTCGATAATTGAGACAATTTCGTTATTGTGATTAGTATGACCTGCAGCTTGTGATGCTAGCAATAGCCTAAGGCGATCTACTAACTCATTAGGATCATCCCAGTATATATAGTTAGCTTTGTATGGGTTTAGTTTCATCAAACCCTTACCCTTGTAAGGACTTTTTATTGCATGTAGTGATGACGAAGTTGATGAGTTTTTTTCACTTTCTTTCTTAAACAATTTACTGATAATATGCTTATATTTATATGCTTTCGTTCCTTTGATTTGTCCATCAGGTCTATAATCTCTTTTGTATGCATTTGTGCTCACTAAAATTTTCTTATATATATCTAATTCATGTTTATCATAATATTTTGGTGTTTTGTGAAACAGTAAAGAAAATAAACCTGGTGTAAAAGCCCATATGTGATTTCCAATCACTATTTTATCTTCAGTAAGTTTAATACTACTATTGCCAAACTTCCATTCATTATTAAAACCTTTATGTGGACCGTATAGAGTGTCTAATTCATTTCTGCTTTCCAAGAGTGCTAGGTCAGTATAACTCTTATTATTATCTGAATTGTCTAGAGTTTCCGATTGAGAGTAAAAATCATCGTTGTCATCATCATCATCAGTATCAACATTATCAACCTTGTTTGCGTTTCGATTACTAAGTGAGATATTTTTATTGCATAACGTTTCTTCAACAAGTTTCTTTGGAGTACTTGTCTCTAACTTAACTGATTGTTCGTTGAATGGAAAATTTGAATTTTTATAAACTTTCGTTTTAAGTTCATCTCTTTCTGCCTTAATACTTCTTTTATTATTTTTAGAATTGTTCACAAATTCTGTTAATGGTTCTATTATTGGTTTAAATGTATCTTTGAATTGCTCATGTGTATCTGCATCATCAACTTTTATACTACGAAATTTTTTCTTTAAAACATTTCTTGTCTTTATTAGCTCTTTTAAAACTTTTTCATCCATTTTCAACTATTAGACACCAGATCTGGTATCAGCTATCAGATCAGGTATCAGATCAGCTATCCGATCAGGTATCACTTATCAGATCAGGTATCAGATCAGCTATCAGATCAGGTATCAGGTATCAGATCAGGTATCAGGTATCAGATCAGGTATAAGATCAGCTATCAGATCAGGTATTGGGGTATCAGATCAGGTATCAGCTATTAGATCTGGTAACAGATCAGCTTTCAGATCAGGTATGGTAAATACTTTAGGAAATAAGTAGATGTACTATGCGCAAGGCCAAATTAAGTACTAATGTTTTACTTTTATGTAGAGTAATTTATATCGTTATAAAATAGTCGAATTGCTTTCTATAGCGACCATTGTTTAAGTCATTATCTTTGCTTATCATCAAAAATCCATATTTATCCTTCCAACACTCTCGACAAATTTCATGAAACTTTTCATAACTCATATCGCTGACAACATGATCACTATAAACGTGCTTCATGTTTGTCTCATCTTGTTTAAACATTATAATCACATTTGCATTGTCTCTTATTAAGTGCTTGGGGATTCTGGTATAAGTTTGGCACAAGTAGAATGAATCAACATCCTTATGTCGTCCCATGCAAAAATATGCTCGTATATTATTTTGCTTCTCGCATGCAACATCATCAAAGATCATAATAGAATTAGTTTTCGCTTCGTCAGGAGGAATAACTTTTTCATTATCTGTAAATGTATAGTATCCCATCCCTTTAATTGGTGAAATTAATCGCTTTAAGTATTCATATTTTGGTTGATAAAGGGATTTTGAGTATAAATAGATGTTTTCAAACTTGAGTCCATTAGGACTTTCTAGCAAGCTAATCATAACATTAGTCTTTCCACAATTTGATGGTCCAACTATTAGAGCACGAATAGAATTTGGTAAGAGAGAGCTATGTTTTATTTTAGATCTGATTTTCGTTGAAGCATCAATATTGCGAATCACAATATTTTTATGTTGTTTTACTAATTGCATTCTTATAACTAATTGCATTTCACAAATGTTACTTTTATTATAGAAGAAAAAATAAAATAAGATGCTTATACATTATAACAAAACGTTTAGTTATAAAAAACCAGCCGTTGGAAAAGGTTTAGTGAATAAAGTAATTAACTCTCTGCCTGTTGAATTACACCTTCCTGGATATCAGTTTTGTGGACCCGGAACAAAATTACAAAAACGTTTAGATCGCGGTGACAACGGAATTAATTTATTAGACGCTGCATGTAAAAATCACGATATTGCTTATTCCAAAACCAATGATTTAAATAGTAGACATCAAGCTGATAAAATTCTTGAAAATAAAGCTTGGGAACGAGTTCTTGCAAAAGATAGCAGTCTTGCAGAAAAATCGTTTGCGTATATGGTTACTAACGCAATGAAAGCCAAAAGAAAACTTGGTATGGGATTGAAGAAGGTTGCAAAAAAAAGTGAACAAAATGGAAAAAAACTGTTCAGTACATCAATTAAAAATGCAACAAAAGTACTGAAGAAGGAAAAACCTCAAGACATTAACTCTGCAATTAGGATTGCACGTAAGATTATCAACAAGTCGTTAAGGGGAAAGAAATCGCAAGTTGTAATACCACGCATAATTAATGTTCCAAAGATTGGTGGCTTCTTACCTTTGGTACCTATTCTTACTGCTCTGAGTGCAATTGGTAGTCTTTCTACTGGCGGATCAGCTATAGCAAAAGCAATAAATGCTGCTAAGAATGCCAAACAACAACTTGATGAAGCAACTAGACATAATAAAACAATGGAAGCAGTAGCAATGGGGAAAGGTTTTTACCTTAAACCATATAAGAAAGGATATGGATTGGTTTGTCAAGAAAAACAAAAACCAAATTTTTCATAAAGCTGCCCAATAAACCCCTATCTGATGTTGATTTGAGAAACTTTTCAACAAACATTCCATACTTTAGAGGAGTTTTCATGTTGGATACACTACCAAAACGATCGAGAAAACGAGAATGCGGAATCATTAATTTGGATTTATCAAGAGGTCCTGGAACCCATTGGGTAGCATATTATAAAAACAATGAACATAAAGAATATTTCGACAGTTTTGGAAATTTACAACCTCCATTAGAATTAGTTAAATATCTAGGCAAAAATATAAAATATAATTACAATCAATATCAAGATTATAATTCATTTAAATGTGGACATTTATGTCTTCAATTTCTTTACAAAATAAGTGAAAAGAATAAATAAATAACACACACACAAAAAATTTTTTAAATTTTGCTGTTTTATTAATAAAAAAAAAAAAAAGTTTATAAAATATATTTCTACATATTATTCCCACTGTGGGTATTGAGTATTTGTTAGAAATATACTTATTTCAGCAGCAGTGTCCAATTTTAGGGAATTTTCTCCTTGCTTACATATGCAATATATCCCAGATGCTAGTTCAATTATGTCATCATCCGATAGCGTGTTGTAACGATTTGGTAAGAACATTATGTTATTTTCCAGTTCAATTTGAATTGTGGTGCCGTATTTACTTGTCACCCGTTTAGCATTTTTTACTGTATATTTAGTTGAGTCCTTTAGTTCTTTTATATGGATTAATGTTTTCTTGTTTAAATTGTTGAACTTTGTTATCAAATTTGTTGGATTCATTGTCAAAAATGTTAATTAATTAATTAAATTTAATTTTTAAATATATATTTTTTTTCTTCTTCTCTTTTTGACAGATTGCTCAATCTGCTTTTGTAAACTGACGTATTAAATATTTCTACCAATCTTTAAATAGGTAAAAAAAAAAATTCTTAAAAGAAAGACCAGTAACGTAGCTATCTCTTTTTCTCATATTGTAATTATATTTTACGTACATTTTTTGTTTTGTCACTGACAGAATTGTAGTGAAAGAGATAGTTACATATTATGACGTTCTAAGGTGTAACTGAAACAAAAAATTTCAAAACAAAAGATCATAGAGATAGTTATATTCATGTGCTAAAGTGTAACTGAAACAAAAAATTACAAAACAAAAGATTAGAGAGATAGTTATATTAATGTGCCAAAGTGTAACTGAAACAAAAAAAATTTCAAAAGAACTCACAATTTTTTGTAAAATGTTAATTTCACAAGAACATTTTACTATAAATAAGAATGTAAACCTTTCAAGAGTACTAATATAAAAATAGCATTCAAGAAAAAAGTATTCTTTAAAAAAGAAAATTAAAATAAAAATAAAAAAAATGAGTCAAGTACGTGAACGATTATTTGATTTTCTTAAATCCTTTGAGGACTTATTGCTCTATGAGCATAAAGAAACCATCAATTTTTTCGTCTCCATGCTCACTGAAAATGAGGACTATGGAGTTATAGAACAAGAGGACTCTGATAGTGGGCATTTTGCCAGCTGCCCCTGGTATAGCCAAGGATGCGAGGAAGGGCCCGACACATGTAGATGCACCATGTTCCACATAAGGAAAAAAATTATTTTTAAGATTATTGAAACATATAAAAATTTGTCAAAAATAAATAATGAACAAATATAGAATATATATGTATGTGTATGGGTTTTATTTAGTTTTTTTTATTGTGTTTATTTTTATTTTTTTTTTTTTTTTTTTTTTTTTTTTTAATATAAATATGTATATATAGAGATTAATAGAGCGAAAAAACTATTAGTTTAAATATTATTTTCATTGAGGATGGATAAACGTGCTTTAAAAAATATATTTCACAACAATCAAGAACGAAAACCTCAAATATATGATTTGGTTTTTGAGTTTGAATACTTGCTCAATTGGAAATTGAAGACTTCATGTGGATTTTCAACAGCTTTTGGCTTTAAGCCAATGATATGGTTGAATTATAAAAATAAGCAATTCATCGGACTGGATCGGGAAGAGTGGTTACATCTCATGTGTTATAAGGAGTATATTCATGATATGCTTAATCGTCGGGATTTTTTAAACTCTATAAATATAATTGATAATGAAAGTGAGAGAGATGTTGAATATAAGTTTCAATATAAAAGAGGTGTTTGTTTTTTAGTCATCATACAAGGAAACTTTAAAATAAAAATTGATTCTGACACTTGGAGATCACTCACTCAAATTCGAGTATTTTTTACATCAATTTTATGTTGGAACAACATTCTGAGAAAACAAATCCTTCATTTCTATCATGAATATTATATACCAACCTGCTCCGCTTTAAACAAAACAAAACTTCAAATCAATGAAATACAAGGAATACACGAAAGGGATGTAAAGATTGAATTAACACGACTTTGTTATGAGATTGGAGAAAAAATGCAACACAAGATTGTTACAGATGTGAAAATTCATAAATTTTATTTAAGGATGGATAATAAATAAAAAACTGTACACAAAAAATATTTGTTTTTAATGTTTTTTGTTTTTATTTATTTTTTATTTTCATATTAGTGTATATTTTATTTAAAAAACTAAATAACTAGACAATATTTCTAAAATAAAAAATAATTTACAATAGACACAAAGATTTTTTACTTAAAACTAAATAATTATAATTAGAGAAATAAATTACAGAAGCTTTAATTTGTATACATATTTTACTCATCTTCTTGAAGTTTTTCTATTTCTAATAATAACATATCAAGTTCATAATCAGGATTTGTTTCATCAATTTCAATATGATGCCATGCATATGTGTTTATACCATCACTTTTGACTTTTCTCTTGTCATCTTGATAACTTAATATTACTTTATGTATTTGCATAGTATATAATTCATGCAACTTAGACTTAAAAGTGAGCATATTATCATAAACATTTGATCTGTTAAATAAACAATCTCTATACGAACTTAGGCTATACTTATCTAAAACACATTTTTTTACTCCTTTAGATTTTTTAATTTCATTTCCATTTTGTACACTAAAGGAGTACATTTTAGACCGTAATCCTACGAATTCTTCCATAATCATCCCACAATTCTCATCTTTCATCATACCCAGAACTTTTTTGTTTACGAGTGGAATCCCGTAATCATTTGTTTCTGGATAGTCAGAAGTGTCAAATTCATGTTCTATATCATTTTTAATGTCTGCGTAAAAGTCTTCAGTTTGTATTGTATATATGAATGAGTCAGTATCCATGTAATTTAATTTCAATTTTGACTTGAATTTAGGTTGCATGTATCTATAATGAAAATTATACATCTTCCATTTAGAAAGTTCTAGCACACAAAATCCTAAATATATTGGCTTATTATAACATGTCTTCACTCGATTCATTTGAATCGCTACCATATCTTCTGAAAATATTGCTAAGCTATGAAAATTTGATTTAGATATCCAATTTTGAGCACCCAAGCGGTTTCGGTTTAATGTAGTCCAACTGGTAACAATCCTCACATCTTTCCTTTTGTCCACATTCTCCATGGTTTTCCCATATACTGCGTTGTTGAGCAATTTAAAAAATTTTTTTTCAAAGTTATTTCTAGCTTCGGCTCTGTATTTAGTATTAAGATCTATATAATCTTTCAACCATGGAGACTGCTTAAAAGTTAGAACTCTATGTATTTTTTTCAAAATCAAACCGTTTTCTAGACATTGCTTAAGTACTCTGTAATGAATTATATAAGAATGTTTTGGCGAAAAATCAGTTATTAGTTTTTTATATTTTGATGCTCCAATTTCCTTGTTTTCGGCACAGAAAGGAAGATCGTTATGCATGTTATGTAAATAAGAAGGATATTCTAAATCAACCTCATATACATAACCATCATTTGAATTATCATCTATTAACTGCGGATTAATATTTAGTTCTTCGCCTTTTAACCATCTGAATCCTCCATAAGGAAGATGTTCAGACATGGCCCAACCATAAAGATTGTTTGCATCTAAATACATAAGAAATTCGGAAGGTTTATTTTTATCAAAAGTGTCTAAATACTTATTATTTGCCTTGGAGTATCTTTTACAACATTGGACAATTCCACCTCGTATCCCTTTTTTAAAGAAATTGTACATGTCGATATCGGTTAATAGCTCTAATTCAATGTTTGTATGCTTAAGCATAGCATCCCAAGACAGCCCCGGGGCAGTATAGTATTGACAGGGGTCCAAGCTATAAATTTTTTTACAGACATTTCTAAAATTTTCAAAAATATCCGTTAGGAGAAGCACATCTGTTTTCAAATACAATTCCATATAATCTTTCAAAGTTTTGCAGTTAAAAATTGTCCAGACTTCATTCGCATGCGCATAGTCTTCAATAGAACATTCTTTGTTATTAAGTTTATTAAAGAAATCTTTTCTAGGTGGAAGTTGTGTTTCATTAAGTTTTTCAAAAGAATCAAGATAATCATAAGGAAAAATTCCTTTCCTCCTTATGAGATTAAATTCTTGGCTTGTTTGAAATTGTGCTCTAATAGTATGAAAATCGTTGACGGTAAGATTATTTGCCAACGATTCCAAACTATCGGCCATAAAACGCATTGTATCAAGAAACCTAAGTTCAAGATCTGTACCATCACTCATATTAATAAATTGAGATAGAGATATATATAACTCTTTATTTAACGGAAGGACTTTTATATTTGTCGCAACCTTACTTAATTCTTTCACAAAAAGATGAGAATCATAGGATGAATAGTTATGAAAATAAATTGGAATAAACTTGGGTACTTGATAACTTAGGTTGCATCTGTTATGCGCAGCACCTCGATATTTACCGCTTATATGACAATGATCTCTCACACGATCATTATTTAAGTATTGTCCACATATGTGACAAGTTATCGCATTGTAAAATGTTACATTTTCTTCATCTGTCAAGTTCTCCATTTCAATTGTTTTTGTGAGATAATTGTTATAGATATCTTGACAATCTTGATTCAAAAATGTAACAAATTTTTCAGAAGCATCTTTACCCGTATAAATTCTCAGCTTATCCAATTTATTGTCATGCTTACACTTAATAAAATAGCTGAATGCGCAGGGTACATGTGACTGATTTAATTTAGTTTTACTACTTACACTAAAGTCTATGTGTTGCAAAACACATTCAAAATCGGCGTATACAACAAAAGGGACGTCAATTTTTCTATGGTGGCTCTTGAACCGCAGTATGGAGTCTTCTGCCTTTGGCATTGTGGTGACTATTTTACCACATTCCATTTTATGTTTCTCCATAATATTTTCAAGATGGGTGTATTGCAGACAACTGTTGCAAAATAAGAGTCGTTCGCAATGTGTCGTTGTTTGCCTTTTTAGTAGTCTGTAAGACATCAAAAACGCGTATTGTATTATTTAATTTTAAATACTTTCCAATATATTACTTACTTTGAAATATCTTTTATAAAAATATAGTGATGCCCATCCACGTTTTCCAATAGCAATAAGTTAACATGCTTGGTCTTCTCATTTTGGGTTATATAAAATGGTCCAATTAGTTCATCACTCTCGTCGTCATATCCAAACACATTCACACTAACATCATTCTGTCCCTCAAATTCCTTAATATATTTTAGTGACATCGGAAATGTCAAATTTGAAAAATCAATTGTAGTTCCATCTTGAAGCGAAATTATATTAGCACTAATATCTTCAATGTTATATGAAGAGCATCGATTCGGAAAATTGATAGCCGAGGTACTCATTGCCGCAATTAAGGCCCACTTAAAACAGTAATTATCACTGTTTTCAATATTAATGCAAGCACCACGACTAGCAAGCTTCTGCGGGGTGCTAATCCAATGAGCTCCTTTTACCAAAGAAGATTTATTAATATTAAGTTCAGCTCGAACTATGCGAACAAGAGTCCATCCGGAATCTCTTTCCTGAAACTCAGACATTTTATTTTGAATTTCTCTGACCTGCTTACAGAAAAATTCATTCACGTCATCTGCTCTAGTCAACAAGCTCATTTTTGCTGTATGTACTATAATTATTATTTCTAATTCTTCGCCCACAATTTTTAAATATTCTGCAACTATACTTATATTAAATTTCAATATAGTATGTTGCTTCAAATGGTACTCAAGCCTCTCTATAAAAGTCGATTCATTTTCGACAACAAAATCTTCAAAGAGAAGTTGATCCTTTTTATTTTCTATTCCATAAGAAATAATATTATTTTGAAATGCTCTTCTGATCTCATAATATTTCATACACTCTCCATCAATGTTGATATTATTATTTGTTGAGCTACTTCCTAAATCCTGTAAACCTTGCTGTTGTTGTTGTTGTTGATGTTCATAAGTATTTGTGTACCATTGCATGGAGGTAGAGGGTAGTTGGCAATACATTTGTTTTTGTTGTTGTTGTAGTTGATATTGCAATTGTTGGTCAGTATTTGGGTACCATTGCATGGCCGTAGGATATGGTTGATGTTGTTGAGGATATTGATATTGTTGTTGTTCTTGAGGATATTGGTATTGTTGTTGTTGTTGTTGTTGTTGAGGATATTGATATTGTTGTTGAGGATATAGATATTGTTGTTGTTGTTGAGGATATTGATATTGTTGTTGTTGTTGTTCTTGAGGATACTGATATTGTTGTTGTTGCTCTTGAGGATATTGGTATTGTTGTTGTTGTTGTTGAGGATATTGATATTGTTGTTGTTGTTGTTGTTGAGGATATTGATATTGTTGTTGTTGTTGTTGTTGTTGTTGTTGTTGTTGAGGATATATATATTGGTCCTCAACACCATGATTTTGGATGTGATCCAGAAAGCATTTTTTGTATTTATAAATCTTTTTACACACATTGCACTCATAAGCTAAAGAATTCATTTTCTTTTTTTTTTATTTTAGTTTATACAATATTATTATATATAAATATATATTTAATATTATTATATTTAATATTTTTTTTTTTCAAAAGTCACTTTGATTATTTACGTATTAACAGCGAAATTATTGAGGATTTGACACTTGTAGAGACAATGCTTTACTTGCTGCTAGAATAAAAAACTTCTCAATTTATACAAGTTACGATTAAGTCATATGCACAATGTAAAAGTCAATAGACAGAGACAAATGTCAGCAAGCAGTGAAAATAACAACCAATCTTTGACAATCCTCAATATCACAAACTTCAATTTCTTTAAAAAAGAAGTGAAAAGAATGAATAAATACAACACGCATAAATTGTATATTTTATTCATTTCTTCAAACTCTTTACACATAAAAAAATTAAAATCAAACAACAACAGCAACAAAAACAAAACATTGATATCTCACCAGCATACATAATTACTTTCTAAAATACCCTTCCATGTCCCCAGCTAAAAAAAAAACGAATATTACAAACAACAAAAAGTACACACTATGATATTTTGTGACATTGCAACAGTGTGCCCTAGTGGTAACGTTTATCATTTCCGTTTTGTATTCCATATAAAATAAAAATAAAAAAAACATAATGTGAAAGGCGTTGCACACATTTTAAAAAATGATTAGAACACAAGATAATGACAGATTTGTACTCGGCATTGCACATATACATATACGACTACTTACCCATCTGCCAACGCTCAAGTTATTGTAAAAACATATACACGTATGAGCATAACGTTGGCTCCCATGATCACGCATCTCTAATTCCCTTTGACAATCATAAATATCTTACACTTCATTTTTTCCAACCTTCAAATAAGTTCATAAATTACATACTTCGTTTACCTCTTCAAACTCTTTAAATAAGGAAATAGAAAAATCAAACTAAATAAAACCAACAACAAAAAAACATTCATAGATTTCCCACAAGCATACATAATTTCTTTCTAAAATAATCTTCCATGACCACCAGCTAAAAAAAAAAAGAATATTGCCAAAAGACAAAAGCAACATTTTTCTCTATGCACACACGCACTTACACTCTAAAATCATAAACCTGCTTCAACCGCTTAACAAACAAACAAAAATCCATTCAAAATTAAAATTAAAACAAAAACATACATAAAATCCTTCGTACCTACATAATTAACTATGTACATCGACGAACGGATATCAAACCATGATTATCTCACAAACCATATATTTTATTCATGTCTTCGAACTCTTTAAACATAGGAAAAAAATAAATAAAAATCAAACTAAATAAAACCAACAACAAAAAACATGCATTGATTTCCACACAATTTCTTTCTCAAGTACCCTTCCGCACCGCTTAACAACGAAAAAACATAATACGTACAAACAAAAGAAGATTACAAAAAACTAAACTATGCACACACGCACACACAATATAAAATCATGAACCTGCTGCAACCGCTTAACAAACGAAAAAACATACTACATACAAACAAGCCCCACGTGCATACATAATTAACTATGCGCATCGGCGAACGGATATCAAACCATGATTATCTCACAAACCATATATTTTATTCATGTCTTCGAACTCTTTAAACATAGAAAAAAAATAAATAAAAATCAAACTAAATAAAACCAACAACAAAAAACATTCATTGATTTCCACACAATTTCTTTCTCAAGTACCCTTCCGCACCGCTTAACAAACGAAAAATTATACTACGAACAAACAAGCCCCACGTGCATACATAATTAACTATGCGCATCGGCGAACGGATATCAAACCATAAAATTAAAACAAACACACATCGACGGCCGACATCAAACTACCCTTTTCTACGTACAAACCGTCCATAACCCTCGTCACTTCGCACCATTGACAGTAATTACCTTAATATGTAAATTTTAGCCCATAAATTACAAAATTTCGATTTAAATTACCCAAATTTGACAATTTTTATTGCTCGGGCGCATACATTCTACTACTACTCTTTTCCAAAAGTCCTTTTTCTTAAAGTACTTTTTCGAAACTACCATATCCGAAAATGTTTTTTGAAAAATACCAAATTTATGTTAATGTGAAAATTGGTTTTTAGTGTATCTATAAATTGGAAGGGGAACCTACACACCAAATTTCAACCCTCTAACTTATTTTTATATGTGCATCATATGTACCTTATCATTAACAAAAAAAAAGTACAAAAAATCGGTACGACTTTAACCCATGTAAAAGTTAATTTTCAAAAAATTCCAAAATCCCTTTGATATTCTGTCCAGAATAAAATAATGCGCCAAAAATGTTTTTGCTACGTTCAAAAATTTAGAAGATATCTAGAGGGCAAAAAAGGTACCAAAATTTAGGTTTTACCCCCTTCCACCCTTAAAAGTACACATATCGAAAAAATAAAAAGAAAGTGTTAATTGTAGCTTCCGAGATATAGAGATACCGATTTTTTTAATGCATGTATTTATTTATTGTATCTTTAAATATGAACTAACAATAAGTATTCAAATCTTAAATCTAAAATATAATTATTAGGACCGACCACTGTCGGACGTAAACTTGTTAATAGTTATAATTTATACATAAGTAGTGATAATCAAAAAAGAAAAAGAAAAATTATAAAAAAGTATAAAAAAGTATTTTCAAGAAATCCCATCTGGAGTGTTGAGTAATAGAGCTCTTGTGTCCCTCTTTTTTAAGCGGATGTGTCCCGTAAAGTTCAAAATATTACGAGCAAGCGGATTAGGATGTGACTCGAGTTTTGTTAAATATTTGCCTGCGTATTTTGCAATTTCTTCAATCACTAGTGGCATATTTAAATCACGATGTATATTTGAATTCTTAAGGTACCATGGAACAGATGTTATTAACCTTAAAACTATCATCGGCAAATGTAAATGTGTGGATATTGCTGCTCAAAGGCATATCACAAATATAGATCAAATACAAAACTGGTCCTAGTATGCTACCCTGTGGCACACCAGAACATATAGATTCTGGAACACGCGTGAACTCTCCTTCTACAACAGTGAACTTCCTATCAATAACAGAACTTTCCAAAAGCTTTTGAATGTTTATTGGCAGATATGTTTTCAATTTTAAAACTTGGCCTTCGTGCTATACTTTATAAAACGCCTGAGAAACATCAATAAAAGGAGCAGGACAATATTTCTTTTCTTCATTTTCTTCAAATGTTCTTCTTACAACTTGGACCAGTCTATGTGTTTGTGCAGTGGTGCTATGGTGACTTCTACAGCCAAATTGGTGGTCCGGGATGCACCCATTATCAGCTAAAATTTTGGACAATTTAGTCATGAGCAGGTTTTCGAAAAGCTTAGAGATTGAAGAAAGTAAGCTTATAGGCCTATGTGACTCAGTCTTGGTAAGATCTTTGCCCGGCTTTGGAATCATTTTGATCTTGGCTAGTTTCCAAAATAGCATTAAAAATAAATAGCAGGATTTTTATTGCAATATGAAGCAAGTTCATCAACATTTTCTTTGGCACAACCGTGAACTTTCGAGTAGTAATGTAACTTTCTAATAGATTCAAAAAATTTAGTAATGGATATGATTTCAATACTAAGATAAGGCCTTCATGCCACACTTTATCAAATGCCTGAGAAACGTCAATAAACAGGGCAGAACAATACTTCTTTTATTCAAATGCTCTTCTTATAAATTAAACCAATCAAATTTATTGGTAAATATGATTTTAATTTTAAAATAAGGCCTTCATTCCACACTTTATCAAATACCTGAGAAACGTCAATAAACAGGGCAGAACAATACTTCTTTTCCTCAAATGTTTTTCTTATAAATTGAACCAATCTATGAGTTTGTTCAATGGTGCTATGCTGACTTCCGAAACCAAATTGATGGTCTGGGATGCACCCACTATCAGTTAAAATTGGGACAATTTTATCATGGGCAGCTTTTCGAAGAGTTTTGACATAATTGACAGCAAACTTATTAGCCTATATGACTCAGCTTTAGTAAGATCTTTGCCCGGCTTTGGAATCATTTTGACTTTTGCAAGTTTCCACAGTTGTGGATAATACTACAGTCGTAATATGGCATTAGAAATAAACAGCAGGATTCTTATTGCAATATGCAGCAAATCTTGTTACTAATACCATTAATACCTGAAACTTTCTTTGGCTTGAATTCAGCAATTACTTTATATACATCACGCATCTTAAACTTGAAGGGTCGAGGGGGTAGAGCAACTACACTCGGCAAATCAGCAACACCAGTACATGTATTTGGGGTAAATACGGATTTTAAATGCTCATCAAATATTTTACATTTTTCCGTATCGCTTCTTGCCCAACCTCCGGTAGACATGCGTAGAAGTGGCTTAAACTCAATGGGTTTTATAAGCTTTCTAGCAGCGCGCTACAAAGAGTATTTAGATGTTGGTGTGACATCAAGACCGTCCAGTTAATTTACAAGCGATAAAGTTTTTTCAGATGCAAGCAACTCTTGAAGTTGTTTAGAACATTCTTTAATTCTGAGTTTATGTTAGGGTGATCTGTGCTGTTGCCATTTCCTTCTAGCTCTTCTTTTTTCACACACGAGATGTTCAATATCCGTGGAATAAATTTTATTAAACCCAGACTGCGGGTGGTAGGTAGTGGCATGTTCAGCAGCTTGTTTAATATTTTCGTTAAGATTGGCAATGTTAGTTTCAATGTCATTGGGTGTTCTTATCGTAATATTTTCCGTGCAATGACTACTAATATATTTTTTGAATCACCGCCAATTAACACGATTGATCATCTTCATATGTGGGTGAGGTAATTCACTTCTTAGTGGTTTACAGATTGTAATGATAGTGGAGGAGTGATCGGAGGAGAGATCTTGTGAATTTTAAACGTTAATTTAATCCCTAGAAATATTGTTCATGACGCCAAAATCAATAACATCAGTAAACCAGTAAGTGGGCTCCCCACTGGAAATAACATCTAAGCAGATTTTTTGAATTGTATTAAACAAAGCTCGACCGCTAGGTATTACAATGCGCGAATCCCAGCACGTGTGCTTTACATTGTAGTCTCCAGCTGCCACTAACCAAGATCCAGGCGATTTGTAGAGTTTCTCATACTGATCTTTAGTAACTGAAAATCTGGGAGGTGAGTAATTTGATGATATCATGAAATTAGATGCATGCTCTCCCTCTAGGGTCCTTTGTATCATACATAGTGTAGCCATTTATTTTGAAAAAGCTTCTCGAAGTCAAATGATTCTAAGAAACCAACATTACATCAATATTTTTTCCGTAATGAACTACTCAAGTTCATTTTTATGTTGGCGAATGCCGTTTGCGTTCCAGAAACATATTTTTAACGTGTTCATGGCTTGTTAATTAATGCTTGAAGCACGTTAAATGGCTTAGAATTAAAAAACATACCGTTGGGTGGGTTATGAGCCTTAGTAGCCTTCAAAATCTGGGCTAATTAACCCCGTCGAAATGGATAAGAGAAGCTGGATTTATTAGTGATATTGGTAATATTTTTTTTGTTTTGTTCGTGTTAAGTCCCATGGAACACGATTCCTGCCCCTATCTCCCGATCTAGCTAACTAGCCAGTACGTGCGTCAGTTTCATATGGTGACCAAAATTCCGTTTGAATTTTGGAATTGAAAAGTGTTAAAGTTTCATAAAAGCAACCCATCGGGGCCCAACGTGGGGCCCTAAGACATTAAAAATTTAAGAGCAATAATTTTTTTATTATTATACCAACCAATTAACTCGTTTTTGGGATTCCTACATTACCATCACATCACAAATAACTAAAATAATATAGATTTACTTTCGGCTATTGTTGTACATTGTGCGTGTCATTTATACTTGGTTAAGCCAAGAATGAAATAGCCTTGGGGCAAAGTTGGAAATATTGTAATTAGATTACCAACAACGCTTATACAATCCACTTTGTTAACGTTGCATATTCATTCCTTTATGTTTAGTGCAACAATAATTGAAAGGTTATCTTAGAATTTACTCTAAGAGTCAGTGTGATATATGTGTGTAGTTCTAAAGAAAAGCATAGGATATACGATTTAGGTGAATTGATAATAATTCTCTGTCGTCCACTTTTATTTTGGGAATTCATAGTATTTTATACTGCCTTATTCGTCAAATTCCAAAATTTCCATTCTCTTCGTACATTTTGACGGGTTATTTCATCTCACACTACCTTACCCAATATTTCTAATAGTTCTACAGTTATTACAGTCATAGACTTTATTATAATTTTCTTAATATGTCTATCGTTCACAGTGACGAAAATATTTCAGCGATGGTAGAAAGCAATAAGATTCCGCAGTGTTCTGTTTGTAAAAAGGACTATGAGATTGATGATATTATAGTCTCTACCCCTTGCAATCATGTATTCCACAAGGAATGTATTGTGAACGTACTCAAGGAAACTCAAGGTTGTCCCTTATGCGGGAAAGCCTGCAGGCAAACCAAATTAAAGTCCTACAACATTTAAGCAGACTTCGAAAAACAAACGATTGCTATACCATCTCCAAATAACCATTCTCTCACCAATCAAGGTGCCATACCAAAAACTCCGTTCCAAAACGGAACATCTAAACGTAGTCTGCTAGACAATACAATGATACAAAACGCAAATTTTACCCGCAATAATAATCCAATCAGGATAGACAATTTACTAAATGTATCTCAGGGTCAGAACACACAACCAAACCGTGACTTTCATAATGTAAGTGATATTACCCTTCAGTTTCTTATCAACGAATCTGTAAAAAATCAGTTGTTATCCTTAAATATAAACCCGAATTCTACAATTAGACCAAGTATCGAAAATTCTGTTAATACTAATCAAAATTCACAACATAGAAATAACAATAGTATGGCTTATAGAGATACTGCCAGACAAAGTTTTGATAATTGCAATTTCAATAACAATGATAATAGATACTTTGGTAATCGTCCAAACGTTAGGAGAACGAATTTTGCTCAAAACTTCAATTTTTCTCCAGAAAAAGTCACCAATATTATATCAGGATGGCATATAAAGTTTAGTGGTCAGGATGATGATGGATTATCAGTTGATAATTTCATTTATAGAGTTCAAGCCCTTACCAGTCAGAGTTTACATGGCGATTTTGAAATTTTATGTCGACATATGCATTTACTTTTTACCGGAAAAGCAATGGATTGGTTCTGGCGGTTTCACCGACAGAGCAATCAGCTAGATTGGGAAACGCTGTGCTTTGAACTCAAGAACCAGTTTCGTGACCGCCGAACAGATTTTGACTTAAAAGAACAAATTCGTAGTAGAAAACAGAGATTGGGTGAAAAATTCGACTCTTACTACGACTCAATCTTACAAATTACTGATCGCCTGCAAGACCCCATAAGTGAATTTGAACTAGTTGAAATAGTTAAGCGGAACTTGAAACCTGAGATGCGCAAAGAACTATTACATTTCGATATAGTCTCTATATCACCGCTGAAAGAATTTGTACGCAAGCATGAGATGTTTGATGAGGAATTAGAATCTCGCAAGTCAAATAAAACTTTCAGTCCTGGGAAATTCGTATCCGAAATTGACTCTGGCCTAATAGAAAAAGAATCCGTTCAGATAGATGAAATAACAGAAATAATATGCTGGAACTGCCGAGAAAAAGGGCATCGTTATGACGACTGTTTGAGTGACAGAAGGATTTTTTGTTATGGCTGCGGGGCAACAAATGTGTTTAAGCCCAATTGCGTCAAATGCAGCCAATTTTCAAAAACTTCCAGACCCACAGCAAACCAAAACAATTTCAATCGCATTCAACTCAAATGTAAGGTCTTTTGGATGTCAAACCGATGAATTCAAAAGTAGCAATATTTTCGTACCCAGGCATTTAAAACCCTACCACGTTAGACTTAGAGAATATAATCAGGCCAAATCCAAAATTTTTGGTGAAGAAATCGTTGCAGTGGAAAAAAAGGTCAAAAGAAGCACCAAAAGATTGAGAAACTATTTTAAAAAAATTCTCAAAAGCCGCAAGTATTTTTGTTCGGCGATTATTTCAAATGTAAATCAGTATGATATACGTCCATACACTATGGTGCGTATTTACGATGAATCTATCTTAGGCTTAATAGACACTGGGGCAACCATTTTGTGTATGGCTGGTGATTATGCCAGAGCGTTTTTAGAACACAAAAATAAAACCTTTAATAAATTTAAAATTACTTTGAAAACTGCTGATGGGAACAAGCATTCGGCTGTAGGTAATGTAACCGCTTTAGTAACATTCCGAGACAAAACAAAACCACTTACTTTTTTAATAACTCCACACTTGAGACAAAATTTATATTTAGGAGTAGACTTTGTGAAAACTTTTGGCCTAGCGAGAGATCTATTTACCAAAAATATTAGTAACTTCTCAAGAGCAAATATTGATAAAGTCGATCTGGAAGAGAGTTCACATTCCATAACTCCAGATCAGAAAATTAGACTGGCTGCTGCTATCAATTCCTTTCCGTCATATGCAAAAGAAGGATTGGGTAGAACATCTCTGGTATGTCATAACATAGACACAGGAGATCATAAACCAATAAAGCAAAGGCATTTTTCTATATCCCCAGCAGTAGAAAAACTTCTTTTTGCAGAAGTTGACAGAATTCTGCAACTAGGAGTCATAGAAGAATCCCATAGTCCGTGGTCATTGCCTGTGGCTCTGGTGCAGAAACCTGGTAAGGTCAGACTATGGATGGATGCTAGAAAGGTCAACAGCGTTACGGTTAAGGACGCTTATCCCTTGCCTCTCATCGATGGAATTTTTAGCAGGCTCCCAAAAGCAAGATTCATCACGAGTCTGGACTTAAAGGACGCCTTCTGGCAAATTCCATTGGATGACAGGTCAAAGGAGAAGACGGCTTTTACTGTACCTGGTCGACCCTTGTATCAGTTCGTCAATATGCCCTTTGGATTGTGTAACGCGCCACAGACGATGTCATGACTTATGGACAAAGTGATTCCATCCCAATTGCGTCGTCAAGTCTTTGTGTATTTAGATGATTTGCTCGTTATTACGGAAACCTTTGATGAACATGTCGTACTTCTACAAGAAATTGCAGTTTGTATCCGAAAAGCCAAATTGACAACAAATATAGAAAAAAGTAAATTCCTCCTTAAGGAGGTAAAATATTTAGGACACATAATCGGCCAAGGCACGATTAAAACAGACCCGGACAAAGTTCAGTCTATCCGAGAATTTCCCTTACCAACATCCGTACGACAGCTCAGACGTTTTTTAGGTATTTGTGGCTGGTATCGCCGTTTTGTCCGAAACTTTGCCACCCTGACCGCACCTTTGACGGACATGTTGAAAAAGAGCAGAAAATTGAACTGGTCCGAAAAAGCAACTTATGCATTTGAACACCTCAAACAATCTCTTTCTTCGGCACCGGTACTTCGTAAACCTGACTTCTCACGTCCGTTCTCCATCCAATGCGATGCGAGTCAATATGGGATAGGGGCGGTTCTAGCCCAGCGCATCGATGACATGGACGAAGTACCAATCACGTTTATGAGCCATAAGTTAACACCTGCACAGAAAAACTATACCGTTTCTGAGCAGGAATGTCTTGCCGCAATCATGGCAGTAAAAAAATATCGTGCCTACGTCGAAGGTCACGAATTTGAAATTATAACAGATCACGCCTTGTTGAAGTGGCTCATGAATCAGACAGACTTAAACGGACGACTGGCTCGATGGGCCTTAAAACTGCAAGGCTTTAACTTTACAATCCGTCATAGAAAAGGTAGCCAAAATATAGTGCCTGATTCACTTTCTCGAATACATTTGGAAAATAACGAGGAAGTTATGGTAAGAGACGTAGAGTCTGCTTTTATATCTGAAATCAATAGTTCTGTCGAAATAAATTTGCAAGCAGAAGAATTCAAATCAGAACAATACCTTTCGCTGATTAAAAATCTTAATTCCAAAATACAATATCTGTCCGATGTAAAAATTGTAGATGATTTTGTGTATAAGCGGACTGAGTTTGCATCGGGTGATGAGTTGCAAGAACAGTTTTGCTGGAAACTCTGGGTGCCAACTTCAATGACTAATGACCTAATAAAAAGAGCACATGATCATGCACATGGTGGGGTTGGCAAAACATTGCGTCGTCTTAAAACATTTTTCTTTTGGCCTAAAATGGCAAAACAGACGGCAAATTATGTTGCATCTTGCGAAATTTGTAAGCAAACTAAAGCATCAAACAAATGTTTAAGACCACCAATGGGACAGCCATCTACTTCCGTTCGTGTTTTTCAAAAACTTTACATAGATTTGTTGGGACCATATCCCCGATCTTCTTCTGGAAATATCGGAATAATAATTGTACTGGACCATTTATCCAAATTTCATTTTCTAGAGCCCATAAGAAAATTCACTTCTAATATTATTATTGAATTTTTGGAGAAGCGAATTTTTCATATATTCGGAGTCCCTGAGTCCATAACGACCGATAATGGAGTACAATTTAAGTTCAAATTGTTCAAAGAATTTTTAGATGCATATGGAGTTTTTCACAACTTTACTGCCATTTATGCACCACAGGCAAACGCTAGTGAAAGAGTGAATAGGTCCGTACTAGCAGCGATAAGAGCATACGTAAAGCCGTCTCAAAAAAATTGGGATGAGGAGTTATCCGCAATAAGCTGTGCGCTACGGAGCTCAATACATCATAGTACAGGATTTTCCCCCTATTTACTTTTGTTTGGCCAAAACATGTTAACGCATGGGAAAACGTATTCCCTCTTACGCAAACTCCATTTACTAGACACCCCCATAGAGTTAAATACAGACAAAAAGCTTGAAATATTAAGAGAAAAGGCTAAAGAAAACCTACAAAAATCCTATGAACGACAAGTCAAATATTATAATCTCCGATCACGGCCTATTAATTTTGACGTCGGACAAATTGTATATAGAAGAAACTTTTCCCAATCAAAGGCAGTTGAACATTATAACCGTAAATTAGCAAATCAGTTTGAAAAGGCACGAGTTAAGGCTAAACATGGTACGTCTTATTACGATTTGGAAGACGTTAATGGTAAACCTTTGGGAAAATTTCATGCTAAGGACATTCGATCGTAGCGAATTCAGTTACTTATCTGTTTCTTGAGTCAATACTATTGTTGACTCCGGTACTCAAATATATAAATTATAAACTACATTTCTCCTAACCGGCGGCATCTTTGATAGCTTATTTAGTACATTTTTTTTTTGCAAACGTAAATATATTTTTTTCACCTAGTTAAGGCAAGTGATTTTACATTACCACAGTTTTTTTTTCTTCGAGCGCCAAAACTTATATACCCCATAATAAGATTTTTTTTTCGGACATCTTCAGTTCATTGCAACAACAAAAGTTGTCCACAGTTGGCAAGGAAAGCGCCTATTTTCTACTGGTTTTGTCTTCAGCTTTAGTCTCATTGTACCACGAATTCGTCAAAAGCTGTTTTGTAATGTATTAATATGCAGTAATTTTTTTATTATAAAGTATGTATATCCCATTGGTACTTAACATCTTCTTCGGATAGTATGAGCTAATTAGTTTTTCTTTTTTTTCCGAGACATTCTTTTTCATACAATTTCCTTTTTTATATGCCAATGCGGATAATGCATACATATACACACACGCACCTATATATAAATATATATATATATGTATATGTATATATATATATATATATATATGTATATATGTATATATGTGTGTATATGTGTATATATATATATTTATATGGATTTACATATTACTCAGACTTTTTTTTGACACTACTTAAGTTTTTTTTCACACCAGTTCGCAGAATTTTTTTTGTTTCGAGTTTTATTCTTCTTTGCTCTATTCAGCAAATTCGATCATGTATACTTTATTATCAATAGATATACATGATGACGAATAAAGTGTTGGACAGATTTCATACTGTTGTTTTCTTTTGGCGTTCACGTTTACCTATGAGACAAATAAAAGCTTTACAATAACAAGCAACAAAAATAAATATAAGCATACATGATATAACTGAATGAAGTACTGAGTTTGCAAAGTGAGCTTTACCTTTTGTTTAAAGACCACGCTACAATCTTTTCAACTTTGGCAGCGAGACAGTTCAGTCGTCATTTAGACAATAAAACATTTTTTTTGTGGAAATAAGAAAACCAAAAAAAAATTTGCTAGTGTGTAATTATACCTTTGTATAAATATAAAAATACACAGCAAGCTAAGCTAAAGAAATTCCTTGTTGTATCGAGCGACATTAACCTCGTGCGAGGAGAGTTGGGGAACACGTTGATGACCCACAAGGCCCTCGAGAGGCACACGTATTTTTTCTTGTTTGGGCTTAAGCAAAACGAGGAAAGAAAAAAAAAACCCAAAAAAAAGGGGGGAAATTAAAATAAAAGGGAATCGTCTATACAAGGACAGTCGGCGTGTTCTGATTGAGGTTAAATCTCGGCTAGAAGCCTTTGGTGGTATTATCCTGCTATCGAGAGAATCAGGTCAACAATAGTTTAATTAGTTTAAGAAGTCTCATCATCAGCCCAACAGAATACTGCAATCAACATCCCTAAACAGTTACGACCCCATAAACCAGCTAAACAACTCCAAACACATCACGCATTAAGCCTTCTTTATAAATTGGACAGAGAAAATCTTAAACATCATAATGGATAAAATTGTCTAACCAGATTATACTTTCTTCTAAGCCTTAATACAATTTATCCACTTACTAAAAGTCGCCTTGAAACTAAATTGTCAACGATATATAGAACCAGCATTGAATCTAACCACAAATCATCAAAAGAAAAATTAATTTACCTCACTGAATTTCTGTCTCCCATAACTAACCTTATACTAACTAACTCATTCAAATTTAAAAATTTAATTTTTTTTTATATAACTAATACTATTATTAACCCAACCGAAATTTAAAATTCTTAAAACTTTTTTTTTTACAAATTATAAAACTAATATTATACCTTAAAACGATTTGCAAATCGAATCCAAAGACAACAAGCAGAAGGCCTTCAGCATCGTTGGAATCGAGACTCTACTGTAAGTCATAATCAAATTTTTTTTCATCGTTTTTATACTATGGTATTTTTTTTTATATATATGTATACATAAATATGTACTTGCTATTTCATTGATAATTTCTTTGGCACTTTTTCATTCATATTCGGTTTGTTTGTTTTGTTTTGGTCTTGCTGTTGAATTTTGAAACAAAGAAATTTTATTGCATATTGGTGCCGTGAAGGTTCATAAATATGTACGACCATATGTACATACATACCATTGTATGTATGTAGATATCTGTTTTTTTAATTTTTTTTACATACATGTAATGCTTTAAGATTTCTCTGTTATCAAACATATAAATTAACATAGTGTTATTGAATTAACTTAATAAAGTAATATTTTTGATTCTCCTGTTTGGTTAAGAGAAAGCTAAGTGTTATACATATAGTTAATGAAATTTGATATGTTCTAATATACATCCATATGAAATGGAAAAAATGATAGTGTGACTCTCTTTTAATGTAGAACTATAGGGACGTAGGTAAGGTAAAGTGTGACAGGGTTTTTTTTTGCACGTTAAATGGCTTAGAATAAAAAAACATACGGTTGGGTGGGTTATGAGCCTTAGTAGCCTTCAACATCTGGGCTAATTAACACCGTCGAAATGGATAAGAGAAGCTGGATTTATTAGTGATATTGGTAATTTTTTTTTTTACAGGGCATAGAAAACGCACGTAATATTTTTTTTGTTTTGTTCGTGTTAAGTCCCATGGAACACGATTCCTGCACCTATCTCCCGATCTAGCTAGCTAGCCAGTACGTGCGTCAGTTTCATATGGTGACCAAAATTCCGTTCGGAAATTTGACAATTTGAAAAATGTTAAAGTTTCATAAAAGCAACCCATCGAGAACATTACACTATCAACACCTTTCCCCCTTCCCAATTGCAACAAAAAATTAAGTTTGCTTCTTCCATGTGAAAAACGAATTTTGGAAATTTGTCCAAGTTATTTGATATTCACTTTTTAAAGTGGGGCACAATTACCAAACAAAAAATTAGTGAACCTTTTTTTGTCAAAAAAAGAATTTTGGATTAAAAAAATACTTTATTATTAATTTTTGGCGTAGGAATTTTATAAACCCACCACAATTTAAGAAAAAAATTAGTTTACGTTTTTCATATGCAAAAAAACTTGAGAATTGGTTCACAAATGACAAAATTACTGAAAAATAAATTTTGGGGTGGACCCCTGCCTCCCTCCCTCCAATTTCAAAAATATAGTTGACCTTTCCCATATGCAAAAAGAATTTGGAAAATTGGTCCACAAAGGACATAATAATTTTATAATCTAATTTTTGGCAGGCACCCTTTCCATATGCAAAATGCAAAGAGCATTTTGAAAAATGGTCGACAAATGACGAATTTATTTGATAATAAATTATTGGGAGGGGACAATTTTCGACACCCTCCCTCCTCTACCGTTTAAAAGAAATAAGCGGACCTCTTCTATACGAAAAAACAATTTTGGAAATTGGTTTACATGTGATGAAACTATTTGATAATCACTTTTAACATGCGATCATTTTACTTCTCCCTCCCCCTTGATAATTAATTTTGCTCCCACCTCACCAACAATTAAAAAAAAATTAGTTGACCTTTTTCATGTGCAAAAAGAATTTTGAAAATTGGCTTACAAACAACAAAGCAATTTGGTAATCATTTTTAGCGGGCACACTTTTTTTCCCCACCCAGCATTAAAAAAATTTAGTGGACCTCTTCCACATGCAAAAAGCATTTTGAAAATTGGTCGATAGATGTCAAAGTAAGTTTGTAGTCAATTGCAGGGGCGGGCAAGTAGCTGCGAGACCTCCTCTCCCCGCAAAAAAAATTAGCGGACTTTTTTACAAGCAAAAATATTTTTTAAATTGGTTCACAAATGGCGGAATTATGCTTGTTGATATTATAAAACCTTTTAAATACTATGTGGAAGGTGTAACATAATATAAAAAAGTGGGCGTAAAAGTGGGTATGCTTGAAAAATGTAGCCTATAATACAATCGAGAGTCCCAGTTAAATGTTGTGAAAATTTCAAAAAGATCGGTACAGAAGTCTGGTCTCCTACAAAGTACAAACAAACAAACACACATTCCGTTTTATGCATAGAAGAAGAAGATAAAGATATACAATTTTTAAAGCAAAATAACAAAAATTTTTTCTTTTTCAGTTCTCGTTGTCACAGGTTAGGCAGATTGGACACGGTAAATTCGGCCACGTAATTTTTCCGAAAAATTGACAAATGGCATCCCAAAATGGCAATATCATTTAACCCCATTTTTATTAAAGGACAGAATGATATTGTTTTGAATATGCCTGTCTTTGTCATTTCAACAAGTTAAACGTCAATTGAAATTATTTTATTTTCAATTGATGTTGCCATTATTATGGCGCCTTTTCATAAATGCAATCCGGCATTCCACCACAAGTTTTATGGCAGCATCCATTGTGTTGCAGTTATTTAAAGAGATAAGTAATTTTTTATATTTCTTTTACTTTTTTTAATTATAAATTTCTTTTGCAGATCCTGTACAAAGCAAAAGATGAAGAAAATAAACATGTAAGTACTTATTTTATTTAATAAAGAATAATTTCCATTACTCTTTACAGGAGTGTCAAGTGCATAAAAGGCTGACCAGTGTGGAGAAGCTCCATCGGTTCCCGAAGAATCCCAAAAGGTTAGTGTTTGAAATTTTAAGTGGCAAAATATTTATTCATTGAGTGCCAGATACTGTTTGGATCATACTAATATTTGATAAACAGTACTGGCACTCAATGAAGGTGTTGGCCGGCAGACCCAGAATTGTGTTGCAAGTGTTTTGTTTTTATCAAATGCTGTTTGTTTACTTTTAAAATTAAGACAAATTTTATTATATATGAAATTTCCAATTGCTCATATTTGTCTATATGGAAATAAAGAAAACAAACCGCTCAACAGTTTTTCTCAACACACATCCACATAATGGTCTGGCCGGCAGGCGCACAAGTATATACATAAATAAGTTGCTAATGTGTTTCGTGTTTTTGCTAATACTGTAAGTTGGTTTTCTTTGTGACAAACAGATAAATTTCATTATATTTGAAATTAACATATGTGCGAATATTTGTCTGTATGGAAATAAAGAAAACAAATCCTCCAACAGTGTTTACAAGTCCACATCCACATAATGGCCTGGCCGACAGACAACTATATACATACATACATAGAAGATTTTGGCAACTACACAGATCACCCCCTAATAAAATCAGACTTAAAGAATGTACTAAACAACTCATAGAAATGCTATCGTCGGAAAAAACTGCATTACTGGAAAAATATTTAGAAGGTCTCAATGTCACGTCAGCATCTAATTACTCCTTATGGTGCACTACAAGAAATCTTAAAACACCAGTTGACCCTTCGACCGGAGGCTGGGCAAGAAGCGATAGTGAAAAAGGTAACTTATTTGCTGAGCATTTAAAATCTTTATACTCTCCCAATTCATGTATGGGTGCTGCCGATTTACCAAGTGTTTCTCTACCCCCTCGAGCATTAAAGTTTAAGATGCGTGAAGTACAAAAATTAATTGCTGAACTCAATCCGAAGAAAGCATCAAGTATTGACGGTATTAGTAACAATATGCTGATGAACTTGCCTCATATTGCAATAAGAATCCTGCTATTTATTTTTAATGCTATTTTAAGAATGCAGTATTTTTCTCATAACTGGAAACTTGCCAATATATAAATGATTCCAAAGCCGGGCAAAGATCTTACCAAGACTGAGTCATATAGGCCTATAAGCTTACTATCAACAATTTCAAAGCTAATTATGGGTTTTTGCTGTTTGGAGAATGTTTAATACGTACATATGTATATTTTCTGATTTCATTCAGACGAAAGTTGTGACTTTTTTTTGCAATTTAATTAAAAGAGTTAATGTGCCCGGTTGGAAAAACCCACCCTTAACAGTTTTTACAAAATCACAACTCAATTATACGAACGGCAGACCCACATATGTAAATGTAAGAAATTCAAAAAATAAATCGACTTAATCTTTTATATATTAATTTTTTTGTATTCCATTTTTTAAATTATTTAAAGTATTTTAATATGTACATATCTTTTCAGGAAATCTACTTGCGATGATTCTCCATATCAAGAGGGCCACAAATTAATGTGCTACTTTATGAACATACGGTATGCAAACACTAAAGATATTAATAATACAAAGTTATAATATTAAACTTTAAGGTTTCAGGTTTTATTGATATACTTACAGCCGTTTTGGACGCTTCTACGACAGTTAAATCTCCACCAGACATCGATGTACAGCCTTAATTTTGTCTCGCCGTTGTTGACTCTTCTGCTACAGTAAAATCTCCACAAGACATCGATGTACAGCCTTAATTTTGTCTAGCACCCCCTTGTTTAAATGGTATGATATTTCTCAATAAGTGTATTGATTTTATATATTCAGGAAATCCTACTCTTATAAAAAATTGAACCTGGTGGAGGAATTGCAAAAAAATAGATTTTGGCCGCAAATGTACATTTGTATGTAAACCCGCTTGTGCATGTAAGTTAAAAAATATTTTATACGAAGTAAACTTATTTAAAACATAAATTTCTTGTTTACCAGTTTATACTTACCATTTCGATATTCAGCCAGCACTTTAAAAGTTAAAAATTTATTAAAAATTTAAATTTCATAGATATTTTTTTATTTTTCAATAAAAAAAATTTTCTTATTGAAAAATTTTTACTGTATTTTGTTCTTTTACATTTTTTTGCAAATTCTTGGTAATGTATAGTCTTTTCTTCTATCACATTGTTTTTCAGGATACCACCTATAATATAACCCTTCGAAATATGGGGTAAGCTAAAAGCTGATATGGGCCTTTGACATACGTCAGTGCTGCCATATCTGCTTATATCTGTGCTCGTTGTACCTTCATAGTGAATAGTCGATTAGCGGAATTTTTCTTACATTCTTACTAAACAAACAAATAATTATACAAAAGAATATTCGTAGTACATATTATTCGTAATAGGTACATACCGACTTTAATAAATATGCTTTATGTGTTTTGCTGAACACGAGCCTGAAGGGAATGATATTACTGACTTATATGAAGAAGTACTAGGAAACTGTAATGTTAATGAATCACTACTATTTGACATTGGGCAAAGCGCAGTTGATCGCTGACGAAAAATTGGCTTTGCCGTTAAAAAAAGATTTTCATTAGATTAATTATTTCTATTGTTTTCATTAAGAGCTTAAGAACTCACAGTAAAATAGACATATCTGCCGTTAGAATTCACTTAAAATTTTTTGTATTTGAGGTACTCATATAGAGTATTCCTCAAGAGCACTTTTTTGCTTGCGGTGTTCATCACTTAACAAAGTTATCACTACAGATAACAGTAGCTCAAAACCCAAGGTGCAAGTCGTAATGGGCAGATATATAACGGTGGTAAAGCGTGGACGAAGCCCGAATTCTTCAAAAATGTCATCCGCTCCAAAGATGTCTAGGGCTAACAGCGCAACCTCAACTAAACGTCAAAACCGATTTAAAATTTTGCAAGATGAGAACGAAAATCCCGATGTATCCTCGAATAAAGCATTCAAGCCGCCACCAATTTATTTGAGAGAGAAAAATTCAAATGCCCCTATTAAAAAATTAATTTCGGTCATTGGTGAGAATAAATTTCACATTTTTCCAATAAAACGTGGTAGTATCGATGAAACGAACATTAACGAAACAGATTTCCGCAAAATGATTTCTGAATTTGAATCAAAGAAAACAAGCTTCTATACATACCAGCTTAAGAGCGCTAAAGGCCCACATATGTAAATGTAAGAAATTCAAAAAATAAATCGACTTAATCTTTTATATATTAATTTTTTTGTATTCCATTTTTTAAATTATTTAAAGTATTTTAATATGTACATATCTTTTCAGGAAATCTACTTGCGATGATTCTCCATATCAAGAGGGCCACAAATTAATGTGCTACTTTATGAACATACGGTATGCAAACACTAAAGATATTAATAATACAAAGTTATAATATTAAACTTTAAGGTTTCAGGTTTTATTGATATACTTACAGCCGTTTTGGACGCTTCTACGACAGTTAAATCTCCACCAGACATCGATGTACAGCCTTAATTTTGTCTCGCCGTTGTTGACTCTTCTGCTACAGTAAAATCTCCACAAGACATCGATGTACAGCCTTAATTTTGTCTAGCACCCCCTTGTTTAAATGGTATGAATACAAAGTGATATTTCTCAATAAGTGTATTGATTTTATATATTCAGGAAATCCTACTCTTATAAAAAATTGAACCTGGTGGAGGAATTGCAAAAAAATTGATTTTGGCCGCAAATGTACATTTGTATGTAAACCCGCTTGTGCATGTAAGTTAAAAAATATTTTATACGAAGTAAACTTATTTAAAACATAAATTTCTTGTTTACCAGTTTATACTTACCATTTCGATATTCAGCCAGCACTTTAAAAGTTAAAAATTTATTAAAAATTTAAATTTCATAGATATTTTTTTATTTTTCAATAAAAAAAATTTTCTTATTGAAAAATTTTTACTGTATTTTGTTCTTTTAAATTTTTTTGCAAATTCTTGGTAATGTATAGTCTTTTCTTCTATCACATTGTTTTTCAGGATACCACCTATAATATAACCCTTCGAAATATGGGGTAAGCTAAAAGCTGATATGGGCCTTTGACATACGTCAGTGCTGCCATATCTGCTTATATCTGTGCTCGTTGTACTTTCATAGTGAATAGTCGATTAGCGGAATTTTTCTTACATTCTTACTAAACAAACAAATAATTATACAAAAGAATATTCGTAGTACATATTATTCGTAATAGGTACATACTGACTTTAATAAATATGCTTTATGTGTTTTGCTGAACACGAGCCTGAAGGGAATGATATTACTGACTTATATGAAGAAGTACTAGGAAACTGTAATGTTAATGAATCACTACTATTTGACATTGGGCAAAGCGCAGTTGATCGGTGACGAAAAATTGGCTTTGCCGTTAAAAAAAGACTTTCATTAGATTAATTATTTCTATTGTTTTCATTAAGAGCTTAAGAACTCACAGTAAAATAGGCATATCTGCCGTTAGAATTCACTTAAAATTTTTTGTATTTGAGGTACTCATATAGAGTATTCCTCAAGAGCACTTTTTTGCTTGCGGTGTTCATCACTTAACAAAGTTATCACTACAGATAACAGTAGCTCAAAACCCAAGGTGCAAGTCGTAATGGGCAGATATATAACGGTGGTAAAGCGTGGACGAAGCCCGAATTCTTCAAAAATGTCATCCGCTCCAAAGATGTCTAGGGCTAACAGCGCAACCTCAACTAAACGTCAAAACCGATTTAAAATTTTGCAAGATGAGAACGAAAATCCCGATGTATCCTCGAATAAAGCATTCAAGCCGCCACCAATTTATTTAAGAGAGAAAAATTCAAATGCCCTTATTAAAAAATTAATTTCGGTCATTGGTGAGAATAAATTTCACATTTTTCCAATAAAACGTGGTAATATCGATGAAACGAACATTAACGAAACAGATTTCCGCAAAATGATTTCTGAATTTGAATCAAAGAAAACAAGCTTCTATACATACCAGCTTAAGAGCGCTAAAGGCCTGCAGTTCGTATTGAAGGGCATAGATTCTTATGTTGTTCCTGAAGAAATAAAAGATGCACTTGTCCTCCAGAGATTTAAGGTAAAGAATGTATCTAACATAATGAACAGAGAAAAGGTGTTCGTGTTGAACTGGAGCCAAATGATATACAGTTGAAAAAATCGAGTCTTATCCTATTTATAGCCAAAAATACCTTTTATACAGAAAAATCACAGTTGAAGAGCCACATAAGCGTTCAGGTCCCGTGCAGTGTCATAATTGCCAAGAATATGGCCATACAAAAGCTTACTGCAATTTACCTACAGTGTGTGTTATCTGCGGTGAATTGCACGGTACTGCTAGTTGTACTAAACCAAAATATCAAGCTGAAAAAAATGAAGTAATTGTGGAGGTAATCACACCGCTTACCACACAGGTTGTCCTGTGTACTCTTTCTTCAAGCAGGCTGTGATGCAAAAACCTATATTAGCTCCAGTTCAAACAATAAACGCTTCCTCAGCCACTTTTGCGCCAATAAGCCAACCAGTTATTTCCCGTGTAACGTATGCCGATGCTGCCAAGACAAATTATATTGCTGCGCAGAAAGTGTCCCCACCAAGTAATTCCACAAATGCTAACATAAGCTTTAATTTCAGTCGCCTTGAAGCCACCATTAAAAATCTTGTGCAAACTATCAACAACTTTACAACAAATATGACAACCATGATGCAAAAATGCTACGAGTGCTACTGTTTCAAGCATTAGTTAACAAGCCATGAACACGTTAAAAATATGTTTCTGGAACGCAAACGGCATTCGCTAACATAATAATGAACTTGAGCACTTCCTTACGGAAAAAAAATATTGATATAATGTTGGTCTCTGAAACTCATTTGACTTCGAGAAGCATCTTTAAAATGAATGGCTACACTATATATATGATAAAAAGGACCCTAGAGGAAGAACTTGCGGTGGATCAGCTATTCTAATAAAGTCAGGACTCAAGCAACGTATTCTTGACAACATTTGTGAAGAACATCTACAAGCAACTAATATTTGCGTCGACAATTTTTGTACAAATTTCATAATATCTTCAATTTACTCCCCTCCCAGATTTTCAATCACTGAGAATCAATGTGAGGATTTCTATAAATCGCTTGGAACTTGCTTTGTAGCAGCTGGTGACTACAATGCAAAACATACGTACTGGGGTTCACGCTTGGTAGCACCTAGAGGTCAAGCGTTGTTTAATACTATTTCAAAAATGAGCTTAGATGTCATTTCGAATGGGGAGCCTACTTATTGGCCTAGTGAAGTACGAAAAATTCCGGATGTTATAGATTTTGGCGTCATGAAAGATATCCATAGGGACTTAATTAATGTGGAGTCCTCTCTAGATCTCTCCTTCGATCACTCATCCACAATAGTGAAAATTTTCAATCCACTAAGGAGTGATTTAAATAACTCATATGTGAAAATTATTAATAGGGTCAACTTGCTAGGATTCAAAAAATATCTTAATAGTCACTGCAGTGAAAGCATTCAGCTAAGATTACCTGATGATATTGAATTCAACATTGGCAAAAATTAACGAAAATATTGAACAGGCTGCTAAACATGCCACTACCTCCCGTTTCTAGACTGGCTTTAATAGAATTTATTCTACGGAAATTGAACGCATGGTATGTGAAAACAGGAGAGCTAGAAGATTTTGGCAACTACACAGATCACCCCCTAATAAAATCAGACTTAAAGAATGTACTAAACAACTCATAGAAATGCTATCGTCGGAAAAAACTGCATTACTGGAAAAATATTTAGAAGGTCTCAATGTCACGTCAGCATCTAATTACTCCTTATGGTGCACTACAAGAAATCTTAAAACACCAGTTGACTCTTCGACCGGAGGCTGGGCAAGAAGCGATAGTGAAAAAGGTAACTTATTTGCTGAGCATTTAAAATCTTTATATTCTCCCAATTCATGTATGGGTGCTGCCGATTTACCAAGTGTAGTTTCTCTACCCCCTCGAGCCTTAAAGTTTAAGATGCGTGAAGTACAAAAATTAATTGCTGAATTAAATCCGAAGAAAGCATCAAGTATTGACGGTATTAGTAACAATATGCTGATGAACTTGCCTCATATTGCAATAAGAATCCAGCTATTTATTTTTAATGCTATTTTAAGAATGCAGTATTTTTCTCATAACTGGAAACTTGCCAATATATAAATGATTCCAAAGCCGGGCAAAGATCTTACCAAGACTGAGTCATATAGGCCTATAAGCTTACTATCAACAATTTCAAAGATTTTCGAAAAGCTGCTCATGACTAAATTGTCTAAAATTTTAATTGATAATGGGTGGATCCCGGACCATCAATTTGGCATAAAAAGTCAGCATAGCACCATCGAACAAACGAATAGACTGGTCCAAGTTGTAAGAAGAACATTTGAAGAAAAGAAATATTATTCTGCTCTCTTTATTGATATTTCTCAGTCGTTTGATAAAGTATCGCACGAAGGCCTAGTTTTAAAATTGAAAACATATCTGCCAATAAACATTCAAAAGCTTTTGGAAAGTTATATTATTGATTGAAGTTCACTGTTGTAGAAGGAGAGTTCACGAGTGTTCCAGAATCTATATGTTCTGGTGTGCCACAGGGTAGCGTACTAGGTCCAGTTTTGTATTTGATCTATATTTGTCATATGCTTGTGAGCAATAATAACCACACCTCTAAATTTGCCGATGATACAGCCTGTTTGAGTGTGCACGAAAACCCAAGTGAGGCATCCCGAAATCTTCAGGAACATATTAGCCACCTAGAAATATGGTTGAACTTATGGAGACTTAAAGTCAATGAACAGAAGTGTGTTGATATAACGTTTACCCTATGAAAAGAAACTTGTTCCCACATTCTAATCAATAATCAAAATATTCCTCAACATTCCCGCGTGAAATATCTTGGTATACACCTTGATCGAAGACTAACATGGAAACATCATATTGACTCTAAGTTAACTCAGATAAAACTTAAGTTAACTCAAATATATTGGTTGATTGCCAGAAATTCATGATTCAGCCTAGACTGAAAACTTTTACTATACAAGTCGTTTTGAAGCCAATATGGTGCTATGAAATTCAGTTATGGGGCACTGCCCCAGCTTCCAATGTTGAGAGAATCCAACGGGGGCAAAACAAAATTTTACGATGAATAACATGGACTCCATGGTACGTCAAAAATTCTAATATACATCGTGATTTAAATATGCCACTAGCGATTCTGAACTTTACTGGACACATCCGCCTAAAAAAGAGAGACACACGGGCTCTTATACTCAACACTCCAGATGGGACTACTTGAAAACAGTTTATTTCCTTCTTCTTTGACTATCACTACTTATGTATGTATTATTAATAATTATTAACAAGTTTATGTTCGACAGTGGTCGGGCCTAATAATTATATTTTAGATTTAAGATTTGAATACTTGAATACAATAAATAAATACAATACAATAGATAAATACATGTAGTAACAAAAAACAAAAAAAAAGAAAAAATTAAATATGTGTTTTCTAGTATTTTTACATTGTAGAAATAACAAAAACAAAAAAAAACGCAAATAACAGTAGCTCAAAATCCAATTTACAAGTCGGAATGGACAGATACATAACCGTGGTAAAGCATGGGCGAAGCCCAAATTCTTCAAAAATTTCATCTACTCCAAAGATGTCTAGGGATAAACATCATCTACCAATCGTCAAAATTGTTTTTCATTATTGCAAGTCACCGACGACAAGCCCACTGCATCATCGCAAAAGTCTTTTAAGCCACAACCTATATATTTGAGAGAAAAAAATCTAACGCCCTTATTAACAAATTAGTCTCGGCCATTGGTGAAAACGCATTTCATGTTATTCCAATAAAGCGTGGTAACATTGACGAAACTAAAGTTCAAATATACGAAGAAAAAGATTTCCGCCAAATAGTGACTGAAATCGAAAAAAATTAAACACGTTTTTATATTTAAAGTAAAAAATGTTACCAACATAATCAACAGGGAGAAAATCACCCAGCCTCTATTTCGTGTTGAACTGAAGCCGAATGATATACAGCTGAAAAAAAACGGAACACACCCATTTACATTTACAATTTACTCACCTACAAGACTTTCAGTTACCGAAGATCAGTATGAGAAGTTCTACAAATCGCTTGGATCTTATTTCGTAGCAGCTGTAGACTACAATGCAAAACATACGTACTAGGGTTCACACCTTGTAACACCTAGAGGTCGAGCTTTGTTTTATACAATTTCAAAAATGGGCTTAGATGTTTTATCGAGTTGGGAGCCCACTTACTGACATACATAAAATTCCGGATGTTATAGATTTTGGCGTCATAAAATTTTTTTCTAGGGAACTAATTCACGTTGATACTTCCCTAGATCTATCGTCCGATCACTCTCCTGCGAACTTTACAAATTGTAGCCCACTGAGAAGTGCTCTACCTCACCCATATCTCAAAATTATCAGTCGTGTTAATCGGCTGTGATTCCAAAAATATCTTAGTAGTCACTGCACTGAAAACATTAAGCTAAGAACTCATGATGATGTTGAAACTAACATGGATGCACCCATGTATAAAAGTATAAGAAAAGTATTTCAAGAAATCCCATCTGGAGTATTGAGTAATAGAGCTCTTGTGTCCCTCTTTTTTAAGCGGATGTGTCCCGTAAAGTTCAAAATATTACGAGCAAGCGGATAAGGATGTGACTCGAGTTTTTTTAAATATTTGCCTGCGTATCTTGCAATTTCTTCAATCGCTAGTGGCATATTTAAATCACGATGTATATTAGAATTTTTGATTTACCATGGAGCCGATGTTATTAACCGTAAAATTTTGTTTTGCCTTCGTTGGATTCTCTATATATTGGAAGCTGAAGCAGTGCCCCATAACTGGATACCGTAACACCATATTGGCTTCAAAAGCGACTTGTATAATAAAAGTTTACAGTCCAGGCTAAGTGTTAAATTTCTGCCAATTAACCAGTGTATTTGAGATAACTTAAGTTTCATCTGAGTTAGCTTAAAGTCAATATGATGTTTCCATGTAAGCCTTTGATCAAGGTGTATGCCAAGTCATTTCACTTAGGAATGTTGAGGAATATTCTGATTATTGATTCGAATTGGGGAACAAGTATCTCTTCTTAGAGTAAACGTTATATGGACATACTTTTGTTCATTTACCTTAATTCTCCATAAGTTCAACCACATTTCCAATTGTGTAATATGTTCTTGTAGATATCGGGAAGCCTCGTTAGGGTTTTCATGCATACTCAGGCTCTAATAAATTCACTAAATTTATTGGTAGATATGATTTTAATCTTAAAATTAGGCCTTCATGCCAACCTTTATCAAATGCCTGAGAAACGTCAATAAACAGGGTAGAACAATACATTTGTTCTGCAAAAGTTCTACTTATAAATTGCACCAATCTATGAGTTTGTTCAATGGTGCTATGCTGACTTCTAAAACCAAATTGATGGTCTGGGATGCACCCACTATCAGTTAAAATTGGGGACAATTTTGTCATTAACAGCTTTCCGAAGAGTTTTGACATAGTTGACAGCAAACTTATTGGCCTATATGATTCAGCTTTAGTAAGATCTTTGCCCGGTTTTGGAATTATTTTGATTTTTTTAAGCTTCCAGAGTTGTGGATAATACTCCAGTCGTAATATGGCATTAGAAATAAACAGCAAGATTCTTATTGCAATATGCGGCAAGTTCATCAGCATCTTGTTACTAATTCCATCAATACCTGGAGCTTTCTTTGGCTTGAGTTCAGCAATTACTTTATGTACATCACGCATCTTAAACTTGAAGGGTCGAGGGGGTAGAGCAACTTGTCTCGGCAAATCAGCAACACCAGTACATGTATTTGGGGTAAATACGGATTTTAAATGCTCATCAAATATTTTACATTTTTCCGTATCGCTTCTTGCCCAACCTCCGGTAGATGTGCGCAGATGTGGCTTAATCTCAACGAGTGTTTTAAGCTTTCTAGCAGCGCACCACAAAGAGTAATTAGATGTTGGTGTGACATCAAGACCTTCCAGTTAATTTTAAAGAGATGCAGTTTTTTCAAATGCAAGCAACTTTTGAAGTCGTTTGGAACATCCTTAAATCTGAGTTTATGTTGGGGTGATCTGTGCTGTTGCCATTCCCTTCTAGCTCTTCTTTTTTCACACACGAGATGTTCAATACCCCTGGAATAAATTTTTTTAAACCCAGACTGCGGGTGGGAGGTAGTGGCATGCTCAGCAGCATGTTTAATAATTTCGTTAAGATTGGCAATGTTAGTTTCAATGTCATTGGGTGTTCTTTGCGCAATATTTTCTGTGTAATGACTACTAAGATATTTTTGAATCCCAGCCAATTAACACGATTGATCATCTTCATATATGGTTGAGGGAAGTCACTTCTTAGTGGGTTACAAATTGTAACGATAGTGGGGGAGTGATCGGAGGAGAGATCTAGAGAAGTTTCACCATTAATTAAATATGTAGAAATATTTTTCATGAAGCCAAAATCAATAATATCCGGAATTTTTCGTACGTCAGTAGGCCAGTAAGTGGGCTTCCCACTCGAAATTGTATTAAACAAAGCTTGGCCTCTAGGTGTTACAAGGCGCGACCCGCAGTACGTATGCTTTGCATTGTAGTTTCCAGCTGCCGCGAAAGAAGATCCAAGCGGTTTGTAGAACTTCTCATAGTGATCTTCGGTAATTGAAAATCTGGGAGGTGAGTAATTTGATGATATCACGAAATTAGAAGAAAAATTTTCTACAAAAATATTCGTAGCTTGCATATATTCTTCACTAACGTTGTCAAACATATAGTGCTTGAGTCTTGACTTTATTAGAATTGCTGATCCACCGCATGCTCTCCCTCTAGGGTGCTTTGTATCATGCATAGTGTAGCCATTTATTTTGAAAAAGCTTCTCGAAGTCAAATGTGTCTCAGAGACCAACATTATATCAAAAATTTTTTCCGTAAGGAAGTGCTCAAGTTCATTTTTATGTTGGCGAGTGCCGTTTGCGTTCCAGAAACATATTTTTAACGTTTTCATGGCTTGTTAATTAATGCTTGGAGCAGAGTATTCTGCATTCTCAGCATTTCTTGCATCATGGTAGTCATATTTGTTGTAAAATTATTTATAGTTTGCACCAAATTGTCAATAGTAGCTTCAAGGCGACTAAAGTTAAAGCTTGAGTTTGCATTCGTTGAATTATTTGGAACATTTTGTGGGGAAATAGAATTTGTTTTAGCAGCATCGGCAAAAGATACACGGAAGTAATTGGTTGGCTCATTTGCACAAAAGTGGCGGAGTAAGCGTTTGCTGATTGAGATGGAGCTAATTTGTGTTTTGCACCATAGTCTGTTTGACAAAAGAGTACACAGGACAACCTCTGTAGTTAGCGGTGTGATTGCCTCCACAATTACTGAATTTTTTATCACTTTGATCTTTTGGCTCATTGAAACTAGCCTTGTAATTCGCCGCACACAACACAAACATTGGGTAATTTACAGTATGTTTTTGTGTGGCCATACTCTTGGCAATTATGGCACTGTACGGGACCTGGTCGCTTATGTGGCTCTTCAACTGTGATTTTTCGGTAAAAGAGGTATTTTAGGCTATAAATTGGGTGTGTCTCGTGTTTTTTCATCTGTATATCATTCGGCTCCAGTTCAACACGAAATAGAGGCTGGGGGATCTTCTTCCTATTGATTATGTTGGTAACATTTTTTACCTTAAATCCTTGTATTATGAGTGTATCTTTTACTTATTCGAGCTTAACATAAGAGTCAATACCCTTCAATACTATCTGCATACCTATGGCACTCTTAAGCTGGTACGTATAAAAACTTGTTTTATTTTTTTCGAATTCATTCACTATTTTGCGGAAATATTTTTTTTCGTATATTTGAATTTTAGTTTCGTCAATGTTACCACGCTTTATTGGAATAACATGAAATGCGTTTTCACCAATGGCCGAGACTAATTTTTTAATTAGTGCGTTAGAATTTCTCTCTCTCAAATACATAGGTGGTGGCTTAAAAGACTTTTGCGATGATGTAGCAGGTTTGTCGTCGGTGACTTGCAATAATGAAAAACGATTTTGACGATTGGTAGATGATGCGCTATTATCCCTAGACATGTTTGGAGCAGATGAAATTTTTGAAGAATTCGGGCTTCGCCCACGCTTTACCACGGTTATGTATCTGTCCATTGCGACTTGTACCTTGGGTTTTGAGCTACTTTTATCTGTAGTGATAACTTTATTATGTGATGAACACGAGCCTGAAGGGGATGATATTACTGACCTATATGAAGAAGTACTAGGCAACTGTAATGTTAATGAATTACTATTTGGCAATGGACAAAGCGAAGTTGATCGCTGACGAAAAATTGAATTTGCCGTTAAAAAATACTTTCATTAGATTTATTAGTTCTATTATTTTCATTAAGAGCTTCAGAACTCACAGTATAATAGGCATTTATGCAATTAGAACTCACTTCATAATATTTTGTATTTGAGGTACTCATATAGAGTATTTCTCAAGGGCGCCGTTTTGTATTTTTTTGTTTGCTGTTATTTTTGTTTGTTTTTGTAATTTATGATTGTTTGTTTGTTTTTGAGGTACTCGTATAGAGTATTCCTCAATGTCACTGTTTATGTTTTTTTTGTTTGTGTTTTTTTTTTTGTTTTTGTTATTTCCACTATTTAAAAATATTAGGAAAGCACATAAAGCATATTTATTAAAGTCAGTATGTACCTATTACGAATAATATGCACTACGAAAGAAAGAAAAATTCCGTTAATCGACTATTCACTATGAAGGTACAACGAGATTTTAGCCTTGAATACTTATTGTTACTTCATATTTGAACATACAATAAATAAGTACATGTATTAAAAAAATTAAAATAAACTTTTTTCTTTTTCTATTTGTGTATCGCTCCTTTACTGCAATACATATCTCAAAAATGCGTGTTTGGTGCTAATAATGCAGAATATAGATTTATGTCATTTTAGATCTTGTGTAAAAATGTAATGTAAAAGGCTTGTACACGCATGTCTTGAGAAAAGAAAATATTTATGCATATTGCCTTATTTAGGTGTATGCAAATTGAAAATTTTGAAAAAAGTTATTTGAAATATGTGTATATTTTATTGTTTTTAGTGCATATTTTCGTTTATAATGTCATAAGTGCATGAAGTCCTTGTCTCTTATTATCATATATCTGAGCTTTCCTAACCCTTGCATGATTTTATACTTAAGATTGCTTTATACTTTGATATGCTTAAATTTGTCTCGCGTTTAAGTCTGCCTGTGAGAAATTTGTTTATATTACAGATTTTGTTTTTTCACACGATCGTGAAAATGTATAGAGTTTCTCTGTCCATAATAAATTTATTTATCTTTGGCATGTGCTTTGACTGAACGGCTTTTCTAATGACAGTGGCTTGGTAGATGGCTTGTCTATATTCATGATGTAGATATATTAGTGTGATTGTTTAGATCTAATAAATACTTGAGTGTTGATAAGGAATTTGATAATATGTATGTACACATATGTATCTAAAAATTGATTCTATGTAAGTGTATATGTATGTTAGTAGAAATAAGAGTTTAGCTCCCTGTTTGAATAAATTTTTTGCGCTATGTGCGGTCTTTTGTTGTTGTTGTAAAAATTCGCCTGGTCTTTTGAGTATAGATTATGGGCGAACATCGTAGCAAATTTTTGCAATCGAATTCACATATATTCTTATTTTCTTTCATTTAGTATTATCTGATATAATTTTTGCTTATCTTTTTACACATTTTTCTCAAACGCACTGCGAGAAATTAATTATGTATGCTGTTTATGTTAAAAATGCATTTGCCTTCATACAACAAAATTAAAATTAAAAATTATTTTTGCCTACAAATTGGTTTTTAGTAGTTTTAAGCTCAGAATTTAATTTAATAATAATGTATATATTACTTTTTGTTACAACGGTTTTCTAGAAATAAAATTATTTCATAAAAAATCATATAAGAATTTGTGTTTATCTTTCTCGCTCACTTACACAACCTTAAATTTATCTTGGTCACCCATGGTATAGATCATAGATGTGCAAGCATCTCTTTCCCTATAACGCGTTATAGGAAAGCAAGAAAAAAACAGATTCTGCTTACGCAGCAAACAAATACGTACACGAAAAAACATATGTTACTCTCGCTCTCTTTAAGTTTTGTATATAACGCAATAAATTTATTTATTAGCATCGGACAGAGACATGACTTTAAGTGATGAAAGTTTTATTTATTTTGTAAACTCGCTTATAATAAATTTTAGTTTAAAATAAATATTTATTAGCTCATCCTGATTGCCTCGGTACTTCTTTATTCTTAATAGGTCTGTCACATGTCTATCCTTATTGTCTATCGTTGTTGTCTCAACAAGTGATAAATAGAAAGTGATTAAAAAACATTTCCACCTCTGTTAAAATAAAGCAGAGGTGTTTCTCTGCTCCACACACAATTGCAAGTGTGTTAGTGCACATCACTGGTATAGATCACTTTACTTTTCACAGAGGTGAAAATGGTTTTGATGTGTAAACATCTATACGCTAGGTGGTAAAAATCATGTTCACAATGCAATCATAAATTTTGAGTAAGATACGTATGAGTGTATTAGTGTAATCATACGAACCAGAAGTACGAAAGAAACTGAACAGCTGCATAGAAATACTCGCATCCGAATTTTAAAGCATACATTCAGGAGTAAATTTTAAACGAAATTGCTTGTGAAGGGTAAAAGTGTTGCCAGTGGGGATAATTTTGTTAAAAAATTGAAGAATATAAAATAAATAAAATAATTATAAACTAAAAGAGCTGTTTAAATGTTAAATATTTGTTTGAAAGATATATGACAGTCTTTATAAATAATTTATAATATATTATAACATATCTTCATTACGTACTACTACCTTACACTAAAGCTGGTGCACGACAATTGGGTAACAATCTCCATCTCATGTCAATTATTATGGGTGGAGATTTTAATAACCAGTAAATTTGTACTGATTACTAAATTTTTTACTGAAAAAATTTCAACGTATTTTGATCACTCTTTTGTTGGTCAAATTTTTTTTTACTTTATGATTTTAATACGAAATGTAAGTGTTTTTATGATGAAATTGCTCAAATTTTTTCTGATTTGCGACTCTTTTCAAAACATAGATATTCTTATATAATAATTGCAAAGTTTTAAAATAAACACAATGTACATATATTTTCAAATGGAATTTGCCCACCATGATGTATTTGGATTTTTAAATTTTCCTAAAATGTAACCACAAACAGTTTTTCGTCTCTACTGAAAATTTTAAAATTTTGACTTAATACTCCCTTGTTGATTAACCTTCCTTTTCACAATGTACGGTTAAGAGTTAGCGTGAACTTTAACTGACAGTTCTTCATACAAAACTTCTCGCTAAAGTCCCTCTTCGCTTTTAATTGTACATTCTGAAAAGGGCCGTAAGTGCGATATGTATGTTCAATGAATATTTTTCATATGTAGGTGGCCTCAATGTGAACTTTACTGTATTCTTTAATCTTCATTTGTTTTGTTCACCCTTTATTTAATTTTGTGTGCACAATATGTGCGATATGTATGTTCATTGAATATTTTTCATATGTAGGTGGCCTCAATGTGAACTTTACTGTATTCTTTAATCTTCATTTGTTTTGTTCACCCTTTATTTAATTTTGTGTGCACAATATGTTTTAGTGACAATAGAATCATATTGCATTACTTCATTAGTGCTAATGCAAAATTAGTGCATTTCTTACGTGTGATTTAGTGCCAATGCAATATTAATGCATTGCCTTGACGAGATTTTAATTCAATGCAAAAAATAGTCTATTAATATATCAAATTTAATGCCAATGCAATATTAGTGCATTACTTTGAGGAGATTTTAATTCAATGCAAAAAATAGTGCATTAAAAATGTCAAATTTAATGCCAATCCAATATTAATACAATACTTTGAGGGGATTTTAATTCAATGAAAAAAATAATGCATTAAAAGCATACGATTTAGTGTTAATTAAATAAATTTGCATTTGCATTGGTTTTTTTAATTTAATGCTAATGCAAAAGTAATGCATTTTGCACAGGTCTGTTAATTATATTAATTATTTTTCAAATGTTGTGATGTCCAGTTTTAATTTTATTAAATGACAATTTTATATATAATGTCCGTGATGTCCAGTTTTATCCGCATATAAGTTTTACACTAATATGTAAAAACAATCATAAACCTTGTAAATTTAATATACACATACATACATATACATACATGCATACATTCATATTGTAATATAATATTAATGTACAATTTATTTGTCAGATTTGAATAAAGAAAAGCTCCTGAAGAAGTTGGAAAAAAGCCAACGAAACGTCGAGCAAATAAAGATGTAAAAACAACTACACATCAGAAAGAAAAATTATTTTATTAAAAATCTAAAACAAAAAATTGATCAAAGATTAGCCTAGGGAAATCCCCAAGAATACTTAACCAACACATTGGTCAAACAACAATATAAACACATACAATTACCTGATCCTTAGACCATTTAATAAACCACATATATTAGACATACCGATTACGAATAATTGCACTGAAATTAATATACCTCAAAGATGTGTCACGTCAAGTAAATTTTACCAATTCAAATAATGAATTATTAATTCTAGATCAAGAAATTGAACCAGGTGTTTTTATGCCAAATACATTGGTTAAATCTGACATAGCATTCCTTCGTAAAATCAAACAAAGTAACATACAAACCGAAAACATCTCTCATTATGATATTATCAAAGAAAATTTAGGCAAAAATTCACAAAAAAAATTATAAATATTAAAAATTTTACAGAAAAATTTTCCACAACATTACATTAACGGAACTATGTTCAACATATCGTGATATTTTCGGTATAGAATCAGAAACAATAACAACTAATAATTTTTATGAAGAGAAGTTGAGAATAAAAAAGAAAGAACCAGTATATTTTAAAAATTATCGTATACCACATACACATAAAGAAGAAATTGACAAACAAGTGAAAAAATTAAAAGACGATAAAATTATTGAACCTTCCTATTCTGAATACAACAGTCCAATCTTATTGACGTGACAAAAATATGTTCACTTGGCAATCACTGTTCACTTGGTTATCACAGTTTCAGAACGCTGGAATAACCAAAATAAAAACTGTAGAATGCAACAACAAGTAACATAGACCACTACAAAAATACTTACATGCATGTACCGATGGTACATCGAATAAGTAAAAATAATTAATGTGATGATCGTAAAAAGATAAGTAAGAATAGTTAAACATACTGAGGTAGAGTAAAATAATTTCGTGCTAACCTAAATAGAAAAATGAAAAATTGGAAAAAACAGAAAATTAATAGTGATACTTATAAATGTGTTTACCAAAGGTAAATCAATTGTATACACAACAATCGTTTCTCATATTCCGTTCATTGTACATTTAAGTTAAATAGCTGATGTTAATAAGAATCTCTACCCAAGTAGATAGACTAGGGTGCTGATGAAGTGCGTGGCTGCACAGAAAAGTAACGGTATTTCCCCCAGCTTAAAGTCTAAGTTTAATTTTTCTTCTCTTCTTTAGAAACTCACATTAATTAATAAAAAATATTTCATTCAATAAGAATTGAAATTACTGAACTTAAGCCTAACTATGAATTATTTCTGATTAAAATTCACTACAGTTCAATTAAAATATCTAAAAAAATGTCTCATATAATAAATATTTTAAAATTAATAATTAATTTTTCATTAAAGTTCAGTAAGATTTTTTATCTGTAAAAGAATGTCCATAAAACAAAAATTATTTGAACATTCTTGTAAAAGGTGGAGGTGTAGCAAACCATGATTATATTCTTTAAAAACACAGCACTGCATGTATTTATTGTTTTAAAGGCATTCATATTAATAACTAAAGAAATATCGAATATCATTTGCATGTGCAGCGGTCACAATACACTTGAAAATTTCTTTTGTGCCGCCAGCCGCTATATTAATATTTTATACACTTGAAGCAATGCATGTATGTATGTATGTATAATTGTTTTGTAAACATACCGTACATTGTTGTGTGTGGCGCACTCAATCCTAAATTTTGGCTAGCGCCTAAAATTTATGATGGACTGGTAAAACGTATGTATGTTAAGTAGGCATAAGAATAGAAATAAGATATTGAGTGCATTTTAGCAAATGACTCATTTATGCAATCTAGGTTATTCTTATAAGACATGAAATTTTATTAATATAAAAAAGATCAACTTGAACATTCTATGAGCTCTCACCGAAGAGCTCTGGAAACAAATAAAAGTTCAATTTATTAAATTAACTAATAGAGTTTTTTTATTAATTTTACACCAATGTGCCCCATAAGGATCAATGTAAAATTGCACATCGTGCTAGGTGTGACCGTAGTGCAATTTTTCTTCATGGGTATAAGGTCTCTTATAAGGATTAATATAAAAGTGCACATCATGCTAGGTGTGGTCGTTGTGTTATTGTCCTTCATGCTATTTGATGTGTGTATCAAAGTCCAATGTAATGCATATCGTGCTAGGTATGGCCATTGTGTTATTTTGATTTATCAGTATTATTTTTAAGGGAAGATAATAATATGAAATTTTTTTAATATTTCGTATCCCTATTTAATTTTTTCTAGTTTATTCACTTACAAGTAATACATTTCTATTGGTTATTGTGTTTGTGTGCGTAAGAAAATTGTATTTTATTACGATGAAAATTTAGTTGAGGGGAATTTTTTAAATATTTTGTATCTTTATTTTATTTTTTTCTATTTTACGCACTAACAAGAGTAGTTAGTAACTGGCGGTTCAATGGCAATAAAATTGTCAAATTTGGGTAATTAACGTCAAAAATTTTGTAATTTATGGGAAAATTTTAATATAATGTCAAAGGTGTGAAGTGACGAGGGTCAGTTCACTTCGAGGGTATGTTGGGGCGCATGCTTTGTTTGTATGTATGTTTAAGATTTTTGTTTTTACCAAAGGTGTGAAGTGACGAGGGTACTCGATGGTTTGCAGATGTCTGTCGGTTGATGTGCATACTCGTAGTTTATTATGTTGGCGCGCATGCTTTCTATGTATGTATGTTTAAGATTTTTGTTTTACCCAAAGGTGTGAAGTGACGAGGGTACTCGATGGTTTGTAGATGTCTGTCGGTTGATGTACATACTCGTAGTTTATTTTCGTTAGCGCGCATGCTTTGTATGTATGTATGTTTAAGGTTTTTGTTTTAACCAAAGGTGTGAAGTGACGAGGGTACTCGATGGTTTGTAGATGTCTGTCGGTTGATGTGCATACTCGCAGTTTATTAAGTTGGCGCACATGCTTTGTATGTATGTATGTTTAAGATTTTTGTTTTAATCAAAGGTGTGAAGTGACGAGGGTACTCGATGGTTTGTAGATGTCTGTCGGTTGATGTGCATACTCGCAGTTTATTATGTTGGCGCGCATGCTTTCTATGTATGTATGTTTAAGATTTTTGTTTTAACCAAAGGTGTGAAGTGACGAGGGTACTCGATGGTTTTTAATCATTTTTTAAAATGTGTGCAACGTCTTTCACGTTATGTTGTTTTTATAGGGAAAGCAATACCACACAACAAGAAATAATTTCAAAAATGACAAACGTTGACACTAGTACACACTGTTGCGATGTTACAAAATATTGGGTAGGGTTGTTGACGTAATATGTAGCCATAGGGATTTGTAGGTGTGTTTGTCTGTAGGAGTTTAAGGCTGGTCGTGATTTGAGGTGGGTGAGGATTTTGTTGAGGTAGATTGATTGTGTGTATGTATGTATGGCTGTGAGAATTTCAGATGATTGTGATTTATTATAGGCGATATGTTCTTGTTATATGTAGCCGTGGGAATCTATATGTATATATGTCTGTGGAAGTTTAAGACTATCCATAATTCAGGTAGGTGAGAGTGTTCTGTTGTTGAGATTAATGTTATTATTGTATATGTATGTATGTATGTATGACCATAGGAATTTGTGAATGTATATCTGGGAGGATATCAGGCTGGTCTTGATTTGTGAGGGCGGAGTGTTGTTAAAATTTTCTTGGATTTTTCTTAGATGAATCCTGCTATGTGTGTGTATGCGTGTGTATATGAGTTTCTCGTGCTGGTATTTATATGTAGGTAGCGATAAATTGTTTTCAATATCGACATTTGGTACTATAAAATACTGTCATATATCTGAACTTCCCTAATCCTAGTATGTTTTTATACTTACGATTGCTTTATATTTTTTCATGCTTAAATTTCTCTCGCGTTAAAGTCTGCCTTTGAGAAATTTGTTTATATTACAGATTTTGTTTGTTTAGCTACATCCACCTTCTTTGACTGGACAACTTTTCGACACAGAAAAAAAAGACCAACTTAAAATCAGTAAAAACCATGTTGAATTAATAAGAAACATTAGCGAAGGTTTAGTCATATTGAAATTTCTTATTTCAATATGGAAAAATATTAATTTACAGTATTCATTTATTAAACTCATTAGTTTTTAGGTATCTCAACATACATTTTCTATTATTGAATTAATGTGACGCATTCTTATTTTTACGCAACATAATTTCTTTGAGTGTAGACCAAGCGAATTTATGCTTAATATATTTTCATGATGTAGATATGTAAGTGTGATTGTTAAGATCTAATAAATACTTGAGCATTGATAAGAAATTTGATATGTATACATACATATGTATCTACAAATTGATTTTATGTTTGCATGTATGTATGTATGTACATACAAATAAGTGTTTATATCCAGCTTTGAATACATATTTTTTCGTCATGTCATGTCTTTTGTTGTTGTTGCTGCTGCTGATGTTGCTGTGTATAGATGTGAAATATCTTCAGCTTTTTTATTTGAAATTAAAAAAAAACGTTGTTTTAATTTTCATTTGCATTTACTTAAAAGTTTGTGAGGATTTTCTATTTTAAGTAAAGCTGAATTCCCGAAGATACATACTCTAAAGTAATAGTAACTATAAAAGAAATATTTCCTATATTTAATTTAAATTAGCTTAAAGATGATTCAGCCTATATACCTAGTCAACGTTAGAAATTTTTGGAGGGTGTACATTGCAAAACCTTTCAAAAATTTATAAACATTTTTAAATGAAACTGATTCAGCACCTCCAGCTTTGGTGATGACAGTTTTTTTTTGTTAGCCAGTTTGCTTGGTTTAACTTTTTTTATTTTTTGATAAACATTTAAAATCAAAGGGGAGTTTTATAATGAAATTGTTATTTTCATGATTGATGAAAACAAACGCTACTTTTTTTCCAATGAAATCAATTGAATTACTTTTGAAACCTTAGTTCTCTATAAAATTTATGTTTATTTTACACATGGCTTAATTTATAAGACTTTAAAAATTTGTCCTTCGGTGGTTATATATTCTATTATACAATTATGAATAAGAATGCAGTAAGCTGGTGTCTTTGCTTACTGTTTCAAATTAAAATTGTATTCAATTGGTCTCCTATTGAATAAAAGGAGCTTTTTTTCTTAAACTCTGATGCAGTTAGAAGCGCTGGAGATTCCTTCATACTTATATGTAACAGCTTTTTTTTGGAATTTTAAATACATATAATATAGAATTGAATAATATTCGTTTTTGATTTTTATGTTAAGAAGTATAGATATAAATGTACTTTTAAAGTAGTTAAACCATAATAAACAAACTAATTTTCTTCTTGAATAGCGATCAACAGAAAATAAAGTCGTTTTCTAAGAATTTAAATCTACTCTCTTGGTGGTTTCTGTAGTATAGAGTAACCGCGTATACTACACGAATTAATTAATTATGGATAATACGATATATATTTATTTTATGAAGGCTGATCGTCCTTAGCTTTTATTTGATGTTCTAGAAGACACGATTTTTTCTCATTTTATTAAAGTTCAGCTTATTGTATTCATATTTTTGATATCTTTAATTTAATTGTGCTTTGTGTGTCTGTTAGCAGACTGTACGTATAAGTTAGTCAGTCACTCTTTATTTTTATTTATTTTTCCTTCTAATGTGTCACTAATTTTTGATTTTACTACTTCAAATAGAGAACATGTACATATATAATTTTTAAAAGTATACATATACATACATAAATATATGTATGTATGTATGTAAAAATTAGTTCGTATACAAGGAAATACATGTTTAGTAATCAACTATTCTAGAAAATCGGTCATAAAGAACTCACTTACCTCCACCAGCAAGCAATTCACCATAAGTATTTGCATAAAGTGCCAGAAACATTGGAATATTTATGTTTGGGAGAATTTTACCTCAAGTGTTTCAACATGTGGTTTACTGGTTAACCCCTTGAAGTAATTCTTGTTAACGTAGGCTTGATTGTATCGCATGCAGATGTAATGATTTTTCACTTAAAAAAGGTGCTCTCACCATCAATCATACCCTATACAACACATTCATGAGTTGTATTGATCCAGATACAATAGCTGTCGAATTCATTATTAAAAAAGAGTTTTTCATCATCATCTAACAGCTTTATTCATATTTTTTTCTGAGCATGCATGCCTTAGCATGCTTCTATCGATAATGACGCGAGAGTCCGAGATGTAGTGGTGTTTCAAAAATCTATACTATTAGATTTTACGAATTCACTCTTTTGTATTTTTTGCACAGTAGATACATGTATACATATGTAATTCATTTGCAAAAATTTTATGACGTGAGGATTTTTTTTAATTATACATGCCCGGGCATGCTTTCATTTTTTCATTATATTTATTTGATACTCATACCGATAAAGATATAAAGTAATATCTGTTTAGATTGCATTTTATAATTTATGCATGCTTCAGCATGATTCTTATTGAAGTCCATATTTATTCACCAAATTTGTTTCATAATCATTTATACACCTCTACATTCTTAAAGAATGGATACCAAAGTACACTTTCTTTAGTTTATTTGTGTTTTCTAAAGATCTGATAGCTAAAGAAATGAACAAAGTAAAGATCTTTTATAATAGGCCCATATTCGTATTTTAAAATTTTTTGTTTAGAGCTTTCAAAATGGAAAATGTACATCTTTTACTATAAAAACTAATAATAAGATGTGTTGCTGAATATTACACTGTGTTTTACTTCATTTTGAACGCTTAAGTTTTCACAATATTTCATACTTACCAACATGTTTAGAGAATTACAATACATTAAGTTAATTATCTTTCCTAAGACCTATCATTCTTAATAAATTATTCAAAAACAAGAAAAACTAGATTTTTCCTTTCTAATTTTATTTTTATATAATTTTATATAGAAACATTTTATCATCTTCAAACTACTGTATACTATATTTAGCATTTTTTTTCTTGAACTTTTCTATTTTATACACTAAGTAAGTCTTTATATATCAACCCACTTATATGAATGATTAATGATAAATTCTTTTCACATCATTTCTTTTAATAATCTATTAAATCATTGTACTATTGATGTTATATTGAGTAATGTTAAATCCTATATTTGTGAATGAATTTTCCAAAGTGTTTTTTAAAAAATTCTTTACCATCATCTGCTTTTAAGTTTTTTGGTATTCGTACCAGTTCAAAAATATTTTCCATTACCTTGGTTTTTTAGAGTGCAGCCTTTATTTTCAACGATACTGACCATATAAAATTTGAGAACGTGACAATTACAGCCTACAACAATCAATAATTTATATTTTCTGTAGTATAGTCCCCAATTTCAACTAAATCAGCTTACCAAATATCATCCATTTCTTTCATTATATTTCTACAATACACAATCAATTTTAGATATTGCTTATAGAGTTGGTTTACTAAATTTCATTGACATTGAGTGGTTTTCTAGATCTTTTAGAGTGTTGTGGCCTACTTGATACCCTTTCAGCTATTTATACTAATATCTACTTAATTTTCCAATCTATTCATTATCAATTCAAGTCAATATGTCTTTCAAAACATGCTTTCATTTCTAGAATGTCTTTTTAAATTTTATAACTCTCTTTTATGCCTAATTTTTTTCACGTTGTAGTACATCAATTTGCATTTAAACATTCTAGAATATTAATGCCTTAAGGCATATTATTAAATTGTCATTTAGTTTGTCGATTTCAGTTTCTAGAAACAATTTTCTGATAACATCGTTCTCCGTCAGTGAACGATGACGACTCTGTATGTATACATTAGTAGTAATTAAAATCTTTTTATAGATTTCGAGTTCAAATTTATCATAATATTTGGGTATTTGATGAAAAATTAGAGAAAATACTCCTGGTGTTAGAGCCCATATTTAGCCACCAACTTGTATTTTATCTTCATTCAGTTTGAGGTTACTATCACCAAATTTCCATTCACTATTTAAATCTTTATATGGGCCATAGTTCGTATCTAATTTATTTCTTCCTTCCAAGACTGATACATCAGTATAAGTGTCTTCGGAATTGGAAGTCTGTGAGTACAATCATCATCCTCATCATCATTCACAGTATTAGCATCATTTTTAATAAGATGGTATCATCAAATATTGTTCCTTCTGCTAGTTTCTTTGGTGTACTTGTCTCTATCTTGACTGATGGGTTTTCAGGCTTTAAACCTGTATTATTTTCAACTTCTGTCTTGATTTTACTTTATTCTTTCATGTACATTCTGTTGATTTTTTAGAACTATTTATGAATTCTTTGAGAGGTTCTGTTATAGGTTTAAATGTTAATTGTCTCTTAGTTGTTCTCGTGTATCTATTTCACCAGTTTTTATACTACGATGCTTTTTCTTCAATACATTTCTTGTCAACACCAACTGCTTTAAAACTTTCTCATCCATGTTTGATAATTGTAAATAACAGGTAACAGCTATCAGCTTATCAGGAGCTGGTCTGGTTTTCAGATCAGCTTTTTAGGACCTAGTCTGGTTTTCAGATCAGCTTTTCAGGACCTGGTCTGGTTTTCAGATCAGCTTTTTAGGACCTGGTGTGGTTTTTGGATCAGCTTTTCAGTACCTGGTCTGGTTTTCTGATCAGCTTATCAGGACTTGGTCTGGTTTTTAGATCAGCTCATCAGGAGCTGATTTGTTTTTTAGATTCCCTTATCACGAGCTGATCTGGCTTTCAGATCAAGTTATCAAATACCAGATCAGGCTATAAGGTAGCTGATCTGTAAAACAGATCAGACTATCAGGAGCTATTCAGATTTCTAGATCAAGCTATCTGGTCCAGATTACATTATCAGTATACAAGTGGCTGACCATTTATAACATTTAGATGCATGAAGTTTAGGGTCAGATGAAATACGAAAGGTAAACTTTTATGTAGTAAAATTGTTTTTATAACGATCATCGTTTAATCAATATCCTTGCTTATAATCTAAAATCCTTATTTATCCTTTATATTTTTCTCACCTTACCTAACATTACAAATACATTATGACGATATCGTATCAATTGTTTGAGCATTCTGCTATAAGTTTTACATAAGTAGAATGATTCAAGATTCAAGATTATCTCACCCTTTAAAAAAATATGCATCTCAAACACAACATCGTTAAATATCATTGAAATGTACTTAGTTACCAAATGTGGTTAGTAAAACAAAGTATAATTTGAGAGTTTAAAACCATAATTTTTATGGTTATACTGGTTTTAAACACTTAAAGCATACTTTGTTTTGACTATGAGTATGCACCAATGAATGGATTTCATAAATATTGATCCATACTCATGGCCAAAACAACATAAATATGTGTACCTTGATATGAAATTTTGATGAATCATCGAACCTTAGTTCAAAAATAAACCCTAGTTCCCGTCTACGAAATTATTTTCATGCAAGAATAGTTGGTCTGTCAAATTGCGAAAAAAAAATACTAATGATATGATTGGCTTGCTCGAAAGTCCTTGTGTACTAAAATTTGAAAATATCTACATATTTGTACTCAAAGTCTCTATATCAACTTAAATATGAATATCTGTAGAAATTAATTTTTTCAATTAAAATAATGGGATATTACACATTTATAGATAGTGAATCTGTTATTTCTACTAAAAAAGGCAAAAGTAATTATAATATGATATTTAACGATGTTGTGTTTGAGATGCATATTTTTTTAAAGGGTGAGATAATCTTGAATCTTGAATCATTCTACTTATGTAAAACTTATAGCAGAATGCTCAAACAATTGATACGAGATCGTCATAATGTATTTGTAATGTTAGGTAAGGTGAGAAAAATATAAAGGATAAATAAGGATTTTGGATTATAAGCAAGGATATTGATTAAACGATGATCGTTATAAAAAACAATTTTACTACATAAAAGTTTACCTTTCGTATTTCACCTGACCCCAAATTTCATGCATCTAAATGTTATAAATGGTCAGCCACTTGTATACTGATAATGTAATCTGGACCAGATAGCTTGATCTAGTAATCTGAATAGCTCCTGATAGTCTGATCTGTTTTACAGATCAGCTACCTTATAGCCTGATCTGGTATTTGATAACTTGATCTGAAAGCCAGATCAGCTCGTGATAAGGGAATCTAAAAAACAAACCAGCTCCTGATGAGCTGATCTAAAAACCAGACCAAGTCCTGATAAGCTGATCAGAAAACCAGACCAGGTACTGAAAAGCTGATCAAAAAACCACACCAGGTCCTAAAAAGCTGATCTGAAAACCAGACCAGGTCCTGAAAAGCTGATCTGAAAACCAGACTAGGTCCTAAAAAGCTGATCTGAAAACCAGACCAGCTCCTGATAAGCTGATAGCTGTTACCTGTTATTTACAATTATCAAACATGGATGAGAAAGTTTTAAAGCAGTTGGTGTTGACAAGAAATGTATTGAAGAAAAAGCATCGTAGTATAAAAACTGGTGAAATAGATACACGAGAACAACTAAGAGACAATTAACATTTAAACCTATAACAGAACCTCTCAAAGAATTCATAAATAGTTCTAAAAAATCAACAGAATGTACATGAAAGAATAAAGTAAAATCAAGACAGAAGTTGAAAATAATACAAGTTTAAAGCCTGAAACCCCATCAGTCAAGATAGAGACAAGTACACCAAAGAAACTAGCAGAAGGAACAATATTTGATGATACCATCTTATTAAAAATGATGCTAATACTGTGAATGATGATGAGGATGATGATTGTACTCACAGACTTCCAATTCCGAAGACACTTATACTGATGTATCAGTCTTGGAAGGAAGAAATAAATTAGATACGAACTATGGCCCATATAAAGATTTAAATAGTGAATGGAAATTTGGTGATAGTAACCTCAAACTGAATGAAGATAAAATACAAGTTGATGGCTAAATATGGGCTCTAACACCAGGAGTATTTTCTCTAATTTTTCATCAAATACCCAAATATTATGATAAATTTGAACTCGAAATCTATAAAAAGATTTTAATTACTACTAATGTATACATACAGAGTCGTCATCGTTCACTGACGGAGAACGATGTTATCAGAAAATTGTTTCTAGAAACTGAAATCGACAAACTAAATGACAATTTAATAATATGCCTTAAGGCATTAATATTCTAGAATGTTTAAATGCAAATTGATGTACTACAACGTGAAAAAAATTAGGCATAAAAGAGAGTTATAAAATTTAAAAAGACATTCTAGAAATGAAAGCATGTTTTGAAAGACATATTGACTTGAATTGATAATGAATAGATTGGAAAATTAAGTAGATATTAGTATAAATAGCTGAAAGGGTATCAAGTAGGCCACAACACTCTAAAAGATCTAGAAAACCACTCAATGTTAATGAAATTTAGTAAACCAACTCTATAAGCAATATCTAAAATTGATTGTGTATTGTAGAAATATAATGAAAGAAATGGATGATATTTGGTAAGCTGATTTAGTTGAAATTGGGGACTATACTACAGAAAATATAAATTATTGATTGTTGTAGGCTGTAATTGTCACGTTCTCAAATTTTATATGGTCAGTATCGTTGAAAATAAAGGCTGCACTCTAAAAAACCAAGGTAATGGAAAATATTTTTGAACTGGTACGAATACCAAAAAACTTAAAAGCAGATGATGGTAAAGAATTTTTTAAAAAACACTTTGGAAAATTCATTCACAAATATAGGATTTAACATTACTCAATATAACATCAATAGTACAATGATTTAATAGATTATTAAAAGAAATGATGTGAAAAGAATTTATCATTAATCATTCATATAAGTGGGTTGATATATAAAGACTTACTTAGTGTATAAAATAGAAAAGTTCAAGAAAAAAAATGCTAAATATAGTATACAGTAGTTTGAAGATGATAAAATGTTTCTATATAAAATTATATAAAAATAAAATTAGAAAGGAAAAATCTAGTTTTTCTTGTTTTTGAATAATTTATTAAGAATGATAGGTCTTAGGAAAGATAATTAACTTAATGTATTGTAATTCTCTAAACATGTTGGTAAGTATGAAATATTGTGAAAACTTAAGCGTTCAAAATGAAGTAAAACACAGTGTAATATTCAGCAACACATCTTATTATTAGTTTTTATAGTAAAAGATGTACATTTTCCATTTTGATAGCTCTAAACAAAAAATTTTAAAATACGAATATGGGCCTATTATAAAAGATCTTTACTTTGTTCATTTCTTTAGCTATCAGATCTTTAGAAAACACAAATAAACTAAAGAAAGTGTACTTTGGTATCCATTCTTTAAGAATGTAGAGGTGTATAAATGATTATGAAACAAATTTAGTGAATAAATATGGACTTCAATAAGAATCATGCTGAAGCATGCATAAATTATAAAATTCAATCTAAACAGATATTACTTTATATCTTTATCGGTATGAGTATCAAATAAATTTAATGAAAAAATGAAAGCATGTCGGGGCATGTATAATCAAAAAAAATCCTCACGTCATAAAATTTTTGCAAATGAATTACATATGTATACATGTATCTACTGTGCAAAAAATACAAAAGAGTGAATTCGTAAAATCTAATAGTATAGATTTTTGAAACACCACTACATCTCGGACTCTCGCGTCATTATCGATAGAAGAATGCTAAGGCATGCATGCTCAGAAAAAAATATGAATAAAGCTGTTAGATGATGATGAAAAACTCTTTTTTAATAATGAATTCGACAGCTATTGTATCTGGATCAATACAACTCATGAATGTGTTGTATAGGGTATGATTGATGGTGGGAGCACCTTTTTCAAGTGAAAAATCATTACATCTGCATGCGATACAATCAAGCCTACGTTTTTTTTTTTTATTTTTTTTTTAATACATTTATTTATTTATTGTATCTTCAATTATGAACTAACAATAAGTATTCAAATCTTAAATCTAAAATATAAGTATTAGGCCCGACCACTGTCGGACATAAACTTAGTGATAGTTATAAATAATACATAAGTAGTGATAATCAAAAAAAAAGAGAAAAAAAAATATTTTCAAGCAATCCCATCTGGAGTGTTGAGTAAAAGAGCCCTTGTGTCCTTCTTTTTCAAGCGAATGTGGCCAGTAAAATTCAAGATGTTACGAGCAAGCGGATTAGGATGTGACTCGTGTTTTGTTAAATATTTGCCTGCGTATTTTGCTATTTCTTCAATCACTAGTGGCATATTCAAATCACGGTGTATATTTGAGTTTTTTATGTACCATGGAGCCGATGTAATCAAACGTAAAATTTTATTTTGCCTTCGTTGGATTCTCTCGACGTTAGAAGCTGAAGCAGTGCCCCATAACTGAATTCCGTAGAACCATATTGGCTTCAAGAGCGACTTGTATAATAAAAGTTTGCAGTCTAGGCTGAGTGTTGAGTTTCTACCAATCAGCCAATATATCTGAGTTAGTTTAAGTTTCATTTGTACTAGCTTTGAGTCAATATGGTGTTTCCATGTAAGTCGTCGATCAAGGTGTATACCAAGGTATTTTACATGTGAATGCTGAGGAACAACTTGATTGTTGATTCGAATTAGGGAACAAGTATCTCTTCGCAGGGTAAATGTTACCTGAACACACTTTTGCTCGTTTACCTTAATTCTCCATAATTTTAACCATAGTTCCAGTTGTGTTATATGTTCTTGTAGATATCGGGAAGCCTCATGAGGATTTTCGTGCATACTTAGGCAGGCTGTATCATCGGCAAACGTAGATGTATGGATATTGCTGCTCAAAGGCATATCACAAGTATAAATTAAATACAAAACTGGCCCCAGTATGCTCCCCTGTGGCACACCGGATGATATAGTTTCGGGCACACTCATGAATTCTCCTTCCACAACCGTGAACTTCCGGGAAGTAATATAACTTTCTAATAAATTCACCAAATTTATTGGTAGATATGATTTTAATTTTAAAATTAGGCCTTCATGCCACACTTTATCAAATGCCTGCGAAACGTCAATAAAGAGTGCAGAACAGTACTTCTTTTATTCAAATGTTCTTCTTATACATTGAACCAATCTATGCGTTTGTTCAATAGTGCTATGCTGACTTCTAAAACCAAACTGATGGTCTGGGATACACCCACTACCAATTAGAATTGGGGACAATTTTGACATGAGCAGTTTTTCGAAAAGTTTTGACATTGTTGATAGCAGACTTATTGGCCTGTATGATTCTGCCTTGGTAAGATCTTTGCCCGGCTTTGGAATCATTTTAACTTTGGCAAGCTTCCAGCTGTGGGGATAATACTCCAGTCGTAAAATGGCATTAAAAATTAATAACATGATTCTAATTACAATACGAGGCAATTTTATTAGCATTTGGTTACTAATTCCATCAATACCCGGTGCTTTCTTCGGGTTGAGTTCAGCAATTAGATTTTGTACATCACACATTTTAAATTTTATGGGTCGAGGCGGTAGCGCAACTACACTCGGGAAATCAACAACACCAGTACATGTGTTTGGGGTAAATACGGATTTTAAATGCTTTGCAAACAAGTTACCTTTTTCAATATCACTCCTGGCCCAAACTCCGGTAGAAGTGCGCAGAGGTGGTTTAAACTCAACGGGTGTTTTAATTCTTTTCGCAGCGCGCCACAAAGAATAATTAGATGCTGGTGTGACATCGAGATTTTCCAGATAGTTTTTAAGAGATGCAGTTTTTTCATATGCAAGCAGTTCTTGGAGTCTTTCAGTGCATTCTTTTAATCTAATTTTATTTTGGGGTGATCTGTGCTGTTGCCATTCTCTTCTAGCTCTTCTTTTTGCACATACGAGAAGTTCAATATCTGTAGAATATATTCTGTTAAACCCAGTCTGCGGATGGGAGGAAGTGGCATGTTCAGCTGCCTGCTTAATATTTTTGTTAAGATTAGCAATATTAGATTCAATATCGTCATGAGTTCTTAGCTTAATGTTTTCAGTACAATGACTACTAAGATATTTCTTGAATCGCAGCCAATTAACACGACTGACCATTTTCACATATGGGTGAGGTAGAGCACTTCTCAGTGTGCTACAGATTGTAACGATCGTGGGAGAGTGATCGGACGATAGATCTAGGGAAGCTTCGACGTGAATTAATTCCCTAGAAATATTTTTCATGACGCCAAAATCTATAATATCCGGAATTTTATGTATGTCAGTAGGCCAGTAAGTGGGCTCCCCACTCGAAATGACGTCCAAGCCCATTTTTGAAATTGTGTTGAACAACGCTCGTCCTCTAGGTGTGATAAGACGCGAACCCCAGAAAGTATGTTTTGCATTATAGTCTCCAGCTGCTACGAAACAAGGGCCAAGAGATTTGTAGAAATCCTCGTATTGATCCTCAGTAATTGCGAATCTAGGAGGGGAGTAAATTGATGACATGACAAAATTTGTGCAAAAATTTTCGATACAAATATTCGTTGCTTGTAGATGTTCTTCACAAATGTTGTCAAGAATATAATGCTTGAGTCTTGACTTTATTAAAATTGCTGATCCCCCGCAAGCTCTTCCTCTTGGGTCCTTTGAATCATATAAAATGTAGCCATTAATTTTGAATAGGCTTCTTGAAGTCAAATGAGTCTCAGAAACCAACATTATATCAATATTTTTTTCCGTGAGGAAGTGCTCAAGTTCATTTTTATGTTGGCGAATGCCGTTTGCGTTCCAGAAACTTATCTTTAACGTGTTCATGGCTTATTAACTAATGCTTGAAGCAGTGTAGACTGCATTCGTAGCATTTCTTGCATCATGCTAGTCATATTTGTTGTAAAATTATTTATAGTCAGCACTAGATTCTCAATAGTAGCTTCAAGGCGACTAAAATTAAAGTTTGAGTTTGCATTCGTTGAACTATTTTGAGGCGGAATATTTTGTGTGGGAATATAACTAGTCTTAGCTGCATCGGCATACGATACACGTGAAGTGACAGGTTGGCTCATTTGAGCAAAAGTGGCGGAGTAAGCGTTTGCTGTTTGTGCTGGAGCTAATTTAGGTTTTTGCCCCATAGTCTGTTTAACGAAAGAATAGACAGGACATCCTCTGTAGTTAGCGGTGTGATTACCTCCACAATTACTACATTTTTTTCTGCTAGATCTTTAGGTTTAGTACAACCAGCAGTACCGTGCAATTCACCGCAGATAACACAAACTGAAGGTAACTTGCAGTAAGTTTTTGTGTGACCATATTCTTGACATATATGGCACTGTACGGGTCCAGAACGCTTGTGTGGTTCTTCAACTGTTATTTTTCGATATAAGAGATATTTCCAATTATAAATTGGATGAGACTCGCTTTTTTTCAATTTTATATCGTTTGGCTCAAGTTCGACGCGAAATAGAGGTTGATGAATCTTCTCCCTATTTATTATGTTAGATACATTTTTTTAATCTTAAATCCCTGGAGGACGAGTGCATCTTTTATTTCTTCGGGAGCAACATAGGAATCGATGCCCTTCAATACGATCTGCAGGCCTTTAGTACTTTTAAGCTGATATGTGTAGAAACTTTTCTTACTTTTTTCAAATTCAGTAATCAGTTTGCAAAAATCTTTTTCTTCATAAATTTGAATTTTGGTTTCATCAATGTTACCACGTTTTATTGGAACGATGTGAAATTTATTCTCACCAATGACTGAAATTAAATTTTTTATAATAGCGTTTGAATTTTTTTCTCTCAAATAGATTGGAGGCGGCTTGGATGTTTTGTTCGTAGATACATCGGGTTCGTTGTTGTCAACTTGTAATATTTGAAAACGATTTTGGCGGTTAATGGAGGATGCGCTGTTATCCCTAGACATTTTTGGAGCAGATGAAATTTTCGAAGACTTTGGGCTTTGTCCGCGCTTTACCACTGTAATATATCTGTCCATTCCCACTTGGACCCTGGGTTTTGGGCTGCTCTTAACTTCAGTAAAAACTTGGTTAAGTGATGACCACGAGCCCGAGGCGGATGATATCGCTGAGTTAAATGTAGAAGTACTAGGCAACGGTAATGTTAACGAATCACTAGTTGGCATTGGACAAAGCGAAGTTGATCGCTGACGAAAAAGTGGTCTCGCCGTTAAAAAAAGTCTACTATCAGATTTCTTATTTAATTTATTATCATTAAGAGCTTCAGAGCTCTCAGTAAGTCTATCATTAGATTTTTTATTTTTATTATTTTCATTAAGAGCTTCAGAACTCACAGTAAAATAGGCATTTCTGCCATTAGAACTCACTTCACAGTTATTTGTTTTTGAGGTACTCATATAGAGTATTCCTCAAGGGCACTTTTGTTTGTTTGTTTGTTTTTTTTTTTGATTACGGTTTTTTTGTTTTTGTTAATTATGACTATGTAAAAAATATTAGCAATGCAAATAAAGCTAACAATAACAATATGTATTCCGAATATTTTTTCGTACAATTTTTTTTTGTTTAGTATGAAATAAAAACTCCGCTAAATTCACTGTTCACTATGAATGTACAACGAGAACGAGGAAGCCTACGTTAACAAGAATTACTTCAAGGGGTCAACCAGTAAACCTCATGTTGAAACACTTGAGGTAAAATTCTCCCAAACATAAATATTCCAATGTTTCTGGCACTTTATGCAAATACAGGGTGGCCCAGAAAGACCGAAGTGGTGTGAATTCCTTATAACTTTTTATTTAAGACATATTTTTTAAATTTTTTGTTTTTTAAATACAGTAAATTTATAGGGAATATTTTTAGATTAGTTATTAAAAATTGTATCCCGCAAGTGGTGGCCTTTTTCTGCTTCGCACAAATGTGCTCTTTCCATTTCCAATTAAATGGGTTTGTTAACAAGCAAAACTTTAGGATATGGGCTAAGGAAAACCCGAGAGTACTTCATCAACGACAATTACACCCAGTTAAGTGTACTGTTTGGTGCGGTGTTTCTTCAGAAAGGATCATTGGTCCATATTTTTTGGAAAATGAAAGAGATGTCGCCATTTCCATCAATGGTGATCGATATCGGGCCATATTGGAAAATTTTGTAAGGCCAGCCGTGAAATACCATCCGCAAATATGGTTCCAACAGGATGGAGCCACAGCGCACACTCCGAGAGCCACAATGGCTATTTTACGCGACATCTTTGGGGAAAGAATAAATTCGCGTAGAACCAATTTTAATTGGCCTCCGCGTTCCCCGGATTTAACCGCTCCAGACTGTTTCCTTTGGAGTTATTTAAAAGGGAAAGTTTATGTTAATAAGCCTAGGACTATTGAGGAATTAAAAACCAATATTCCAGACGAAATTAACAACATAACACCGGAAGTTTTGCGAAAGGTCATGGAAAATGTGTTGAAAAGAGATCATTTGTGCGAAGCAGAAAATGGCCTCCACTTGCGGGATATCATTTTTAACAACTAATCTAAAAATATTCCCTATAAATTTACTGTATTTAAAAAACAAAAAATTAAAAAAATATGTCTTAAATAAAAAGTTATAAGGAATTTACACCACTTCGGTCTTTCTGGGCCACCCTGTACTTATGGTGAATTGCTTGCTGGTGGAGGTAAGTGAGTTCTTTATGACCGATTTTCTAGAATAGTTGATTACTAATCATGTATTTCCTTGTATACGAACTAATTTTTACATACATACATACATATATTTATGTATGTATATGTATACTTTTAAAAATTATATATGTACATGTTCTCTATTTGAAGTAGTAAAATCAAAAATTAGTGACACATTAGAAGGAAAAATAAATAAAAATAAAGAGTGACTGACTAACTTATACGTACAGTCTGCTAACAGACACACAAAGCACAATTAAATTAAAGATATCAAAAATATGAATACAATAAGCTGAACTTTAATAAAATGAGAAAAAATCGTGTCTTCTAGAACATCAAATAAAAGCTAAGGACGATCAGCCTTCATAAAATAAATATATATCGTATTATCCATAATTAATTAATTCGTGTAGTATACGCGGTTACTCTATGCTACAGAAACCACCAAGAGAGTAGATTTAAATTCTTTGAAAACGACTTTATTTTCTGTTGATCGCTATTCAAGAAGAAAATTAGTTTGTTTATTATGGTTTAACTAATTTAAAAGTACATTTATATCTATACTTCTTAACATAAAAATCAAAAACGAATATTATTCAATTCTATATTATATGTATTTAAAACTCCAAAAAAAAGCTGTTACATATAAGTATGAAGGAATCTCCAGCGCTTCTAACTGCATCAGAGTTTAAGAAAAAAAGCTCCTTTTATTCAATAGGAGACCAATTGAATAAAATTTTAATTTGAAACAGTAAGCAAAGACACCAGCTTACTGCATTCTTATTCATAATTGTATAATAGAATATATAACCACCGAAGGACAAATTTTTAAAGTCTTATAAATTAAGCCATGTGTAAAATAAACATAAATTTTATAGAGAACTAAGGTTTCAAAAGTAATTCAATTGATTTCATTGGAAAAAAAGTAGCGTTTGTTTTCATCAATTATGAAAATAACAATTTCATTATAAAACTCCCCTTTGATTTTAAATGTTTATCAAAAAATAAAAAAAGTTAAACCAAGCAAACTGGCTAACAAAAGAAACTGTCATCACCAAAGCTGGAGGTGCTGAATCAGTTTCATTTAAAAATGTTTATAAATTTTTGAAAGGTTTTGCAATGTACACCCTCCAAAAATTTCTAACGTTGACTAGGTATATAGGCTGAATCATCTTTAAGCGAATTTAAATTAAATATAGGAAATATTTCTGTTATAGTTACTATTACTTTAGAGTATGTATCTTCGGGAATTCAGCTTTACTTAAAATAGAAAATCCTCACAAACTTTTAAGTAAATGCAAATGAAAATTAAAACAACGTTTTTTTTAATTTCAAATAAAAAAGCTGAAGATATTTCACATCTATACACAGCAACATCAGCAGTAGCAACAACAACAACAACAACAACAACAACAAAAGACATGACATGACGAAAAAATATGTATTCAAAGCTGGATATAAACACTTATTTGTATGTACATACATACATACATGCAAACATAAAATCAATTTGTAGATACATATGTATGTATACATATCAAATTTCTTATCAATGCTCAAGTATTTATTAGATCTTAACAATCACACTTACATATCTACATCATGAAAATATATTAAGCATAAATTCGCTTGGTCTACACTCAAGGAAATTATGTTGCGTAAAAATAAGAATGCGTCACATTAATTCAATAATAGAAAATGTATGTTGAGATACCTAAAAACTAATGAGTTTAATAAATGAATACTGTAAATTAATATTTTTCCATATTGAAATAAAAAATTTCAATATGACTAAACCTTCGCTAATCTTTCTTATTAATTCAACATGGTTTTTACTGATTTTAAGTTGGTCTTTTTTTTCTGTGTGTCGAAAAGTTGTCCAGTCAAAGAAGGTGGATGTAGCTAAACAAACAAAATCTGTAATATAAACAAATTTCTCAAAGGCAGACTTTAACGCGAGAGAAATTTAAGCATGAAAAAATATAAAGCAATCGTAAGTATAAAAACATACTAGGATTAGGGAAGTTCAGATATATGACAGTATTTTATAGTACCAAATGTCGATATTGAAAACAATTTATTGCTACCTACATATAAATACCAGCACGAGAAACTCATATACACACGCATACACACACACATAGCAGGATTCATCTAAGAAAAATCCAAGAAAATTTTAAATTAAAAGGGTCGAGGGGGTAGCGCAACTACACTCGGCAAATCAACAACACCAGTACATGTGTTTGGGGTAAATTCGGATTTTAAATGCTTTGCAAACAAGTTAACTTGTTCAGTATCACCCCTGGCCCTAACTACAGTAGAAGTGCGCATAGGTGGTTTAAACTCAACGGGTGTTTTAATTCTTTTCGGATCGTGCCACAAAGAGTAATTAGATGCTGGGTGACATCGAGATTTTCCAGAGAGTTTTAAAGAGGTGCAGTTTTTTCAGCTGCTTGTAGTCTCTTAGTGCACTCTTTAAAACTAATTTTTTTGCGATGATCTATGGTGTTGCAATTCCCTTCTAGCTCTTCTTTTTTTCACATACGAGATGTTCAATATCTGTACAATATATTCTATTAAGCCCAGTCTGCGGATGGAAGGAAGTGGCATATTCAGCAGCCTGCTTAATATTTTCTTAAGATTGGCAATATAAGATTCAACATTATCATGAGTTCTTAGCTTAATGTTTTCAGTGCAATGACTACTAAGATATTTTTTGAATCGCAGCCAATTAACACGACTGACCATTCTCACATATGGGTGAGGTAGAGCAATTCTCAGTGGGCTACAGATTGTAACGATCGTGGAAGAGTGATCGGACAATAGATCTAGGGAAGCTTCAAAGTGAATTAATTCCCTAGAAATGTTTTTCATGACACCAAAATCCGCAATTTTATGCATGTCAGTAGGCCAGTAAGTGGGCTCCCCACTCGGAATGAAGTCCAAGCCCATTTTTGAAATTGTGTTGAACAACGCTCGTCCTCTAGGTGTGATAAGACGCGAACCCCACAAAGTATGTTTTGCATTATAGCCTCCTGCTGCTAGGAAACAAGGGCCAAGAGATTTGTAGAAATCCTCGTATTGATGCTCAGTAATTGCGAATCTAGGAGGGGAGTAAATTGATGATATGACAAAATTTGTGCAAAAATTTTCGATACAAATATTCGTTGCTTGTAGATGTTCTTCACAAATGTTGTCAAGAATATAATGCTTGAGTTTTGACTTTATTAAAATTGCTGATCCCGCGGAAGCTCTTCCTCTTGGGTCCTTTGAATCATATAAAATGTAGCCATAAATTTTGAATAGACTTCTTGAAGTCAAATGAGTCTTAGAGATCAACATTATATCAATATTTTTTCCGTGAGGAGGTGCTCAAGTTCATTTTTATATCGGTGAATGCCGTTTGCGTTCCAGGAACATATCTTTAACGTGTTCCTGGTTTGTTAGCTAATGCTTGAAGCAGATTATTCTGCATTCTCAACATTTCTTGCATCATGCTAGTCGTATTTTTTGTAACATTATTTATAGTCAGCACCAGATTCTCAATAGTAGCTTCAAGGCGACTACAACTAGAGCTTGAGTTTGCATTCGTTGAATTATTTTGAGGTGGAATATTTTGTGTGGGAATAGAACTAGTCTTAGTTGCATACGATACACGTGAAGTCACAGGTTTGCTCATTTGAGCAAAAGTGGGGGAGTAAGTGTTTGCTGCTTGTGCGGGTGCTAATTTAGGTAGAATATGCAGGATATCCTCTGTAGTTAGCGGTGTGATTACCTCCACAATTACTTATTTTTTTTTCTGCTAGATCTTTAGGTATAGTACAACCAGCAGTGCCGTGCGATTCAACGCAGATAACACAAATTGAATGTAACTTGAAGTAAGTTTTTGCGTGACCATATTTTTGAAAATTATGGCACTGTACGGTACCAGTACGCTTGTGTGGTTCTTCAACTATTTTTCGGTTTAAGACATTTTTTAAATTATAAATTGGATGAGTCTCATTTTTTTTCAATTTTATATCGTTTGGCTCAAGTTTGACGCGAAATATAGGCTTAGGAATCTTCTCCCTATTTATTATGTTAGATACATTTTTTACCTTAAGTCCCTGGAGGGCGAGTGCATCTCTTATTTCTTCGGGAGTAACATAAGAATCTATGTCCTTCAATACGATCTGCAATCCTTTAGCACTCTTCAGCTGAAATGTGTAGAAACTTTTTTTACTTTTTTCAAATTCAGTAATCATTTTGCGAAAATCTTTTTCTTTATAAATTTGAATTTTGGTTTCCTCTATGTTACCATGTTTTATTGGAATGATGTGAAACTTATTCTCACCAATGACTGAAATTAAATTTTTAATAAGAGCGTTTGAATTTTTTTTCTCTCAAATAGATTGGTGGCGGCTTGGATGTTTTGTTCGTGGATAGATCGGGTTCGTTGTTGTCATTTTGCAATATTTGAAAACGGTTTTGACGGTAAATAGAGGATGGGCTGTTATCCCTAGATATTTTTGGAGCAGGTGAAATGTTCGAAGCCTTGGGCTTCGCCCGCGCTTTACCGCAGTTATATATCTGTCCATTTCGACATGGACCTTGGATTTTAAGCTGCTCTTAACTTCAGTAAAAACTTGGTTAAGGGATGACCACGAGCCCGAAGCGGATGATATCGCTGATTTAAATGTAGAAGCTCTAGGCAACGGTAATGTTAACGAATCACTAGTTGGCGTTGGACAAAGCGAAGTTGGTCGCTGACGAAAAAGGGGCTCGCCGTTAAAAAAAGAGTGGTACCGATGCTAGCCTCTCAGTTCAAAGGTCGTGTGTTCGATTCCCACCATAGACTCTGGGTGTTTTCTGCAGACAAGCTGCTAATCGCTTTGCAAGTTGTGTTTGTTCTTAAAAAAATAAAAAATAATAAAAATAAATCTCATTTATTTTGTTTTAATTAGGAGCTTCAGAGCTCTCAGTAAGTCTATCAGAAGATTTTTTATTTTTACAATAATCATTAGGAGCTTCAGAAGTCACAGTAAAATAAGCATTTATGCCATTAGAACTCACTTCACAGTTATTTGTTTTTGAGGTACTCATATAGAGTATTCCTCAAGGGCACTTTGTTTGCGTTTTTTTTTGTTTATGTTATTTTTGACTATGTAAAAAATATTAGCTACGCAAATAAAGCTTATTTATCAATAAAAATATGTATTCCGAATATTTTCGAATGATTTTTTTGTTTAGTAAGAAATAAAAACTCCGCTAAATCGACTGCTCACTATGAATGTACGACGAGAACTCAGAACACTTGATATGTAAATCTTTTCTTATTGCACGTTTTGGGTTTGAATTTTTATTTTACTTTTTTTAGTAAAATTTTATGATCGTTTGTCTCCTCTGCCTATCTGGCTAATTTTATTGCACCTATTTTATAGCTTCTTCAAGAAAAAGGATCAGTAATTAAAATAAATTCAGTGAAGTGCGACCCGCGCACGAAGGGTTCCCTACGGGCACGAGATATGTAATTCAATACGAACAATTTAAACTATAGTTTTGGCATTTTTTTCGCTTTTGGGTTTTTTCGGTTTTAAGTGTGTTTTTTAGTTTTGGCACTTTTTTTCACGTTTTGGCAATTTTTTTTTTGGTTTTTAAAGTTATTTTAATTTTAGCAATTTTTATTATTTTGGCGTTTTTTTATTTTAGCGATTTCTTTTTAATTTTGGTGTTTCTTTTCATGCAGGTGATTTTTTTTTTGGTATTGGCAATTTTTTTTAGTTTTGGCACTTATTTTTTCGTTTTGAGGATTTTTTTCGGTTTTTGGCGTTTATTTTAAATTTTGGCAATTTGTTTCGTTTTGCGATTTTTTTTAAATTTGGCGATTTATTTTTAATTTTGGATATTTTTTTTCTTTATGGCGATTTTTTTTCACATAAACAATTATTTTGGTTTTGGCGCATTTTTCGCGTTTTGGCGATTTTTTTCGGTTTTTGGCGTTTTTTTCATACTGGCAATTTTTTTTTCGTTTAAACGATTTTTTTGAATTTGCCGATTTATTTTAGTGCTAGAATTTTTTTTTAGTTATGTCGATTTTTTCGATTTGGCGATTTTTTTTTAACTTTTTGGCGATTTTTTTCAGGTTTTGGCGATTTATTTCGGTTTGGCGATTTTATAATTTTCGGATTTTTTAGTTTTAACGTTTTTGAAAATTTCAATAGTTTACCTCTTACGGTCTCCAAGATATAGCAAGTTGTCAATTTACATAGTCAAAATTGCATTAACTGATGGACCACCCTTTAATTAAAATTTTTTAATATTTTAATGTTTATTGTTGTAGTCTATATAAAAATACACTAATTTTACAAATTTCAAGTGTCAATATACATATTTACATACAATTGTGTGTATATTACATGAGATTTTAACATTTTTCGTCGCTCGTTTTGGAGCACACTTTAATTTCTAATTCTCATGTATTTGTTGTTGTAGTGGCAAGGTTCTACATACTCTGTCCAAATTTCAGGTCCGCAGTAGCTCTTACGGTTCCTGAGAAAATACCGTGCGACAGACAGACGGACAGCGTAGCGAAAACAATAGGGTTCCTTTTTTCACCTTTGGTGTACGGAACCCTAAAAAGGATGAAAGAAAACGAACCATGCACTTAGAGCACCAGAATGTATACCGTATATGGAAAAATCTTAACACATGTTAAACATATGTCTATCATTTAGAAGACTTGATATGTTAAGCCTTTCTTATTGCACATTTCGGGTTTGAATTTTTTATTTTTAATTTTGTTAGTGCAGGGAGACATACAAAAGGAGATGAATTCTCAGATTTGTGTGTGCATCTATGGTTGAGACAAATCGTTCAATTATTGTTGTGAAACGCAGTGACTGTTCTGTAGAAATTGAGTTGTTGTTTTCTTCTTAGTGGCTTGAGTCTGGTATGTTGTTTTATTAAATTGATTAGTGCATATAGAAAAGGTGCACGTGCGAGATGTAATAGTTTATGAGGGTTAGAATTGTTATTTTTTTCGTTTAAAATGAATTCTATAAGATCAGTTTTCTCTTTTACAGTTTATCCTTTTTAATAGAACAATAAAATAACAAAAAAATCTTAGGTAGTTTGAGTACCTGCATTAGGATATTTCATAATGTTAAGTGTGTGTGAGTGAGTTGTGTTTGCATTGGATAATTTACCTACCTGATATAGTGTGTGTGGTTTTGTGTGCATTGGTCACTTCTATTGTTATAGGAAGAACAAATATACTAACATAACATAACTAATAAAAACAAATTAAACATTTGTATTAATATTATAAATTTTACGGTTAATAACATCGGCTCCATGATACATCAAAAATTCCAATATCCATTGTGATTTAAATATGCCACTAGTGATTGAAGAAATTGCAAAATACGCAGGCAAATATTTAACAAAACTCGAGTCACATCCTAATCCGCTTGCTCGTAATATTTTGAACTTTACTGGACACATCCGCTTAAAAAAGAGGGACACAAGGGCTCTATTATTCAACACTCTAGATGGGATTTCTTGAAAATACTTTTTTTATACTTTTTATACATTTTTTCTTTTGCGGATTATCACAACTTATGTATTATTTATAACTATTAACAAGTTGATGTCCGACAGTGGTCGGTCCTAATAATTATATTTTAGATATAAGATTTGAATACTTATTGTTAGTTCATATTTAAAGATACAATAAATAAATATATGTACTAAAAAAAATAAAAAAAAATATCATAAATTTTATTTAAAAGTCTTTTATATTTCTTTAACTTTTGAGATTTAGGTGTATAGTCAAAGATTATTTTATATAAATTAAAAAGTTTTTTAATTAATAAATATTCATTATAATGTTATTTACATGCACATGTGTTAACATCCTGAATATAATCCTTTGTTATTATATTACAATCATATATATGCAAGTTATTACGATAGTATATGAAAAGAGTGTAAGCATTGCTTTACATTCCTAATTCGTTTATCATTCTCATTCATTCATTATTGTGCTCCTTATCAATATGACAACTATAAACACCTAGTAGTTCTTGAAATTCAGCTGATGCAGCCATTTCAGATAAAAACCAATGTAGTTCGCAAAAGGATGATGGAGTAACAAATTGAAATTTATCAGTTAAATACTATTTATTATTACAATATGTTGTTGAAATGAGCAACAACAGTTTTCAGATGTTTTCACTGTTCCCTTTATTAAGAAATGTATGTATGTATATGTATATAATTTTAATCTTGTTTATTTTTTTTCAAAATATAAAAAACGAACTAAAATAAACCAAATTCAGTGTATATAGTTAAAATTTTATTGAAATTACAACTTTTGCATTAAGTTACGTTGTAGATATTGTAATAAGTTTGTATTGTATTGTATTGTAATGTATTGTCTTCTATAGTAGAAGCAGGAGCAGTTGTCTGGTCCACATGTTTTATTTTCGTTAGCCCAACAACAATTCTCATAATGCTATCCATATTTATCGTTCATTGTTTTCAAGCTGCTTGTAATCTCTGTTTGAATATTGATGAGCTTGCATTTGTCTTCATCAGAAACAATATGAGAGCATCTTTTAAAGAAATGATGTATATCTTTTAATATCATTCTAACTACTGAGTATGACTACATGAGTGCACTTAAGGATTATCAATAAGCATTAGTGTTGAAAGTTTCAATTTAAATTTTCTATCAAACATTTTGCGATTGATTTGGCTTCCTTTGTTTCCATTGGTGCCACTATTATGTATTTAGTTAGCTCACATTGCATTGTTAATATATATCGAAAGCTTCCAGAAGGTCGTAAAAGGCCAACTGTATCTAGAGCTACATATAGTGGAAATATTTTAAAACGGTTCCTCAGTGTGTCTAACTTGTTTGTTTCTCGGACATATATCACACTCTAAGACGTACTTTTTACCATTTTGTACATATTTTTCCATATGTATTTTTGTTTTAATTTGATTAAAGTTTTTCTTACTCCGAAATGTCTTCCACATGGTGTGCTATGATACAATTTAAATAATTAATTTTCCCTGTTTTCATCTGTTATTCTTTAAGGACTACTATATAACATTATTTTAACATAACTTTCTTTGCGCTTGTCTAACTTTTTTTTAAACTTTTATACTTATTTTCTTAAATATTTTGGCACCTTTTGCTGTAACGAATCTTACATAATTCGTTCTGCCTAAGACATAAGGTCGTTTCTATAATATATTATCTGGATAATAAGGATTATCACTACATCTGATGCTCATTTCACATAGAACAGAATCGTTTTCAGCTTTTATTTTCTGATTTTCTTTTCTTGCAAGTTTTATATCAGGGTCATTAATATAATTTTATATATATATATTATAATTTTATTTTTCTTAAGTCTACTTTTGTTCTTTTAATTTTTTCTTTATTTACCTATAGACTTGTGCCATTTAGTTCATTTCAGTGACCGGTCAGCATAGTTCATTATTTATAAATGAACTAGTTCGTTCATTTAGTTCAATCGCTCTTTTTAGTTTAATGAACTAGTTAGGTCGTTTTACTTCAATGATTGTACATCAACAATTCTACCTACATACATGTGTATGTATGTATGTTGTGGTCTTTAACAATATTAAAAGCACGGATTCTGTGATTAAAAAATTTAAGAAAACTAAAATGAATTAATTAATTAATAAATTTGCTGTATAAAGGGTTTATAATATAAACTTTATATGCAAAACAAATTAAGTTTGAATTTTTTTAGAAATCTCATAAATCCAAAATATTTTGTGTGTTCGTGTGTTTTCTTGTTTATTATTGCATTTGTGGTAGTAGTAGCCAGCAAGAACAAAATGCACATACATACATATGTACATACATACATATTGATGAGTATAAAAGCAAACAGTGTTGCCAAAATGTTGTAGGCATTTCCCACCATATAGCCCCTGAAAACCCGCTAAAATCCGCTAGCTGAATAAAAATAAACGCTAATATAACCGCTTAATTTTTTATAACCAACATATGTCTTTTTTATGGTTTATTGATAAAAGAGAATTAATAACTTGGAGGCTACACGTACAATTTTTTCTTAAATTTTTGTTTCAAAGTTCAATACATTCACACTTATTTAAACCTCATAACTGGGTGTTTAAAGATTTGTTTACTATTATTTTTAATACGAAAAGAATGATTAAATTGGTTTGTAATATAATTTTAATCTCTAATTAAATTTTATTCACTAAAAATGAGATTTGTTCACTTTTATACTCGTATGTATATACATACATGTTTTTATTTTTAACCTCTTAACATTTCACATTATACTACACGACCACAATATGTCAATTTTTTATTTGCAAAAATGTGACGTTAGTTTCTTTTCTCTGTGCGTGCTTATATCGAAAAAAAACTCTACATAAATACCAGGGTACGTATCGCAGAGCTGCGTTAAAAATACTTTATTTTGATTCAATACCTTTCTTTATAAGTTTCAGAAAAACGCTGAAAATCCGTCAACTAAGAAATTCTTCCGCTAAAATTCCCGCTGGTAATTTTTTAAATAGACTTGCCGCTAACGACAACAAAATACAGTCATATATAGCAGGAAAACCACCGTTTTGGCAACACTGGAAGCAAAGCACAATAAAAAGGGAAAGCAAAACGTTGAAAACATTTAGTTCAGTTTGTGTTAGATCATTTTGTGTCTCACTTCCTAGTTCAAAAATTGAACTATTGAGCATAAAACAATTGAACTAGTTCACTTAGTTCAAAGTACTGAATCGTTCATTTGAACTACTTCGTTCATGAACTACACAAGACTATTTACCTATGTCAGTTCTCGTTGTACATTCATAGTGAACAGTCGATTTAGCGGAGTTTTTATTTCATACTAAACAAAAAAAAATCGTACAAAAAAATATTCGGAATACATATTGTTATTGACAAATAAGCTTTATTTGCATTGCTAATATTTTTTACATAGTCATAGTTAACAAAAACAAAAAAACCGTAAACCAAAAAAAAAAAACAAACAAACAAAAGTGCCCTTGAGGAATACTCTATATGAGTACCTCAAAAACAAATAACTGTGAAGTGAGTTCTAATGCCAGAAATGCCTATTTTACTGTGAGTTCTGAAGCTCTTAATGAAAATAATAAAAATAAAAAATCTGATGATAGACTTAATGAGAGCTCTGAAGTTCTTAATGATAACAAAATAAATAAGAAATCTGATAGTAGACTTTTTTTTAACGGCGAGGCCACTTTTTTGTCAGCGATCAACTTCGCTTTCTCCAATGCCAACTAGTGATTCGTTAACATTACCGTTGCCTAGTACTTCTCCATTTAACTCAGCGATATCATCCGCTTCGGGCTCGTGGTCATCACTTAACCAAGTTTTTACTGAAGCTAAGAGCAGCCCAAAATCCAAGGTCCAAGTGGGAATGGACAGATATATAACAGTGGTAAAGCGCGGACGAAGACCAAAGTCTTCGAAAATTTCATCTGCTCCAAAAATGTCTAGGGATAACAGCGCATCCTCTATTAACCGTCAAAATCGTTTTCAAATATTACAAGATGATAACAACGAACCCGATGTATCTACGAACAAAACATCCAAGCCGCCACCAATCTATTTGAGAGAAAAAAATTCAAATGCTATTATAAAAAATTTAATTTCAGTCATTGGTGAGAATAAATTTCACATCGTTCCAATAAAACGTGGTAACATTGATGAAACCAAAATTCAAATTTATGAAGAAAAAGATTTTTGCAAACTGATTACTGAATTTGAAAAAAGTAAGAAAAGTTTCTACACATATCAGCTTAAAAGTGCTAAAGGCCTGCAAACCGTATTGAAGGGCATAGATTCCTATGTTGCTCCCGAAGAAATTAAAGATGCACTCGTCCTCCAGGGATTTAAGGTAAAAAATGTATGTAACATAATATATAGGGAGAACATTCCTCAACCCCTATTTCGCGTCGAACTTGACCCAAATGATATAAAATTGAAAAAAAGCGAAACTCATCCAATTTACAATTTAAAATATCTCTTATACCGAAAAATTACAGTTGAAGAACCACACAAGCGTTCTGGACCCGTAAAGTGCCATAATTGTCAAGAATATGGTCACACAAAAACTTACTGCAAGTTACCTTCAGTTTGTGTTATCTGCGGTGAATTGCACGGTACTGCTGGTTGTGCTAAGCCTAAAGATTTAGCAGAAAAAAAATGTAGTAATTGTGGAGGTAATCACACCGCTAACTACGGAGGATGTCCTGTCTATTCTTTCGTTAAACAGACTATGGGGCAAAAACCTAAATTAGCTCCAGCACAAACAGCAAACGTTTACTCCGACACTTTTACTCAAATAAGCCAACCTGTCACTTCACGTGTATCGTATGCCGATGCAGCTAAGACTAGTTCTATTCCCACACAAAATATTCCGCCTCAAAATAATTCAACGAATGCAAACTCCAGCTTTAATTTTAGTCGCCTTGAAGCTACTATTGAAAATCTAGTGCGGACTATAAATAATTTTACAACAAATATGACTAGCATGATGCAAGAAATGCTACGAATGCAGTCTACACTGCTTCAAGCATTAGTTAACAAGCCATGAACACGTCAAAAATATGTTTCTGGAACGCAAACGGCATTCGCCAACATAAAAATGAACTTGAGCACTTCCTCACGGAAAAAAATATGTAATGTTGGTTTCTGAGACTCATTTGACTTAAAGAGGTCTATTTAAAAATTAATGGCTACATTTTATATGATTCAAAGGACCCAAGAGGAAGAGCTTGCGGGGGATCAGTAATTTTAATAAAGTCAAGACTCAAGCATTATATTCTTGACAACATTTGTGAAGAACATCTACAAGCAACGAATATTTGTATCGAAAATTTTTGCACAAATTTTGTCATATCATCAATTTACTCCCCTCCTAGATTCACAATTACTGAGGATGAATACGAGGATTTCTACAAATCTCTTGGCCCTTGTTTCGTAGCAGCTGGAGACTATAATGCAAAACACACTTTCTGGGATTCGCGTCTTATCACACCTAGAGTACGATCGTTGTTCAACACAATTTCAAATATGGGCTTGGACGTCATTTCGAGTGGGGAGCCCACATCCTGGCCTACTGACATTCATAAAATTCCGGATGTTATAGATTTTGGCGTCATGAAAAATATTTCTTGGGAATTAATTCATGTTGAAGCTTCCCTAGATCTATCGTCCGATCACTCTCCCACGATCGTTACAACCTGTAGCCCACTGAGAAGTGCTCTACCTCACCCATATGTGAAAATGGTCAGTCGTGTTAATTGGCTGCGATTCAAAAAATATCTTAGTAGTCATTGCACTGAAAACATTAAGCTAAGAACTCATGATGATTTTGAATCTAATATTGCTAATCTTAACGAAAATATTAAGCAGGCAGCTGACCATGCCACTTCCTCCCATCCGCAGACTGGGTTTAACAGAATATATTCTACAGATATTGAACATCTCGTATGTGCAAAAAGAAGAGCTAGAAGAAAATGGCAACAGCACAGATCACCCCAAAATAAAATTAGATTAAAAGAGTGCACTAAAAGACTCCAAGAACTGCTTGCATATGAAAAAACTGCATCTCTTAAAAACTATCTGGAAAATCTCGACGTAACACCAGCATCTAATTACTCCTTGTGGCGCGCTGCGAAAAAAAATTAAAACACCCGTTGAGTTTAAACCACCTCTGCGCACTTCTACCGGAGTTTGGGCCAGGAGTGATATTGAAAAAGGTAACTTGTTTGCAAAGCATTTAAAATCCGTATTTACCCCAAACACATGTACTGGTGTTGTTGATTTCCCGAGTGTAGTTGCGCTACCCCCTCGACCCATAAAATTTAAAATGTGTGATGTACAAAATCTAATTGCTGAACTCAATCCGAAGAAAGCACCGGGTATTGATGGAATTAGTAACCAAATGCTAATAAAATTGCCTCGTATTGCATTTAGAATCATGTTATTCATTTTTAATGCCATATTACGACTAGAGTATTTTCCCCACAGCTGGAAGCTTGCCAAAGTTAAAATGATTCCAAAGCCAGGCAAAGATCTTACCAAGGCAGAATCATACAGGCCAATAAGTCTGCTATCAACAATGTCAAAACTTTTCGAAAAACTGCTCATGTCCAAATTGTCCCCAATTCTAATTAGTAGTGGGTGCAACCCAGACCATCAATTTGGTTTTAGAAGTTAGCATAGCACCATTGAACAAACGCATAGATTGGTTCAATGTATAAGAAGAACATTTGAAGAAAAGAAGTACTCTTCTGCACTGTTTATTGACGTTTCGCAGGCATTTGATAAAGTGTGGCATGAAGGCCTAATTTTAAAATTAAAATCATATCTACCAATAAATATGGTGAATTTATTAGAAAGTTACATTACTACTCGGAAGTTCACGGTTGTGGAAGGAGAATTCATGAGTGTGCCCGAATCTATATCATCTTGTGTGCCACAGGGGAGCATACTAGGGACAGTTTTGTATTTGATTTATACTTGTGATATGCCATTGAGCAGTAATATCCATACATCTACGTTTGCCGATGATACAGCCTGCCTGCACGAAAATCCTCATGAGGCTTCCCGATATCTACAAGAACATATTACACAACTGGAACTATGGTTAAAATTATGAAGAATTAAGGTAAACGAGCAAAAGTGTGTTCAGGTAACATTTACCCTGCGAAGAGATACTTGTTCCCCAATTCAAATCAATAATCAAGTTGTTCCTCAGCATTCACATGTAAAATACCTTGGTATTCACCTTGATCGACGACTTACATGGAAACACCATATTGACTCAAAGCTAGTACAAATGAAACTTAAACTAACTCAGATATATTGGCTGATTGGTAGAAATTCAATACTCAGCCTAGACTGCAAACTTTTATTATACAAGTCGCTTTTGAAGCCAATATGGTGCTACGAAATTCAGTTATGGCGCACTGCTTCAGCTTCTAACGTCGAGAGAATCCAACGAAAGCAAAACAAAATTTTACGTTTGAAAACATCGGCTCCATGGTACATCAAAAACTCAAATATACATCGTGATTTGAATATACCAAAAGTGATTGAAGAAATAGCAAAATATGCAGGCAAATATTTAACAAAACTCGAGACACATCCTAATCCGCTTGCTCGTAACATCTTGAATCTTACTGGCCACATGCGCTTGAAAAAGAAGGACACAAGGGCTCTTATACTCAACACTCCTGATGGGATTGCTTGAAAATATTTTTTTTCTCTTTTTTTATTATCACTACTTATGTATTATTTATATCTATCACTAAGTTTATACTTATATTTTAGATTTAAGATTTGAATACTTATTGTTAGTTCATAATTGAAGATACAATAAATAAATAAAGGTATTAAAAAAAAAGAGCTTTAGAACTCACAGTAAAATAGGCATTTCTGCCATTAGAACTCACTTCACAATTTTTTGTATTTGAAGTGCTCATAGAGAGTATTCCTCAAGGGAACTTTGTTTGTGTTTTTGTTTTTTTGTTTGGAGTTTTTTTTTGTTATTTCTACTATGTAAAAGAATTAGCAAAGCATATAAAGCTTATTTATTAAAGTCATTATGTACCTTTTACGAATAATATATACAAAGAATATTTTTTTGAATAATTTTTTGTTTGTTTAATAAGAATGTAAGAAATATTCCGCTAATCGACTATTCACTATGAAGGCACAACGAGAACTGAGATACCGATTTTGACCTTTTTTATCCTTTTTTAACCCCTTTGCATTCGAATTTCCCAAAATGCTTTCTTAATGGATCTAAACATTGTCAGGGGAACTTACACACCAAGTTTCAACTCTCTTTCTATAGTAGTTTGGGCTGGGTGATGATGAATCAGTCAGGCAGTAACGTTTCTCTTTTTTTATATATAGATAGATATACCTTATCATTAACAAAAAAGTTCGGAAAATGGGTACGATTTTGCTTTTTTTAAAAGGTAATTTTCAGAAAGTGTCAAAACTTATTCGAGTTTCTGTCCAGAAGAATAGAACGCGAAAAAAACTTTCTGCTACGTTTAATAGTTAAGAAGATATGTGGAGTGCAGAAAAGGTACCAAAATTCCAGTTTTACGTCATTTTAACCCCTAACAGTACATATATTGAAAAAGTACCAAACATGTATCGGCTTGTTTCTTTTAGCAGCATTCGCTTTTGGAGATTTTAGGCTATCTAATGTAGGTTATTAGATATAAAGTTCTACTGAGCGGTAGAAAGTCATTGTGAATTATTTTTACATGTAATATGTACACAATCATAGCTCGAGATTCTATCTTGAAGAATAGAACGCTCTAATAAGCTTTCTGCTACGTTCAATAATTTAGAAGATACGTTGGGTGCAAAAAAGGTACCAAAATTCTGTTTTACCCCCTTTCAATCCCTAAAAGTACATAAATCGGAAAAGTAATAAAGATGTGTTGGATTATTTTTTTTAGCAGTATTTGTAAGTAATTAGAATTTTGAGTCTAACTATCGTAGCTTCCGAGAGATAAAGATGACGATTTTAGCCCTTTTGTATTCGAATTCTCAAAAATCCCTTCGAAGTGGATCTAAACACTGTAAGTGCTGTAGCCATAGTCGTTTGCGTTGTGCGTTGATAGATCAGTCAGTAACGTTACTCTTTTATATATATAGATTTATATTTATAGATTAATTTGAGCCGATTATATCCACAGACGTTACCAGCCCTTTTTCAATGCACAAAAGCTTTCTAAGAATAGTTTGAATAAACTTCACATTCGAAAATATAGAAAACTAGCTTAACCCGGTTTGCTTTGCTACCCCTCCCGCAAATTCTAAAAAACAATAATTCTCGAAAACAATAATTGAAATTTATTTGCTGGTGATTTAGCATGTTTATATATGTATTTCATTGGCGCTTGAACCAAATCATCAATAGACTTCAACCGCAAACTTTGAACAGTCTTTTTTGAACAGACCTTCAAAAACTATTTGAGAATTCATAAAGTAATAATATTTTGGAAAATCACAAAGAAAAAATAAGCTTAGTAGGCTTTGAAACTGAAAGTCCGTGCATAAAGTAAGAGGTTTGTTACTGTTCAAAATTTGTGGTTGAAGTCTATTGACGATTTTGTTCAATCGCCAATGAAATACGTATATAGACATGCTAAACCACCAGCAAATAAAATCCAATTATTGTATTTACACTTCTGACAATATGTCAAATAAATAAATTTCATTAAATTCTCGAAAACTTTTTCCATAATCAATAAAAATTTTGGAAATTGGTCAACAAATGACATATTTATTTGATAATACATTTTTGTGGCGAGCACTTTCCCGTCTCCTAAATTTCTATTGGTGGACCCATTCCAAAGTAAAAAATAATTTGAAAATTGATCCACAAACAAAGTAATGTGATAATTCATTTTTTGCGGACGCATTTCGCCACCGCCATATAAAAAACTTGATTGGACCTCTTCCATATGCAAAAAGTATTTTGCAAATTGATGGTCAACTTACGAAGTTATTTGATGATTAATTATTGATGTAACTATCAACACCTTTCCCCCTTCCCAATTGCAACAAAAAATTAAGTTTGCCTCTTCCATGTGAAAAAAGAATTTTGGAAATTTGTCCAAGTTATTTGATATTCACTTTTTAAAGTGGGGCACAATTACCAAACAAAAAATTAGTGAACCTTTTTTTGTCAAAAAAAGATTTTTGGATTAAAAAAATACTTTATTATTAATTTTTGGCGTAGGAATTTTATAAACCCACCACAATTTAAGAAAAAAGTTAGTTTACGTTTTCCATATGCAAAAAAATTTGAAAATTGGTTCACAAATGACAAAATTACTGAAAATTAAATTTTGGGGTGGACCCCTGCCTCCCTCCCTCCCTCCAATTTCAAAAATATAGTTGACCTTTCCCATATGCAAAAAGAATTTGGAAAATTGGTCCACAAAGGACATAATAATTTTATAATCCAATTTTCGGCAGGCACCCTTTCCATATGCAAAATGCAAAGAGCATTTTGAAAAATGGTCAACAAATGACGAATTTATTTGATAATAAATTATTGGGAAGGGACAATTTTCGACACCCTCCCTCCTCGACCGTTTAAAAAAATAAGCGGACCTCTTCTATACGAAAAAACAATTTTGGAAATTGGTTTACATATGATGAAACTATTTGATATTCACTTTTAACATGCGATCATTTTACTTCTCCCTCCCCCTTGATAATTAGTTTTTGTTCCCACCTCACCAACAATTAAAAAAAATTAGTTGACCTTTTTCATGCGCAAAAGGAATTTTGAAAATTGGTTTACAAACAACAAAGCAATTTGTAATCATTTTTAGCGGGCACACTTTGACCCCTTCTTCCCCACCCAGCATTAAAAAAATTTAGTGGACCTCTTCCACATGCAAAAAGCATTTTGAAAATTGGTCGATAGATGTCAAAGTAAGTTTGTAGTCAATTGCAGGGGCGGGCAATTAGCTGCGAGACCTCCTCTCCCCGCAAAAAAAAATAGCGGACTTTTTTACAAGCAAAAATATTTTTTTAATTGGTTCAAAAATGGCGGAATTATGCTTGTTGATATTATAAAACCTTTTAAATACTATGTGGAAGGTGTGACATAATATAAAAAAGTGGGCGTAAAAGTGGGTATGCTTGAAAAATGTAGCCTATAATACAATCGAGAGTCCCAGTTAAATGTTGTGAAAATTTCAAAAAGATCGGTACAGAAGTCTGGTCTCCTACAAAGTACAAACAAACAAACACACATTCCGTTTTATGCATAGAAGAAGAAGATAAAGATATACAATTTTTAAAGCAAAATAACAAAAATTTTTTCTTTTTCAGTTCTCGTTGTCACAGGTTAGGCAGATTGGACACGGTAAATTCGGCCACGTAATTTTTCCGAAAAATTGACAAATGGCATCCCAAAATGGCAATATCATTTAACCCCATTTTTATTAAAGGACAGAATGATATTGTTTTGAATATGCCTGTCTTTGTCATTTCAACAAGTTAAACGTCAATTGAAATTATTTTATTTTCAATTGATGTTTTTGCCACAAAAATTATGAAAAGGCACAAATTTATGGAAAAAATTCATATATTGGCGCCTTTTCATAAATGCAATCCGGCATTCCACCACAAGTTTTATGGCAGCATCCATTTTGTTGCAGTTATTTAAAGAGATAAGTAATTTTCTTATATTTCTTTTACTTTTTTTAATTATAAATTTCTTTTGCAGATCCTGTACAAAGCAAAAGATGAAGAAAATAAACATGTAAGTACTTATTTTATTTAATAAAGAATAATTTCCATTACTCTTTACAGGAGTGTCAAGTGCATAAAAGGCTGACCAGTGTGGAGAAGCTCCATCGGTTCCCGAAGAATCCCAAAAGGTTAGTGTTTGAAATTTTAAGTGGCAAAATATTTATTCATTGAGTGCCAGATACTGTTTGGATCATACTAATATTTGATAAACAGTACTGGCACTCAATGAAGGTGTTGGCCGGCAGACCCAGAATTGTGTTGCAAGTGTTTTGTTTTTATCAAATGCTGTTTGTTTACTTTTAAAATTAAGACAAATTTTATTATATATGAAATTTCCAATTGCTCATATTTGTCTATATGGAAATAAAGAAAACAAACCGCTCAACAATTTTTCTCAACACACATCCACATAATGGTCTGGCCGGCAGGCGCACAAGTATATACATACATAAGTTGCTAATGTGTTTCGTGTTCTTGCTAATACTGTAAGTTGGTTTTCTTTGTGACAAACAGATAAATTTCATTATATTTGAAATTAACATATGTGCGAATATTTGTCTGTAGGGAAATAAAGAAAACAAATCCTCCAACAGTGTTTACAAGTCCACATCCACATAATGGCCTGGCCGACAGACAACTATATACATACATACATACATAAGCTAATTATGGGTTTTTGCTGTTTGGAGAATGTTTAATACGTACATATGTATATTTTCTGATTTCATTCAGACGAAAGTTATGACTTTTTTTTGCAATTTAATTAAAAGAGTTAATGTGCCCGGTTGGAAAAACCCACCCTTAACAGTTTTTACAAAATCACAACTCAATTATACGAACGGCAGACCCACATATGTAAATGTAAGAAATTCAAAAAATAAATCGACTTAATTGCAGTTAATCTTTTATATATTAAATTTTTTGTATTCCATTTTTTAAATTATTTAAATTATTTTAATATCCCAGCTAAAAAAATTATATATGGTTCATATATTTTTAATATATGAATGTATATAACTATATATGAATATGTATGATTTCATGTATGGAAATATATGGGATTATACATGGCAAAACTTATATATATGAACTAATATATGGACTAATATATGCAATTTATTATAACATATGAGCTCATATATGAAAATTTAATTATGAAGCTCTTCTATGTGGATCCATATATAAATATAAGATTTTATATATGGAGCCATATAAGAATGTATGCATACATGATATCTCACATAAGATCGTTTTTGCAATCAAAAAAGCTTGGAATTCTATCACTGCTGAATTGGAAATCCATTAGAAAATACATACGGTATGCAAAGTTTATAAGCGTACCCTCAACGTTTCAAAAAGAAGAACTTTTTGTTACAAAAAACCATTCTTGTATAATTTTATACATTGTAGCCCCATTTAATGTATCAAATAATCAAAAGGATAGCCCAGTCATTAATTTTATAGAAAATAACAAAATTATCTAGATATCTGTATTGAAAACTATTGTTAGACAGATTATTTTTTCTTTTATAATTAATTGCATTAGTTTTTAATCTGATTTCTTAAACTAAATGTTATGTACGAATATGATTTATGTCTTTTTTAAATAATTGATTCACCCTTTGATGAATGAAATGACTTAGTTCGTTTTGAATTATTTGTCCAAACAAATGTTTCATTAAATGCAACCTCTCTCTCAAGTCTAAAAAATTTAATTTTAGTAATTTAATTTATTGCACAGCAGTGCGCTTTTGTGAATCAAGAGTGTATGAATATGAACTTTGCATACTGTGGGGGGAATTTACACATACATGTATGAAAATGTATGAATATATATAATCATATATGCCCATATACCTTCATTTTTCGGATCCGAACCATATATGGAATATCATATATGCTCCATACATATTTTTTTAGCTGGGATGTACATATCTTTTCAGGAAATCTACTTGCGATGATTCTCCATATCAAGAGGGCCACAAATTAATGTGCTACTTTATGAACATACGGTATGCAAACACTAAAGATATTAATAATACAAAGTTATAATATTGACGCTTCTACGACAGTTAAATCTCCACCAGACATCGATGTACAGCCTTAATTTTGTCTCGCCGTTGTTGACTCTTCTGCTGCAGTAAAATCTCCACAAGACATCGATGTACAGCCTTAATTTTGTCTAGCACCCTTTTGTTTAAATGGTATGAATACAAAGTGATATTTCTCAATAAGTGTATTGATTTTATATATTCAGGAAATCCTACTCTTATGAAAATTGAACCTGGTGGAGGAATTGCAAACAAATAGATTTTGGCCGCAAATGTACATTTGTATGTAATCCCGCTTGTGCCTGTAAGTTAAAAAATATTTTATACGAAGTAAACTTATTTAAAACATAAATTTCTTGTTTTGCAGTTTATACTTACCATTTCGATGTTCAGCCAGCACTTTAAAAGTTAAAAATTTATTAAAAATTTAAATTTCATAGATATTTTTTTATTTTTCAATAAAAAAAATTTTCTTATTGAAAAATTTTTACTGTATTTTGTTCTTTTAAATTTTTTTGCAAATTCTTGGTAATGTATAGTCTTTTCTTCTATCACATTGTTTTTCAGGATACCACCTATAATATAACCCTTCGAAATATGGGGTAAGCTAAAAGCTGATATGGGCCTTTGACATACGTCAGTGCTGCCATATCTGCTTATATCTGTGCTCGTTGTACCTTCATAGTGAATAGTCGATTAGCGGAATTTTTCTTACATTCTTACTAAACAAACAAATAATTATACAAAAGAATATTCGTAGTACATATTATTCGTAATAGGTACATACTGACTTTAATACATATGCTTTATGTGTTTTGCTGAACACGAGCCTGAAGGGAATGATATTACTGACTTATATGAAGAAGTACTAGGAAACTGTAATGTTAATGAATCACTACTATTTGACATTGGGCAAAGCGCAGTTGATCGCTGACGAAAAATTGGCTTTGCCGTTAAAAAAAGACTTTCATTAGATTAATTATTTCTATTGTTTTCATTAAGAGCTTAAGAACTCACAGTAAAATAGGCATATGCCGTTAGAATTCACTTAAAATTTTTTGTATTTGAGGTACTCATATAGAGTATTCCTCAAGAGCACTTTTTTGCTTGCGGTGTTCATCACTTAACAAAGTTATCGCTACAGATAACAGTAGCTCAAAACCCAAGGTGCAAGTCGTAATGGGCAGATATATAACGGTGGTAAAGCGTGGACGAAGCCTGAATTCTTCAAAAATGTCATCCGCTCCAAAGATGTCTAGGGCTAACAGCGCAACCTCAACTAAACGTCAAAACCGATTTAAAATTTTGCAAGATGAGAACGAAAATCCCGATGTATCCTCGAATAAAGCATTCAAGCCGCCACCAATTTATTTGAGAGAGAAAAATTCAAATGCCCTTATTAAAAAATTAATTTCGGTCATTGGTGAGAATAAATTTCACATTTTTCCAATAAAACGTGGTAATATCGATGAAACGAACATTAACGAAACAGATTTCCGCAAAATGATTTCTGAATTTGAATCAAAGAAAACAAGCTTCTATACATACCAGCTTAAGAGCGCTAAAGGCCTGCAGTTCGTATTGAAGGGCATAGATTCTTATGTTGTTCCTGAAGAAATAAAAGATGCACTTGTCCTCCAGAGATTTAAGGTAAAGAATGTATCTAACATAATGAACACAGAAAAGGTGTTCGTGTTGAACTGGATCCAAATGATATACAGTTGAAAAAATTGAGTCTTATCCTATTTATAGCCAAAAATACCTTTTATACAGAAAAATCACAGTTGAAGAGCCACATAAGCGTTCAGGTCCCGTGCATTGTCATAATTGCCAAGAATATGGCCATACAAAAGCTTACTGCAATTTACCTACAGTGTGTGTTATCTGCGGTGAATTGCACGGTACTGCTAGTTGTACTAAACCAAAATATCAAGCTGAAAAAAATGAAGTAATTGTGGAGGTAATCACACCGCTTACCACAGAGGTTGTCCTGTGTACTCTTTCTTCAAGCAGGCTGTGGTGCAAAAACCTATATTAGCTCCAGTTCAAACAATAAACGCTTCCTCAGCCACTTTTGCGCAAATAAGCCAACCAGTTATTTCCCGTGTAACGTATGCCGATGCTGCCAAGACAAATTATATTGCTGCGCAGAAAGTGTCCCCACCAAGTAATTCCACAAATGCTAACATAAGCTTTAATTTCAGTCGCCTTGAAGCCACCATTAAAAATCTTGTGCAAACTATCAACAACTTTACAACAAATATGACAACCATGATGCAAAAATGCTACGAGTGCTACTGTTTCAAGCATTAGTTAACAAGCCATGAACACGTTAAAAATATGTTTCTGGAACGCAAACGGCATTCGCTAACATAACAATGAACTTGAGCACTTCCTTACGGAAAAAAAATATTGATATAATGTTGATCTCTGAAACTCATTTGACTTCGAGAAGCATCTTTAAAATGAATGGCTACACTATATATATGATACAAAGGACCCTAGAGGAAGAACTTGCGGTGGATCAGCTATTCTAATAAAGTCAAGACTCAAGCAACGTATTCTTGACAACATTTGTGAAGAACATCTACAAGCAACTAATATTTGCGTCGACAATTTTTGTACAAATTTCATAATATCTTCAATTTACTCCCCTCCCAGATTTTCAATCACTGAGAATCAATATGAGGATTTCTATAAATCGCTTGGAACTTGCTTTGTAGCAGCTGGTGACTACAATGCAAAACATACGTACTGGGGTTCACGCTTGGTAGCACCTAGAGGTCAAGCGTTGTTTAATACTATTTCAAAAATGAGCTTAGATGTCATTTCGAATGGGGAGCCTACTTATTGGCCTAGTGAAGTACGAAAAATTCCGGATGTTATAGATTTTGGCGTCATGAAAGATATCCATAGGGACTTAATTAATGTGGAGTCCTCTCTAGATCTCTCCTTCGATCACTCATCCACAATAGTGAAAATTTTCAATCCACTAAGGAGTGATTTAAATAACTCATATGTGAAAATTATTAATAGGGTCAACTTGCTAGGATTCGAAAAATATCTTAATAGTCACTGCAGTGAAAGCATTCAGCTAAGATTACCTGATGATATTGAATTCAACATTGGCAAAAATTAACGAAAATATTGAACAGGCTGCTAAACATGCCACTACCTCCCGTTTCTAGACTGGCTTTAATATAATTTATTCTACGGAAATTGAACGCATGGTATGTGAAAACAGGAGAGCTAGAAGATTTTGGCAACTACACAGATCACCCCCTAATAAAATCAGACTTAAAGAATGTACTAAACAACTCATAGAAATGCTATCGTCGGAAAAAACTGCATTACTGGAAAAATATTTAGAAGGTCTCAATGTCACGTCAGCATCTAATTACTCCTTATGGTGCACTACAAGAAATCTTAAAACACCATTTGACTCTTCGACCGGAGGCTGGGCAAGAAGCGATAGTGAAAAAGGTAACTTATTTGCTGAGCATTTAAAATCTTTATATTCTCCCAATTCATGTATGGGTGCTGCCGATTTACCAAGTGTAGTTTCTCTACCCCCTCGAGCCTTAAAGTTTAAGATGCGTTAAGTACAAAAACTAATTGCTGAACTCAATCCGAAGAAAGCATCAAGTATTGATGGTATTAGTAACAATATGCTGATGAACTTGCCTCATATTGCAATAAGAATCCTGCTATTTATATTTAATGCTATTTTAAGAATGCAGTATTTTTCTCATAACTGGAAACTTGCCAATATATAAATGATTCCAAAGCCGGGCAAAGATCTTACCAAGACTGAGTCATATAGGCCTATAAGCTTACTATCAACAATTTCAAAGATTTTCGAAAAGCTGCTCATGACTAAATTGTCCAAAATTTTAATTGATAATGGGTGGATCCCGGACCATCAATTTGGCATAAAAAGTCAGCATAGCACCATCGAACAAACGAATAGACTGGTCCAAGTTGTTAGAAGAACATTTGAAGAAAATAAGTATTATTCTGCTCTCTTTATTGATATTTCTCAGGCGTTTGATAAAGTATCGCACGAAGGCCTAGTTTTAAAATTGAAAACATATCTGCCAATAAACATTCAAAAGCTTTTGGAAAGTTATGTTATTGATTAAAGTTCACTGTTGTAGAAGTAGAGTTCACGAGTGTTCCAGAATCTATATGTTCTGGTGTGCCATAGGGTAGCGTACTAGGTCCAGTTTTGTATTTGATCTATATTTGTCATATGCTTGTGAGCAATAATAACCACACCTCTAAATTTGCCGATGATACAGCCTGTTTGAGTGTGCACGAAAACCCAAGTGAGGCATCCCGAAATCTTCAGGAACATATTAGCCACCTAGAAATATGGTTGAACTTATGGAGAGTTAAAGTCAATGAACAGAAGTGTGTTCATATAACGTTTACCCTAAGAAAAGAAACTTGTTCCCACATTCGAATCAATAATCAAAATATTTCTCAACATTCCCGCGTGAAATATCTTGGTATACACCTTGATCGAAGACTAACATGGAAACATCATATTGACTCTAAGTTAACTCAGATAAAACTTAAGTTTACTCAAATATATTGGTTGATTGGCAGAAATTCAAGATTCAGCCTAGACTGAAAACTTTTACTATACAAGTCGTTTTGAAGCCAATATGGTGCTATGAAATTCAGTTATGGGGCACTGCCCCATCTACCAATGTTGAGAAATTCCAACAGGGCAAAACAAAATTTTACGATGAATAACATGGGCTCCATGGTACGTCAAAAATTCTAATATACATCGTGATTTAAATATGCCACTAGCGATTCTGAACTTTACTGGACACATCCGCCTAAAAAAGAGAGACACACGGGCTCTTATACTCAACACTCCAGATGGGACTACTTGAAAATAGTTTTTTTCCTTCTTTTTTGACTATCACTACTTATGTATGTATTATTAATAATTATTAACAAGTTTATGTTCGACAGTGGTCGGGCCTAATAATTATATTTTAGATTTAAGATTTGAATATTTGAATACAAGAAATAAATACAATACAATAGATAAATACATGTAGTAACAAAAAAAAAACAAACAAAAAATAAAAAATGTGTTTTCTAGTATTTTTACATAGTAGAAATAACAAAAACAAAAAAAACCGCAAACCAAAAAAAATTAAAAACACTAATAAAGTGCCCTCGAGGAATGAGTACCTCAAATACAAAAAATTGTGAAGGGAGTTCTAATGGCAGAAATGCCTATTTTACTGTGAGCTCTGAAGCTCTTAATGAAATGAATGATTTGGCAAAGCCAAATTTTCGTCAATGCCAAATATTGATTCGTTAACATTACCGTTGCCTAGTACTTCTTCATATAAGTCAGTAATATCATCCCCTTCAGGCTCGTGGGCATCACTTAGTAAAGTTATCACTACAAATAACAGTAGCTCAAAACCCAATTTACAAGTCGGAATGGACAGATACATAACCGTGGTAAGGCATGGGCGAAGCCCAAATTCTTCAAAAATTTCATCTGCTCCTAAGATGTCTAGTGATAAACATCATCTACCAATCGTCAAAATTGTTTTTCATTATTGCAAGTCACCGAAGACAAGCCCACTGCATCATCGCAAAAGTCTTTTAAGCCACAACCTATATATGCGAGAAAAAATTCTAACGCCCTTATTAACAAATTAGTCTCGGCCATTGGTGAAAACGCATTTCATGTTATTCCAATAAAGCGTGGTAACATTGACGAAACTAAAGTTCAGATATACGAAGAAAAAGATTTCCGCCAAATAGTGACTGAAATCGAAAAAAATTAAATACGTTTTTATACGTGCCAAACGTACGCAGATCGTATTGAAGGGGATTGACTCTTATGTTAATCCCGAAGAAGTAAAAGATTCACTCATCGTACAAGGATTTAAAGTAAAAAATGTTACCAACATAATGATAATGGGAGAAAATCACCCAGCCTCTATTTCGTGTTGAACTGAAGCCGAATGATATACAGCTGAAAAAAAACGGAACACACCCATTTACATTTACAATTTACTCACCTACAAGACTTTCAGTTACCGAAGATCAGTATGAGAAGTTCTACAAATCGCTTGGATCTTATTTCGTAGCAGCTGTAGACTACAATGCAAAACATACGTACTAGGGTTCACACCTTGTAACACCTAGAGGTCGAGCTTTGTTTTATACAATTTCAAAAATGGGCTTAGATGTTTTATCGAGTTGGGAGCCCACTTACTGACATACATAAAATTCCGGATGTTATAGATTTTGGCGTCATAAAATTTTTTTCTAGGGAACTAATTCACGTTGATACTTCCCTAGATCTATCGTCCGATCACTCTCCTGCGAACTTTACAAATTGTAGCCCACTGAGAAGTGCTCTACCTCACCCATATCTCAAAATTATCAGTCGTGTTAATCGGCTGTGATTCAAAAAATATCTTAGTAGTCACTGCACTGAAAACATTAAGCTAAGAACTCATGATGATGTTGAAACTAACATGGATGCACCCATGTATAAAAGTATAAGAAAAGTATTTCAAGAAATCTCATCTGGAGTGTTGAGTAATAGAGCTCTTGTGTCCCTCTTTTTTAAGCGGATGTGTCCCGTAAAGTTCAAAATATTACGAGCAAGCGGATAAGGATGTGACTCGAGTTTTTTTAAATATTTGCCTTAAATATCTTGCAATTTCTTCAATCGCTAGTGGCATATTTAAATCACGATGTATATTAGAATTTTTGATTTACCATGGAGCCGATGTTATTAACCGTAAAATTTTGTTTTGCCTTCGTTGGATTCTCTCTATATTGGAAGCTGAAGCAGTGCCCCATAACTGGATACCGTAACACCATATTGGCTTCAAAAGCGACTTGTATAATAAAAGTTTACAGTCCAGGCTAAGTGTTGAATTTCTGCCAATTAACCAGTGTATTTGAGATAACTTAAGTTTCATCTGAGTTAGCTTAAAGTCAATATGATGTTTCCATGTAAGCCTTTGATCAAGGTGTATGCCAAGTCATTTCACTTGGGAATGTTGAGGAATATTCTGATTATTGATTCGAATTGGGGAACAAGTATCTCTTCTTAGAGTAAACGTTATATGGACATACTTTTGTTCATTTACCTTAATTCTCCATAAGTTCAACCACATTTCCAATTGTGTAATATGTTCTTGTAGATATCGGGAAGCCTCGTTAGGGTTTTCATGCATACTCAAGCTCTAATAAATTCACTAAATTTATTGGTAGATATGATTTTAATCTTAAAATTAGGCCTTCATGCCAACCTTTATCAAATGCCTGAGAAACGTCAATAAACAGGGTAGAACAATACATTTGTTCTGCAAAAGTTCTACTTATAAATTGCACCAATCTATGAGTTTGTTCAATGGTGCTATGCTGACTTCTAAAACCAAATTGATGGTCTGGGATGCACCCACTATCAGTTAAAATTGGGGACAATTTTGTCATTAACAGCTTTCCGAAGAGTTTTGACATAGTTGACAGCAAACTTATTGGCCTATATGATTCAGCTTTAGTAAGATCTTTGCCCGGTTTTGGAATTATTTTGATTTTTTTAAGCTTCCAGAGTTGTGGATAATACTCCAGTCGTAATATGGCATTAGAAATAAACAGCAAGATTCTTATTGCAATATGCGGCAAGTTCATCAGCATCTTGTTACTAATTCCATCAATACCTGGAGCTTTCTTTGGCTTGAGTTCAGCAATTACTTTATGTACATCACGCATCTTAAACTTTAAGGCTCGAGGGGGTAGAGCAACTTGTCTCGGCAAATCAGCAACACCAGTACATGTATTTGGGGTAAATACGGATTTTAAATGCTCATCAAATATTTTACATTTTTCCGTATCGCTTCTTGCCCAACCTCCGGTAGATGTGCGCAGATGTGGCTTAATCTCAACGAGTGTTTTAAGCTTTCTAGCAGCGCACCACAAAGAGTAATTAGATGTTGGTGTGACATCAAGACCTTCCAGTTAATTTTAAAGAGATGCAGTTTTTTCAAATGCAAGCAACTTTTGAAGTCGTTTGGAACATCCTTAAATCTGAGTTTATGTTGGGGTGATCTGTGCTGTTGCCATTCCCTTCTAGCTCTTCTTTTTTCACACACGAGATGTTCAATACCCCTGGAATAAATTTTTTTAAACCCAGACTGCGGGTGGGAGGTAGTGGCATGCTCAGCAGCATGTTTAATAATTTCGTTAAGATTGGCAATGTTAGTTTCAATGTCATTGGGTGTTCTTTGCGCAATATTTTCTGTGTAATGACTACTAAGATATTTTTGAATCCCAGCCAATTAACACGATTGATCATCTTCATATATGGTTGAGGGAAGCCACTTCTTAGTGGGTTACAAATTTTAACGATAGTGGGGGAGTGATCGGAGGAGAGATCTAGAGAAGTTTCAACATTAATTAAATATGTAGAAATATTTTTCATGAAGCCAAAATCAATAATATCCGGAATTTTTCGTACGTCAGTAGGCCAGTAAGTGGGCTTCCCACTCGAAATTGTATTAAACAAAGCTTGGCCTCTAGGTGTTACAAGGCGCGACCCGCAGTACGTATGCTTTGCATTGTAGTTTCCAGCTGCCACGAAAGAAGATCCAAGCGGTTTGTAGAACTTCTCATAGTGATCTTCGGTAATTGAAAATCTGGGAGGTGAGTAATTTGATGATATCACGAAATTAGAAGAAAAATTTTCTACAAAAATATTCGTAGCTTGCATATATTCTTCACTAACGTTGTCAAACATATAGTGCTTGAGTCTTGACTTTATTAGAATTGCTGATCCACCGCATGCTCTCCCTCTAGGGTGCTTTGTATCATGCATAGTGTAGCCATTTATTTTAAAGATGCTTCTCGAAGTCAAATGAGTTTCAGAGATCAACATTATATCAATATTTTTTTTCCGTAAGGAAGTGCTCAAGTTCATTGTTATGTTGGCGAATGCCGTTTGCGTTCAAGAAACATATTTTAACGTGTTCATGGCTTGTTAATTAATGCTTGGAGCAGAGTATTCTGCATTCTCAGCATTTCTTGCATCATGGTAGTCATATTTGTTGTAAAATTATTTATAGTTTGCACCAAATTGTCAATAGTAGCTTCAAGGCGACTAAAGTTAAAGCTTGAGCTTGCATTCGTTGAATTATTTGGAGGTGGAACATTTTGTGGGGGAATAGAATTTGTTTTAGCAGCATCGGCATACGATACACGGGAAGTAACTGGTTGGCTCATTTGCACAAAAGTGGCGGAGTAAGCATTTGCTGATTGAGATGGAGCTAATTTGTGTTTTGCACCATAGTCTGTTTTTTTTTTTTTTTTTAAGAACAAACACAACCCGCAAAGCGTTTAGCTTGTCTGCAGAAAACACCCAGAGTCTATGGTGGGAATCGAATCCACGACCTCTGGACTGAGAGGATAGCATCGCTACCACTCAGCCACAGGGTCACTGAACAAAGAGTACACAGGACAACCTCTGTAGTTAGCGGTGTGATTGCCTCCACAATTACTGCATTTTTTATCACTTTGATCTTTTGGCTTATTGCAACTAGCCTTGTAATTCGCCGCACACAACACAAACATTGGGTAATTTACAGTATGTTTTTGTGTGGCCATACTCTTGGCAATTATGGCACTGTACGGGACCTGATCGCTTATGTGGCTCTTCAACTGTGATTTTTCGGTAAAAGAGGTATTTTAGGCTATAAATTGGGTGTGTCTCGTTTTTTTTCATCTGTATATCATTCGGCTCCAGTTCAACACGAAATAGAGGCTGGGGGATCTTCTTCCTATTGATTATGTTGGTAACATTTTTTACCTTAAATCCTTGTATCATGAGTGTATCTTTTACTTCTTCGAGATTAACATAAGAGTCAATACCCTTCAATACGATCTGCATACCTATGGCACTCTTAAGCTGGTACGTATAAAAACTTGTTTTATTTTTTTTCGAATTCATTTACTATTTTGCGGAAATATTTTTTTTTGTATATTTGAATTTTAGTTCTGTCAATGCTACCACGCTTTATTGGAATAACATGAAATGCGTTTTCACCAATGGCCGAGACTAATTTTTTAATTAGTGCGTTAGAATTTCTCTCTCTCAAATACATAGGTGATGGATTAGAAGACTTTTGCGATGATGTAGCAGGTTTGTCGTCGGTGACTTGCAATAATGAAAAACGATTTTGACGATTGGTAGATGATGCGCTATTATCCCTAGATATGTTTGGAGCAGATGAAATTTTTGAAGAATTCGTGCTTCGCCCACGCTTTACCACGGTTATGTATCTGTCCATTGCGACTTGTACCTTGGGTTTTGAGCTACTTTTATCTGTAGTGATAACTTTATTATGTGATGAACACGAGCCTGAAGGGAATGATATTACTCACCTATATGAAGAAGTACTAGGCAACTGTAATGTTAATGAATTACTATTTGGCAATGGACAAAGCGAAGTTGATCGCTGACGAAAAATTGAATTTGCCGTTAAAAAAATACTTTCATTAGATTTATTAGTTCTATTATTTTCATTAAGAGCTTCAGAACTCACATTATAATAGGCATTTCTGCAATTAGAACTCACTTCATAATTTTTTGTATTTGAGGTACTCGTATAGAGTATTCCTCAAGGGCACCGTTTTGTATTTTTTTGTTTGCTGTTAGTTTTGTTTGTTTTTGTAATTTATGATTGTTTGTTTGTACTCGTATAGAAGTTAAAGGATTTTAAACAGTTTAATTCAAAAAAATTTATTACGGCGCAACCACTGCGCCAGGAATAATTTAACACAAAATTCTTTTTGTAATTTAACAATTTTATTTATTAAAAATTAGTATTTATTAATAAAATTAATTATCTACTTTAAACGGACTGAATCGTACGAACGCGTAACCAAGACTGCCTGTTTTCCTCCAACCTTGTTGGTTTGTTGAATCCATGGATCATGTTACACCAACACGCGCAAGCGTACAGACGCTGATCATGCAAAATTGTTTTCCCATCATTTCAGCAAGAATGCAATTTCGTAATGGGATCGGAAGCGCGTGTTGAAGTAAATAATTAATGAGCTTAAACTGCTAAATTATTTTTGGTAGCAGTGTTACCAGCGTTGTTAACTCCTCCCTCCTTAAATGTCTGCGTCCCGCAGATCTGGGAGTCTATTAATGGTAGCTGGACACGTAGCTCTGGAAGATTTAATTTCTTTGTTTGTTGGTACCAAAGCCATCCAATACAACAGGTCATGGAGACAATGATCATGACGTTCATTCCAATGGTACCATTGAATCTCACTCCTAACTGGTTCAATCGGTTTATGTTATTAAGGCTTACCTCATGGACATATTTGATGTCCAACAGCAGGTCGTCATGTGTTATATTCGCTAGTACTGGTGGTAGCGCTTGAAATTTTGTGATGGAACTGCTCGTGTAAGTATGATTCTTTATCACTACCGACTCGTTCGAGAGTTGCAGAAGATACGTGCCATTCAGGAACTCGGTTTTGCCATTTGACTTAATCAGACCCTTGGAGTTTGTCACGTAGATAATGTCATCACTCAATAACTCGACAATTTCCTCTTGCGTACGCCTGTATTTACATTTTGCTGATCCGCCTTTAAGAATGCGGTTGAGGCAGTCATCTTCCTTCAATTTAGTTACGGATGCTCTTTGGCAGACTGTTGAATTACTTATTAAGAGGCAATTACCTTTGATACCATAGGTCTCAGCCTCGCTAACAAGCACCTTCTCGAACGGTAAATCTATTTGTTTTTCTTCGTTAATAGCAGCTCTAATGAGAAGCAAGTTGTAATAGTTCCTTTCAAGCTTTGGTATTGATAAGATGTACAATAGTAATGAGCCATTTGTGTAAATTGATGGGGCTCCATATTCCACTGCTTCTATTGCGTTACCATAAGGCAATGTTTTCAGTTCGTCAATTATTCTATTTATCTCCGATTGATCTAGCAGATCCGTGTTGACAATACCACTCTTGGCCAGTTGGCAAGTTCGGAAAATTTCATTTATTTCATCCCTCAAAATAATGATCTCATTGATGGTACTTTGTTCTATTAAGGTGTAGTCTTTACCACTCGTGATATTGTTTAGTCTGGTGATGATTTCATTGATTTTTTCCGCAATTTGGTTCGTCGTCTGCTGAAGCTCTTTGTTGATTTTGTACTGCTCATTGTTACTTTCGATGATATTCTCTTGACTCTTTAATATATTATTCCGGTCTGTAGAATCAGGACTTCCAGAAACCCATTTCCAAGCCGATCCGATCCAATCGATTGATCTAGGCGTTCTTCTGTTTACATTTGTCAATTCGTTAAGGCGTTCTTGTATCTGCAGCATGTGGTGTAAAATGAATTCTTTGTTTTTGCTTGCCGGAATATGCTTTTGAATGAGAGATGATATATTTGCAGCCACGTCCATGTACTGTTCCATGTTGATGACGTGTATTAGTTTAAAGTTTCCATCGACTACCCATCCATTGCCAATCTTTAGTGAAACCAGAGATGTCTTGTATTGATAGATTTGCAAACTATTTGCAAAAGCAGTCAGGTTGAATGCGATGAACAGAATAAACTTGAGATTCATGATTATAAAAAATGTAGTTTCTGAAAAATAATAAGTTAATTATATCGATAAAAATGAGGCGGCATTATGACAGCGAGATGTTTAGATGACAGTTTTTTCTTATTTCTATCCCAAATTTTTCCATTTTTTGATTTTCTATTAATATGTTATACTTCTCCATCAGCCAGTATATGTACACTTCCTTGGTCCACTCGGAACACTAAATGATGACCTTATACCCTGCCGCCATTGAGTCTGTAAGCCTTGACGCAACTCGCCATTGCATGGTATTAGTGCATCATCCGGAAATTGACCAGGCCTGAGCTGATGTTCTCTTATTTCTTTATATGGAAATAGTATTTGATGTACTTTTGTATGCCAATATAAATGTTTAAAAAAAAATTTCTATTGCATCGTACAAAAATATTTTTAAGAAATGTAGTTTAAATGAGTGAGACGAATAAGGACCTATAATTATTTAAAGAACAACATTTTTCCTTGGACTTTGGCCATTTAAATTTTTTATATGTTCCTTGTGAATTTTTCTTCCACTCCTTGTCAACACAGTTACTCTATTATCTTTCTCAACTATTTCGCTTCTAAAAAGCGCTTTGTTTTTTCCTTTAATTGTTTTGATAGCTACATAGATTCTATCACCCTTTCTATATTTCTTAGGACTTTGTCTTTTTTTATTAATTTTTGCATTGCGGGCTGCCATGTTTCTTTAAAGCAAGTGCCTGAGATAAGTATTAACCTTCTCTTGTCGTGATAATAGGTTTTCATAGTTTGCTCCGATATTTCTATTGAAAAATAAGTCACGGGGTCTTTTCTTTGTTGTTGAATGGATGGTATTATTGTACCTATCGAGACAGATTTCAATTAATTCCTTTACTGATACATTCTGGTATTCAACTCTCAGACATCTATAGATTTCGATTATTGTTGAGTGCAGTCTTTCAACTTGCCCGTTCACCTCACTTCTCTGTACTGGCGTAAGATATAATTTGATACCTAATGATTTAATGAAGGTTTCTATTAAAGGGCTTAAGAAGCTGCTTTCGTTATCAGTAACAAGAATTTTCGGCACTGTAAAATAATGCAAGACTTTGATTAATTTTTTCCTCACTTGTACCAACGATCTATCTTTTATACTAAAGAACTTAGCAAATTTCGTAAACTTATCTATGCAGGTAATAAATTTTTGTCCTTGAATTTCCATAATGTCCATGTGAAGAAGTTCACATGGATATTTAGGATCAGGTGTTTCCTGGTGGTGTATTCTTGGAGGTTTCCTATCATATTTACACCTATTACAAACGTCACAGCTAGCAACGTATTTCTTAATATTAGCGCGCATATGCGGGAAGTAAAATTGTTCTAAAATTTGTTCAACATTTTCTCTGGCATTACGATGTGCCCTTCTATGTTCAGTTTCAATTATTTGAAATTGACGTTCTTTTGAAGTAATGTCTGTAACTAGCTTCTGTGCAAGTCTCACTTTATATTTAGAAAAATTATCAACATAAATTTCCTGTATCGCACCAAGAAGACCTTCTGGTGCCTTTACTCCATTAAGGATATTCGGGCGAAGTTTTTCCCTTAGTAGAGTCACTAACTTTTCCTGAGACCAACTTTTTGAGGAAATAAAATGTCTAATGTATCCGCGGTGTGGTTCTTCCATTGCAGTCATGTCCATTCCGATACCCAGTATAATCTGATTTCTAAAGACGTTTATAGGTACTTCCACATGCGGCATCAAGTCAGAAGCATCTTGTTCTGCACTGTGAACTGTTGCCGCTGAGGAAAGGTTATCGTCTTCTCGACCTTCTGAAGCGGTTAAATATATTAGAAGCATCCGTCGTCAAGTTAAATGGTTGCTCAAAGTCTGGGAAAGACAGAAGCTCCGCTGTTGTTAACATGGATTTAATTTCATTAAAGGACTTTAAGCACTCGTCACTCAAGGTAATTGGCACTTTCTTAGACTGGCTGGATTTTATTTGGGCATGTTCTCCTCTTGTAAGGTTTGTAAGGGGTTTTGCCACTTTTGCATAGTCGCGAATAAATCTTCTGTAATAGGAGGTTATTCCCAGAAAACTTTTCAACTCCTTCAAGTTTGAAGGCGGTAACAGATTTTCGATGAATCTTACTTTAGCGGGATCCGGTCTGATTCCCTCTGAACCAACAATATAGCCAAGAAATTCCACCACAGTTTTCATAAAATGCGTTTTATCTAGATTTACCTTAAGATTAGCTTCGCGAAGCCTATCAAAAATTGTAGCTATGTTCCTGAAATGATTTTCCATATTTTCGCCAATTACTATTATGTCGTCTATATAGACAAAACAAATCTTTCCTATGTACTCGCGGAGGACGTCATCTATCATTTTCTGAAATATTGCCGGGGCATTCTTTAGGCCAAAAGGTAACCTGAGGAATTCAAATTTACCGTTTGCCGTTGAAAAGGCAGTTTTTGGAATATCCCTTGGTTTCATGGATATCTGATGAAAGCCTGATGTGAGATCTATTGTTGTGAAATACTTTGCTTTACCCAAGCTAGCTAAAGTTGATGTAATGTCCGGAATTGGGTAAGTATCTGGAATCGTCAAAGCATTTAAGCGTTTGAAGTCTACTACCATTCGATATTGTTTTTCACCATTGGGTTTTGGTTTTTTTGGCACTACCCAAATCGGCGAATTGTATGGACTTTTGGAGGGTCTTATTACTCCCTCAGAAAGTAATTCTTTTATTTGATTCTATACTTCTTCTCTCATACAGACTGGGTACGGATAGCTCTTCGTATATATTGGTTCTTCCGTACTTGTCCTGATTTCCGCCTGAACAGTAGTTGAGGCAAGTTCGCTACCATCGAGAGGTCCAAAAAGTGATTTATATTCACCAATAAGACTCTCTTTTCTTCTTTTAACTTCTGGTAGGTATTCTTCGCCTAATATATAGTTCGACTCAGTCGCTATTTTTTCTTTTAAGGGAATTTTAAAAGAGTTTTAAAACTAAAATATTTTCCTTTCTAACAACTATAGCGTCTAATTTTTTTAATGTGTCATCCCCAATAATTCCATCAAATGTTTTTAATGCTGACAAGACATAAAATTGAATGGGTTCATTTATCCCTAAAAATTTAAAAAATGGTCCAATTACTTTTCTATCTATGATAACATCTCCTCCAATTGTTCGAATATTAATTGGTTTATCTAAAACTACACTACCGTATGATAAGCGTGGACCGCAAAAGTTCTTGTTAGAGCCTGTGTCGATCAAAAAACATAAGGTACCACCGGTAACAGAAGAGTATTCTATATAGGGTAAGCTGGATGGCCTTCCCCCATAAAATTTAAGTCACCTAACGTTTCTTCCTGACGAGAGGTTTCTTCTAATCCATTCCCAGCTATATGACTATTATCAGGAAAGTCTTCTATGTGATAAAGTTTGGGTTGCTTGTTACCCGTATTTGGTTCGAAGGCACTTCTTCTTTCAGCTGTCCTAGGATTGTTGATGTAATTTACCCGACGAGATTGTATTGTTCTATCGACTTCCATCGGTTCATGTTTTATGGCCGGATACCGTGGGGGTAACGCTGGCTTATTATAGTTCGAATATCCGTCTACCCGGAAGTTAGAATAATTATAATGTTGCCAATTTCTAGACCGAGAATTTTGATTCTGCCACCCCCACCGCGCAGGAAATGACTTGGATGGCCTCGGAGGTCCAGGACGATTAGTTATTTCCGAGGACATCGAATCGCGAGGATTAGTTTTGGTACAAATTATGTTATTTCGCATTGTTAGGTTTTGCAATTCCAAACAAGCGGAGTACGCTTCAGGGAGCGTTCCTGGTCGCTGTATAATAATCATGCGGGAAAGATCCGGTTTCAATCCACTTATGAATATGTCCAACGCTCTGTTCCTATATGTCTCCACCAAGGCTTTGATCGTTTCCTCACTGTAGGATTCTGTCTTAAGTTTATTGATGATAAGCGAAAGTTGATGATTAATAGTAGAATAAAACTCATCTATTGTTCAGGATCCTTGGGAAAGCTGATTGAGCTGATGCTCCAGAGTTTGGATGTCCTGTTTGTCTGCGTAATGAAGGGAAAGTATTCTTTTGATTTCAGTCCTATCACTGTCGAATACATTGTATGATACCAACGCTGTATCGGCAGCACCAATGATTTTTTGGCGGACACTCTGTATAATTGCACGATAAATTGGCTTATCCTTAACAATTTCAAAATCCTTCAGGATGGTTTCCACAGAATGAACCCAGGATACATACTGAGTCGGATTGCCCTCAAAAGTTCTTATTTCCTTTACACTATCGGGAAGGCGGCTTATATCTTTCAACTCTGTTTCAGTTCGTGGTCGTTGAAGGGATCCTTCGTCCGTGTCTACTAGAGCTACCGCGGCACCCTGTCTACTTTCAAGACGCTCTATCCTATTTAAAACATTTCCTATTGCGTTATTACTGAGGCTCGCTTCTATAGTCCCTATTCTATTTTCTACCGACCTAAGTTGTTCCATAAAGCGATTTATGGCTCCAGTCATAATGGTTACTGTTGCCTTCAAATCTTCCATTATTTTTATTTTGAGCTGACAAGGGGGAAAAAAATTTCACGTACCTGATATAACTGGAAAAATTTCGATGAAGAAGATCCTTGATCGTTGCACACTTTCACTTCACTTCTTTTTCTTAAACTTCTTTATATTTTTTATCAATTTTTGATCTTATTCAATTTTATATTTTCTTAAAAAATTTTCTTTTTAATGTTCAATTTTATTCTTTATTCAATTTTATATTTTCTTTCAATATTTTCTTTCTTATTTAATTTTTTCATTTCAATGTTCGATTTTATTCTTTATTCAATTTTATATTTTCTTTCAATATTTTCAACTCATTTAAATTTTTTCTTTTTCAATTTCCAATTTTACTCAATTTTGTATTTTAAATACTTTCTTTCTTATTTTAATTTTTTCTTTTCCTTTTTTAATTTTCAATTTAACTTTTTATTCAATTTTATAATTTAAAAAAAAAAAAATTTTTTATAAATCTTGTAATCTTGTATATTATTTTTTCCAATGAGCCTTGGTTAGGCTACGCGACGCGAGGTCCTTTGGTCCTTTGGACCTCACGGCAGCTCCGTATAGCTCCCGTTTAGCAATCCGTTTTGATACTCACGGACACCTACTTGGGTACGGTTTACTACACTTTCGCCTCGGTAACCTTCTGTGATTAGTTTTTGGAATCACCAGGAATACCGGATTAGCGAAGGAGGTGCTAGATTTATTATTTTTAAATAAAATATGGAGGGCTCCGTAGAGATCGCAGGATTGTTAATTTTTTCTTTAATTTCTGGAGGGCTCCGTAGAGATCGCAGAAATAAATTTTTATTATTTAAATTATTTTATTAGTTTTTATTTCGAGGACTCCGCAGTTTTTTAAACGGGTCCCTGCTCGGGCGCCAGTTAAAGGATTTTAAACAGTTTAATTCAAAAAAATTTATTAACGCGCAACCAATGCGCCAGGAATAATTTAACACAAAATTCTTTTTGTAATTTCACAATTTATTTATTAAAAATTAGTATTTATTAATAAAATTAATTATCTACTTTAAACGGACTGAATCGTACGAACGCGTAACCAAGACTGCCTGTTTTCCTCCAACCTTGTTGGCTCGTTGAATCCATGGATCATGTTACACCAACACGCGCAAGCATACAGACGCTGATCATGCAAAATTGTTTTCCCATCATTTCAGCAAGAATGCAATTTCGTAATTGGATCGGAAGCGCGTGTTGAAGTAAATAATTAATGAGCTTAAACTTCTAAATTATTTTTGGTAGCAGTGTTACCAGCGTTGTTAACTTAGAGTATTCCTCAATGTCACTGTTTATGTTTTTTTTGTTTGTGTTTTTTTTTGTTTTTGTTAAAGTCAGTATGTACCTATTACGAATAATATGCACTACGAATATTTTTTGTATAATATTTTGTTTGTTTAATAAGAAAGAAAGAAAAATTCCGTTAATCGACTATTCACTATGAAGGTACAACGAGATTTTAGACTTGAATACTTATTGTTAGTTCATATTTGAACATACAATAAATAAGTACATGTATTAAAAAAATTAAAATAACCTTTTTTCTTTTTCTATTTGTGTATCGCTCCTTTACTGCAATACATATCTCAAAAATGCGTGTTTGGTGCTAATAATGCAGAATATAGATTTATATCATTTTAGATATTGTGTAAAAATGTAATGTAATAGGCTTGTACACGCATGTCTTGAGAAAAGAAAATATTTATGCATATAGCCTTATTTAGGTGTATGCAAATTGAAAATTTTGAAAAAAGTTATTTGAAATATGTGTATATTTTATTGTTTTTAGTGCATATTTTCGTTTATAATGTCATAAGTGCATGAAGTCCTTGTCTCTTATTATCATATATCTGAGCTTTCCTAACCCTTGCATGATTTTATACTTAAGATTGCTTTATACTTTGATATGCTTAAATTTGTCTCGCGTTTAAGTCTGCCTGTGAGAAATTTGTTTATATTACAGATTTTGTTTATTTAACTACTTCCGCCTTCTTTGACTAAACGACTTTTCATACGATCGTGAAAATTTATAGAGTTTCTCTGTCCATAATAAATTTATTTATCTTTGGCATGTGCTTTGACTGAACGGCTTTTCTAATGACAGTGGCTTGGTAGATGGCTTGTATATATTCATGTTGTAGATATATTAGTGCGATTGTTTAGATCTAATAAATACTTGAGTGTTGATAAGGAATTTGATAATATGTGTGTACACATATGTATCTAAAAATTGATTCTATGTAAGTGTATATGTATGTTAATAGAAATAAGAGTTTAGCTCCCTGTTTGAATAAATTTTTTTTGCTATGTGCGGTCTTTTGTTGTTGTTGTAAAAATTCGCCTGGTCTTTTGAGTATAGATTATGGGCGAACATCGTAGCAAATTTTTGCAATCGAATTCACATATATTTTTATTCTCTTTCATTTAGTATTATCTGATTTATTATGTATGCTGTTTATGTTAAAAATGCATTTGCATTCTGATTCTGATTCTGCTTACGCAGCAAACAAATACGTACACGAAAAGACATATGTTACTCTCGCTCTCTTTAAGTTTTGTATATAACGCAATAAACTTATTTATTAGCATCGGACAGAGACATGACTTTAAGTGATGAAAGTTTTATTTATTTTGTAAACTCGCTTATAATAAATTTTAGTTTAAAATAAATATTTATTAGCTCATCCTGATTGCCTTGGTACTTCTTTATTCTTAATAGGTCTGTCACATGTCTATCCTTATTGTCTATCGTTGTTGTCTCAACAAGTGATAAATAGAAAGTGATTAAAAAACATTTCCACCTCTGTTAAAATTAAGCAGAGGTGTTTCTCTGCTCCACACACAATTGCAAGTGTATTAGTGCACATCACTGGTATAGATCACTTTACTTTTCACAGAGGTGAAAATGGTTTTGATGTGTAAACATCTATACGCTAGGTGGTAAAAATCATGTTCACAATGCAATCATAAATTTTGAGTAAGATACGTATGAGTGTATTAGTGTAATCATACGAACCAGAAGTACGAAAGAAACTGAACAGCTGCATAGAAATACTCTCATCCGAATTTTAAAGCATACGTTCAGGAGTAAATTTTAAACGAAATTGCTTGTGAAGGGTAAAAGTGTTGCCAGTAGGGATAATTTTGTTAAAAAATTGAAGAATATAAAATAAATAAAATAATTATAAACTAAAAGAGCTGTTTAAATGTTAAATATTTGTTTGAAAGATATATGACAGTCTTTATAAATAATTTATAATATATTATAACATATCTTCATTACGTACTACTACCTTACACTAAAGCTGGTGCACGACAATTGGGTAACAATCTCCATCTCATGTCAATTATTATGGGTGGAGATTTTAATAACCAGTAAATTTGTACTGATTACTAAATTTTTTACTGAAAAAATTTCAACGTATTTTAGTCACTCTATTGTTGGTCAAATTTTTTTTACTTTATGATTTTAATACGAAATGTAAGTGTTTTTATGATGAAATTGCTCAAATTTTTTCTGATTTGCGACTCTTTTCAAAACATAGATATTCTTATATAATAATTGCAAGGTTTTAAAATAAACACAATGTACATATATTTTCAAATGGAATTTGCCCACCATGATGTATTTGGATTTTTAAATTTTCCTAAAATGTAACCACAAACAGTTTTTCGTCTCTACTGAAAATTTTAAAATTTGACTTAATACTCCCTTGTTGATTAACCTTCCTTTTCACAATGTATGGTTAAGAGTTAGCGTGAACTTTAACTGACAGTTCTTCATACAAAACTTCTCGCTAAAGTCCCTCTTCGCTTTTAATTGTACATTCTGAAAAGGGCCGTAAGTGCGATATGTATGTTCAATGAATATTTTTCATATGTAGGTGGCCTCAATGTGAACTTTACTGTATTCTTTAATCTTCATTTGTTTTGTTCACCCTTTATTTAATTTTGTGTGCACAATATGTTTTAGTGACAATAGAATCAAATTGCATTACTTCATTAGTGCTAATGCAAAATTAGTGCATTTCTTACGTGTGATTTAGTGCCAATGCAATATTAATGCATTGCCTTGACGAGATTTTAATTCAATGTAAAAAATAGTCCATTAAATATATCAAATTTAATGCCAATGCAATATTAGCGCATTACTTTGAGGAGATTTTAATTCAATGCAAAAAATAGTGCATTAAAAATATCAAATTTAATGCCAATCCAATATTAATACAATACTTTGAGGGGATTTTAATTCAAAGGAAAAAATAATGCATTAAAAGCATACGATTTAGTGTTAATTAAATAAATTTGCATTTGCATTGTTTTTTTTTTAATTTAATGCTAATGCAAAAGTAATGCATTTTGCCCTGGTCTGTTAATTATATTAATTATTTTTCAAATGTTGTGATGTCCAGTTTTAATTTTATTAAATGACAATTTTATATATAATGTCCGTGATGTCCAGTTTTATCCGCATATAAGTTTTACACTAATATGTAAAAACAATCATAAACCTTGTAAATTTAATATACACATACATACATATACATACATGCATACATTCATATTGTAATATAATATTAATGTACAATTTATTTGTCAGATTTGAATAAAGAAAAGCTCCTGAAGAAGTTGGAAAAAAGCCAACGAAACGTCGAGCAAATAAAGATGTAAAAACAACAACACATCAGAAAGAAAAATTATTTTATTAAAAATCTAAAACAAAAAATTGATCAAAGATTAGCCTAGGGAAATCTCCAAGAATACTTAACCAACACATTGGTCAAACAACAATATAAACACATACAATTTTCTCCTAATTATACAAAATTAACATTCAATAACAGTATTTTTTATATTTTTTGCAATTGCAAATTGCAAAATACGCAGGCAAATATTTATCAAAACTCGAGTCACATCCTAATTCACTTCCTTGTAACATTTTGAATTTTGCTGGTCATATCCGCCTAAAAAAGAGGGACACAAGGGCTCTTATGCTCAACACTCCAGAAGGGATTGCTTGAAAATATTTTTTTATCATTTTTTTATTATCACTACTTATGTATTACTTATAACTATCACTAAGTTTATGTCCGACAGTGGTCGGGCCTAATACTTATATTTTAGATTTAAGATTTGAATACTAATTGTTAGTTCATATTTGAAGATATAATAAATAAATAAATATATTTAAAAAAAATAAAGTAAACAATTCAGACAAAATAACTAAATTAAACGTTTTGGCAAATTTTTTTTTATTTTGCTAATGTAATGGAAGGATATTTTAAATAAGGCGCAAATTATAAAAAAAGATTTTGAGTGGTGATATAAGTGTATCAATATTGATAGACCAATTAAAAAGTAAACAATTATTTATCATTTTCAAAAAATGTTTAAAAAATTAGAAGAAATAAGAGTTTTATTTAATATTTATTAGAATAGACTAACAGTAGCTCACTAAACAGCAGCAGACGTAGTTTTTGTTGACTTAACAAGGAGAATTTCAAAACTAGCCGATAAAATATCGATACAAATCGAAGTAACAAATTCATTACACGAAAGTGTAACATTTAATATTTCTATGCCTATAACTGAATCCACAATGACGCAAATTGTAGTAGACTTTTCGAATACAGCTTCAAAGCTAATTATAGTCTTTGATGGAAAATCAGAAAATGTACTCCTTTGTTGATTCCTTGTCCCTAGTAGACTCAATAAATGGTACTTTCGAAGCAGTGGCAGTAACACTAATAGAAACAAAGCTAAAAGGAAACGCAAAAAATCTAATCAAAAATTAGTCAACTATATCAGAAATAATAAACAAACTAAAAAATAGCGTCAAAGGAGAATCTGTGGAAGTATTAAAGGCAAAAATTTTATATATAAAACAAAACAATAAAACTGCTAACGTTTATTGCAGTTAAATAGAAAATGTGACCAAAGCATTAGAAACCGCATACATTTCAGATGGATTGTCATGCGACCTACATAGCTACAAATTATTTCACACAAACTGCCGTAAGGGCATTAAGTGAAAACTGAACCATAGATAAGTTTAAACTTATTATGGAAGCAGGTCAATTCAATTGCATGAACTATGCTATTCGTAAATTTGTCAATAGTAGTACAAATGCCACAGGTCAAGAAAATACCATTTTGTACTATGGACAAAAGTACAAATCTGGAAAAAATTACCATGGTAATAGCACACGATCACGTGGAAGAAATATCTACCCACATAGAAATAATAAAACAACTATAATAATGACAATAACAATAACAATTATTACAGAAACCAACAAATATTTAATAATAATAATCTTAGGAAGAATCACTACATAACAGCAACAAGTCGGAAAAATTTGAACTACACCTAGGATCAAATCAATAAAAATTTACCATCTAAATCTAAACTTGAGCTTTTTTATACATATTCAATTAGGCAATACTAACACCACACTCATACTCTTAGTAGACACTGGTGCAGACATTTCATTAATAAAATCCAAATTCTTTAAACTAAACCACTAATAAAACAACAACTTTAAGTGGAATAGGACAGGGTAATATCAAATCGATTGGAAATACATTTTACGATTTAAAATTTAAAAAAACTTTTAATACCACATTACTTCCAAGTAGTAGATAATGATTTTCCAATACCATGCGATGGAATTCTTGGCATGGACTTTATGAAACGTTATAATTGTATATTGGATTTCAGCCAAGACAATGATTACCTTATCCTTAGACCATTTAATAAACCACATACATTAGACATACCGATTACGAATAATTGCACTGAAATTAATATACCTCAAAGATGTGTCACGTCAAGTAAATTTTACCAATTCAAATAATGAATTATTAATTCTAGATCAAGAAATTGAACCAGGTGTTTTTATGCCAAATACATTGGTTAAATCTGACATAGCATTCATTCGTAAAATCAAACAAAGTAACATACAAACCGAAAATATCTCTCATTATGATATTATCAAAGAAAATTTAGGCAAAAATTCACAAAAAAATCATAAATATTAAAAATTTTACAGAAAAATTTTCCACAACAATTTAAAACTACATTAACGGAACTATGTTCAACATATTGTGATATTTTCGGTATAGAATCAGAAACAATAACAACTAATAATTTTTATGAAGAGAGGTTGAGAATATAAAAGAAAGAACCAGTATATTTTAAAAACTATCGTATACCACATACACATAAAGAAGAAATTGACAAACAAGTGAAAAAATTAATAGACGATAAAATTATTGAACCTTCCTATTCTGAATACAACATTCCAATCTTATTAGTACCAAAGAAATAACTTCCTAACTCTAACCAGAAAAGATGGAGACTTGTCATAGATTGCAGACAAATATATAAAAAATTAATTGCAAATAAATTCCCATTACCTAGAATCGATAATATATTAGACCAAGTAGGTAGAGCAAACTATTTTTCCTGATTAGACTTAATGTCAGGCTTTCACCAGATCAGTTTGGAGAAAAACTCCAGAGATTTAACAGCTTTTTTCACCAACAATGGTGCAAACAGATTTACTAGACTACCGTATGGTTTAAAAATAGCACCCAATTCTTTTCAACGAATGGTGATACTTGCTTTCAGTGGTTCAAAATCAGACCAAGCCTTTCTATATATGGATGATTTATTCGTACTAGGATGCTCGAAAAAGCATATGTTTTCTAACATAAAAAATGTTTTCGATCTATGTAAAAAGTACAATCTTAAATTACATCCTGAAAACTGTTCGTTCTTCATGAGAGAAGTAACATACCTTGGTCACAAATGTAAAGATAAAGGAATATTACCCGACGATAGTAAATATTCAATAATTAAAAACTATCCAACACCAACTGACGCACACAGTGCAAAAAGACTTGTAGCTTAATGTAACTACTATCGAAGATTCATTAAAAATTTTTCTGAATACTCCAGACATTTGACAAAATTATCAAAGAAGAATACGCCATTTGAATGGACGAAAGATTGTGATTTGGCATTTAAATATCTCAAAAAGGCATTAATGAGTCCAATTCTACTCCAATATACTGATTTGACCAAAGAATTTTGTATTACAATGGATGTAAGTAAACACTCTTGTGGTGCTGTTTTAACACAAGAATACGAAGATAAACATTTACCTATTGCTTACGAATCCAAAACATTCACAAAGGGAGAAAATAACAAATCAACCATTGAGCAAGAATTAACTGCAATTCGTTTAGCAATTACTTCACTTCAGACCATATATATATGGAAAACATTTTCTTGTCCGTACTGATCATAGACCACTTTCTTATTTGTTTTCAATGAAAAACTAAAGCTCCAAGTTAACAAGAATTAGACTCGATTTGGAAGAATATGACTTTACATTAGAATATCTAAAGGGAAAAGATAACCATATTGCCGACGCTCTATCGCGAATACCAACAAATGACCTAAAAGACATGAATAATAAATTCTGTTCTATTGCTATATTAATAGTCAAGACTAGATCTATGACCAATACAGATAAAGAAAAGAAAATAAAAGAATAATAATAAACTAAATAAACAGCATAAATCTGATAAAAATAATAAGCCCAGTATATATGTATGTACCTTTTGACGTCAGAAAATACTATAAACTAAAGATTTCTCCCGGAAGGTGTTATATCAAACGTGGAAAATCTATAGTAACATATATACATATTAATGATTTGTTTACTAACGAGAATTTTGACTTAGGACAATTTTTCTCTAGGGTCGAAAAAGTGGCCGGTAAACAGAATATATATAATTTACAAGTGGTACCTAGTAAGAAACATTTTGAAATTATCTCTATTAATGATTTTAAACTTATGAGCAATAAAATATTAAATAAAATTAAAGTAGCGCTACTATCTGAGGTGGCCCAAATTGATAACAAGAATGCCAAGGTAATTCTTGAAATTATGCCTGAATATCACGATGATTCCATAGAAGGTGGACATTGGGGACTATATAGAACATTAGAAAAAATAAAAAGATATTGCTGTTGGTAAAATATGTCCAAAGACATATCTAAATACGTAAAAACATGCCATAAATGTCCAACCGCTAAAACATAACAAAAGTTCAATGATAATTATACCAACACCACCTAAACCATTTGATACTGTAGGGGTAGACACAATAGGATCATTCCCCAAATAATTATTTGGAAATGAATATGCAATGACAATAATATGTGATTTTACTAAATATTTAGTAACTATACCAATACAAGACAAAAGCGCTAAAGCGATATTTGATAATTTTATACCTACCTATGGTCCAATGAAGACGTTCATTTCGGACATTGGTAACGAATATAAAAATGAATTATTGGCAGAACTATGTAATATATTAAAAATAGAAAAACTAACTTCAACTGCTTACCACCATCAGACATTAGGTACAATTGAAAGAACTCATAGAACTTTAATGAATATATAAGGCCTTATATAACAGTTGATAAAACTGACTGGGATGAATGGCTAAAATATTTCACTTACTGTCTTAATACAATACCTTCAACAGTACATAATTACTGTCCATATGAATTAGTTATTGCAAAACAGCCAAATTATTTCCAACAGTTTAATGAAATAGATAGAATTACTCCACTCTATATTATAGAAAACTTTGCTAAGGAATCCAAATTTCGATTAGAAGTAGCATAAAAGAGAGCTCAACAATTACTAAATAAACATAAACTCAGGCAAAAATTAAATTACGATACGGAAATAATAGAATATAATTTTAAAACAGGATACCTAGTCTTACTTAAAAATGAAGTAGGTCATAAGTTAGAAACCCAATATAGAGAGGACCTTACAAAATTAAGAAAATTGACTTAAGAAATAATGTAACTATAGTTGATAAGAACACAAATAGTTCATAAGAATAGACTTAATTTATATAATATTAATTTTTTTTTTAAATAAAAACGGTATGCGCGCTACCAACTAATATTATAATTATAATAAATATTTTAAAATTAATAATTAATTTTTCATTAAAGTTCAGTAAGATTTTTTTATCTGTAAAAGAATGTCCATAAAACAAAAATTATATGAACATTCTTGTAAAAGGTGGAGGTGTAGCAAACCGTGATTACATTCTTTAAAAACACAGCACTGCATGTATTTATTGTTTTAAAGGCATTCATATTAATAACTAGAGAAATATCGAATATCATTTGCATGTGCAGCGGTCACAATACACTTGAAAATTTCTTTTGTGCCGCCAGCCGCTATATTAATATTTTATACACTTGAAGCAATGCATGTATGTATGTATGTATAATTGTTTTGTAAACATACCGTACATTGTTGTGTGTGGCGCACTCAATCCTAAATTTTGGCTAGCGCCTAAAATTTATGATGGACTGGTAAAACGTATGTATGTTAAGTAGGCATAAGAATAGAAATAAGATATTGAGTGCATTTTAGCAAATGACTCATTTATGCAATCTAGGTTATTCTTATAAGACATGAAATTTTATTAATATAAAAAAGATCAACTTGAACATTCTATGAGCTCTCACCGAAGAGCTCTGGAAACAAATAAAAGTTCAATTTATTAAATTAACTAATAGAGTTTTTTTATTAATTTTACACCAATGTGCCCCATAAGGATCAATGTAAAATTGCACATCGTGCTAGGTGTGACCGTAGTGCAATTTTTCTTCATGGGTATAAGGTCTCTTATAAGGATTAATATAAAAGTGCACATCATGCTAGGTGTGGTCGTTGTGTTATTGTCCTTCATGCTATTTGATGTGTGTATCAAAGTCCAATGTAATGCATATCGTGCTAGGTATGGCCATTGTGTTATTTTGATTTATCAGTATTATTTTTAAGGGAAGATAATAATATGAAATTTTTTTAATATTTCGTATCCCTATTTAATTTTTTCTAGTTTATTCACTTACAAGTAATACATTTCTATTGGTTATTGTGTTTGTGTGCGTAAGAAAATTGTATTTTATTACGATGAAAATTTAGTTGAGGGGAATTTTTTAAATATTTTGTATCTTTATTTTATTTTTTTCTATTTTACGCACTAACAAGAGTAGTTAGTAACTGGCGGTTCAATGGCAATAAAATTGTCAAATTTGGGTAATTAACGTCAAAAATTTTGTAATTTATGGGAAAATTTTAATATAATGTCAAAGGTGTGAAGTGACGAGGGTCAGTTCACTTCGAGGGTATGTTGGGGCGCATGCTTTGTTTGTATGTATGTTTAAGATTTTTGTTTTTACCAAAGGTGTGAAGTGACGAGGGTACTCGATGGTTTGTAGATGTCTGTCGGTTGATGTGCATACTCGTAGTTTATTATGTTGGCGCGCATGCTTTCTATGTATGTATGTTTAAGATTTTTGTTTTACCCAAAGGTGTGAAGTGACGAGGGTACTCGATGGTTTGTAGATGTCTGTCGGTTGATGTACATACTCGTAGTTTATTTTCGTTAGCGCGCATGCTTTGTATGTATGTATGTTTAAGGTTTTTGTTTTAACCAAAGGTGTGAAGTGACGAGGGTACTCGATGGTTTGTAGATGTCTGTCGGTTGATGTGCATACTCGCAGTTTATTAAGTTGGCGCGCATGCTTTGTATGTATGTATGTTTAAGATTTTTGTTTTAATCAAAGGTGTGAAGTGACGAGGGTACTCGATGGTTTGTAGATGTCTGTCGGTTGATGTGCATACTCGCAGTTTATTATGTTGGCGCGCATGCTTTCTATGTATGTATGTTTAAGATTTTTGTTTTAACCAAAGGTGTGAAGTGACGAGGGTACTCGATGGTTTTTAATCATTTTTTAAAATGTGTGCAACGTCTTTCACGTTATGTTGTTTTTATAGGGAAAGCAATACCACACAACAAGAAATAATTTCAAAAATGACAAACGTTGACACTAGTACACACTGTTGCGATGTTACAAAATATTGGGTAGGGTTGTTGACGTAATATGTAGCCATAGGGATTTGTAGGTGTGTTTGTCTGTAGGAGTTTAAGGCTGGTCGTGATTTGAGGTGGGTGAGGATTTTGTTGAGGTAGATTGATTGTGTGTATGTATGTATGGCTGTGAGAATTTCAGATGATTGTGATTTATTATAGGCGATATGTTCTTGTTATATGTAGCCGTGGGAATCTATATGTATATATGTCTGTGGAAGTTTAAGACTATCCATAATTCAGGTAGGTGAGAGTGTTCTGTTGTTGAGATTAATGTTATTATTGTATATGTATGTATGTATGTATGACCATAGGAATTTGTGAATGTATATCTGGGAGGATATCAGGCTGGTCTTGATTTGTGAGGGCGGAGTGTTGTTAAAATTTTCTTGGATTTTTCTTAGATGAATCCTGCTATGTGTGTGTATGCGTGTGTATATGAGTTTCTCGTGCTGGTATTTATATGTAGGTAGCGATAAATTGTTTTCAATATCGACATTTGGTACTATAAAATACTGTCATATATCTGAACTTCCCTAATCCTAGTATGTTTTTATACTTACGATTGCTTTATATTTTTTCATGCTTAAATTTCTCTCGCGTTAAAGTCTGCCTTTGAGAAATTTGTTTATATTACAGATTTTGTTTGTTTAGCTACATCCACCTTCTTTGACTGGACAACTTTTCGACACACAGAAAAAAAAGACCAACTTAAAATCAGTAAAAACCATGTTGAATTAATAAGAAACATTAGCGAAGGTTTAGTCATATTGAAATTTCTTATTTCAATATGGAAAAATATTAATTTACAGTATTCATTTATTAAACTCATTAGTTTTTAGGTATCTCAACATACATTTTCTATTATTGAATTAATGTGACGCATTCTTATTTTTACGCAACATAATTTCTTTGAGTGTAGACCAAGCGAATTTATGCTTAATATATTTTCATGATGTAGATATGTAAGTGTGATTGTTAAGATCTAATAAATACTTGAGCATTGATAAGAAATTTGATATGTATACATACATATGTATCTACAAATTGATTTTATGTTTGCATGTATGTATGTATGTACATACAAATAAGTGTTTATATCCAGCTTTGAATACATATTTTTTCGTCATGTCATGTCTTTTGTTGTTGTTGTTGTTGTTGCTGCTGCTGATGTTGCTGTGTATAGATGTGAAATATCTTCAGCTTTTTTATTTGAAATTAAAAAAAAACGTTGTTTTAATTTTCATTTGCATTTAATTAAAAGTTTGTGAGGATTTTCTATTTTAAGTAAAGCTGAATTCCCGAAGATACATACTCTAAAGTAATAGTAACTATAAAAGAAATATTTCCTATATTTAATTTAAATTAGCTTAAAGATGATTCAGCCTATATACCTAGTCAACGTTAGAAATTTTTGGAGGGTGTACATTGCAAAACCTTTCAAAAATTTATAAACATTTTTAAATGAAACTGATTCAGCACCTCCAGCTTTGGTGATGACAGTTTTTTTTTTGTTAGCCAGTTTGCTTGGTTTAACTTTTTTTATTTTTTGATAAACATTTAAAATCAAAGGGGAGTTTTATAATGAAATTGTTATTTTCATAATTGATGAAAACAAACGCTACTTTTTTTCCAATGAAATCAATTGAATTACTTTTGAAACCTTAGTTCTCTATAAAATTTATGTTTATTTTACACATGGCTTAATTTATAAGACTTTAAAAATTTGTCCTTCGGTGGTTATATATTCTATTATACAATTATGAATAAGAATGCAGTAAGCTGGTGTCTTTGCTTACTGTTTCAAATTAAAATTGTATTCAATTGGTCTCCTATTGAATAAAAGGAGCTTTTTTTCTTAAACTCTGATGCAGTTAGAAGCGCTGGAGATTCCTTCATACTTATATGTAACAGCTTTTTTTTGGAATTTTAAATACATATAATATAGAATTGAATAATATTCGTTTTTGATTTTTATGTTAAGAAGTATAGATATAAATGTACTTTTAAAGTAGTTAAACCATAATAAACAAACTAATTTTCTTCTTGAATAGCGATCAACAGAAAATAAAGTCGTTTTCTAAGAATTTAAATCTACTCTCTTGGTGGTTTCTGTAGTATAGAGTAACCGCGTATACTACACGAATTAATTAATTATGGATAATACGATATATATTTATTTTATGAAGGCTGATCGTCCTTAGCTTTTATTTGATGTTCTAGAAGACACGATTTTTTCTCATTTTATTAAAGTTCAGCTTATTGTATTCATATTTTTGATATCTTTAATTTAATTGTGCTTTGTGTGTCTGTTAGCAGACTGTACGTATAAGTTAGTCAGTCACTCTTTATTTTTATTTATTTTTCCTTCTAATGTGTCACTAATTTTTGATTTTACTACTTCAAATAGAGAACATGTACATATATATTTTTTAAAAGTATAAATATACATACATAAATATATGTATGTATGTATGTAAAAATTAGTTCGTATACAAGGAAATACATGTTTAGTAATCAACTATTCTAGAAAATCGGTCATAAAGAACTCACTTACCTCCACCAGCAAGCAATTCACCATAAGTATTTGCATAAAGTGCCAGAAACATTGGAATATTTATGTTTGGGAGAATTTTACCTCAAGTGTTTCAACATGAGGTTTACTGGTTGACCCCTTGAAGTAATTCTTGTTAACGTAGGCTTGATTGTATCGCATGCAGATGTAATGATTTTTCACTTAAAAAAGGTGCTCTCACCATCAATCATACCCTATACAACACATTCATGAGTTGTATTGATCCAGATACAATAGCTGTCGAATTCATTATTAAAAAAGAGTTTTTCATCATCATCTAACAGCTTTATTCATATTTTTTTCTTAGCATGCATGCCTTAGCATGCTTCTATCGATAATGACGCGAGAGTCCGAGATGTAGTGGTGTTTCAAAAATCTATACTATTAGATTTTACGAATTCACTCTTTTGTATTTTTTGCACAGTAGATACATGTATACATATGTAATTCATTTGCAAAAATTTTATGAAGTGAGGAATTTTTTTAATTATACATGCCCCGACATGCTTTCATTTTTTCAGTAAATTTATTTGATACTCATACCGATAAAGATATAAAGTAATATCTGTTTAGATTGCATTTTATAATTTATGCATGCTTCAGCATGATTCTTATTGAAGTCCATATTTATTCACTAAATTTGTTTCATAATCATTTATACACCTCTACATTCTTAAAGAATGGATACCAAAGTACACTTTCTTTAGTTTATTTGTGTTTTCTAAAGATCTGATTGCTAAAGAAATGAACAAAGTAAAGATCTTTTATAATAGGCCCATATTCGTATTTTTTCTTTAGAGCTTTCAAAATGGAAAATGTACATCTTTTACTATAAAAACTAATAATAAGATGTGTTGCTGAATATTACACTGTGTTTTACTTCATTTTGAACGCTTAAGTTTTCACAATATTTCATACTTACCAACATGTTTAGAGAATTACAATACATTAAGTTAATTATATTTCCTAAGACCTATAATTCTTAATAAATTATTCAAAAACAAGAAAAACTAGATTTTTTTTTCCTTTCTAATTTTATTTTTATATAATTTTATATAGAAACATTTTATCATCTTCAAACTACTGTATACTATATTTAGCATTTTTTTCTTGAACTTTTCTATTTTATACACTAAGTAAGTCTTTATATATCAACCCACTTATATGAATGATTAATGATAAATTCTTTTCACATCATTTCTTTTAATAATCTATTAAATCATTGTACTATTGATGTTATATTGAGTAATGTTAAATCCTATATTTGTGAATGAATTTTCCAAAGTGTTTTTTAAAAAATTCTTTACCATCATCTGCTTTTAAGTTTTTTGGTATTCGTACCAGTTCAAAAATATTTTCCATTACCTTGGTTTTTTAGAGTGCAGCCTTTATTTTCAACGATACTGACCATATAAAATTTGAGAACGTGACAATTACAGCCTACAACAATCAATAATTTATATTTTCTGTAGTATAGTCCCCAATTTCAACTAAATCAGCTTACCAAATATCATCCATTTCTTTCATTATATTTCTACAATACACAATCAATTTTAGATATTGCTTATAGAGTTGGTTTACTAAATTTCATTGACATTGAGTGGTTTTCTAGATCTTTTAGAGTGTTGTGGCCTACTTGATACCCTTTCAGCTATTTATACTAATATCTACTTAATTTTCCAATCTATTCATTATCAATTCAATTCAATATGTCTTTCAAAACATGCTTTCATTTCTAGAATGTCTTTTTAAATTTTATAACTCTCTTTTATGCCTAATTTTTTTCACGTTGTAGTACATCAATTTGCATTTAAACATTCTAGAATATTAATGCCTTAAGGCATATTATTAAATTGTCATTTAGTTTGTCGATTTCAGTTTCTAGAAACAATTTTCTGATAACATCGTTCTCCGTCAGTGAACGATGACGACTCTGTATGTATACATTAGTAGTAATTAAAATCTTTTTATAGATTTCGAGTTCAAATTTATCATAATATTTGGGTATTTGATGAAAAATTAGAGAAAATACTCCTGGTGTTAGAGCCCATATTTGGCCACCAACTTGTATTTTATCTTCATTCAGTTTGAGGTTACTATCACCAAATTTCCATTCACTATTTAAATCTTTATATGGGCCATAGTTCGTATCTAATTTATTTCTTCCTTCCAAGACTGATACATCAGTATAAGTGTCTTCGGAATTGGAAGTCTGTGAGTACAATCATCATCCTCATCATCATTCACAGTATTAGCATCATTTTTAATAAGATGGTATCATCAAATATTGTTCCTTCTGCTAGTTTCTTTGGTGTACTTGTCTCTATCTTCACTGATGGGTTTTCAGGCTTTAAACTTGTATTATTTTCAACTTCTGTCTTGATTTTACTTTATTCTTTCATGTACATTCTGTTGATTTTTTAGAACTATTTATGAATTCTTTGAGAGGTTCTGTTATAGGTTTAAATGTTAATTGTCTCTTAGTTGTTCTCGTGTATCTATTTCACCAGTTTTTATACTACGAAGCTTTTTCTTCAATACATTTCTTTTTAACACCAACTGCTTTAAAACTTTCTCATCCATGTTTGATAATTGTAAATAACAGGTAACAGCTATCAGCTTATCAGGAGCTGGTCTGGTTTTCAGATCAGCTTTTTAGGACCTAGTCTGGTTTTCAGATCAGCTTTTCAGGACCTGGTCTGGTTTTCAGATCAGCTTTTTAGGACCTGGTGTGGTTTTTGGATCAGCTTTTCAGTACCTGGTCTGGTTTTCTGATCAGCTTATCTGGTTTTTAGATCAGCTCATCAGGAGCTGGTTTGTTTTTAGATTCCCTTATCACGAGCTGATCTGGCTTTCAGATCAAGTTATCAAATACCAGATCAGGCTATAAGGTAGCTGATCTGTAAAACGGATCAGACTATCAGGAGCTATTCAGATTTCTAGATCAAGCTATCTGGTCCAGATTACATTATCAGTATACAAGTGGCTGACCATTTATAACATTTAGATGCATGAAGTTTAGGGTCAGATGAAATACGAAAGGTAAACTTTTATGTAGTAAAATTGTTTTTTATAACGATCATCGTTTAATCAATATCCTTGCTTATAATCCAAAATCCTTTTTTATCCTTTAAAGCCTGTTTAATATTAAACAGGCTGCTGAACATGCTACTACTTCCCATCCGCAGACTGGGTTTAATAGAATTTATTCTACAGACATTGAACGTCTTTTACGTAAAAAAAGAGCAGCTAGAAGAGAATGGCAACAGCACAGATCACCCCAAAATAAAATTAGATTTAAAGAGTGCACTAGACGACTCCAAGAGCTGCTGGCATATGAAAAAACTGTATGTCTTAAAAATTATCTGGAAAATCTTGATGCCACACCTGCATCTAATTACTCCTTGTGGCGAGCTGCTAGAAAGCTTAAAACACCCGTTGAATATAGACCACCTCTGCGCACTTCTACCGGAGATTGGGCCAGAAGCGATACTGAAAAAGGTAACATATTTGTTGAGCATTTAAAATCCGTATTTACCCCAAACACATGTACTGGTGTTGTTGATTTACCAAGTGTAGTTGCGCTACCCCCTCGACCCATAAAATTTAAGACGCGTGATGTTCAGAAACTAATTGCTGAACTCAACCCGAAGAAAGCTCCAGGTATTGATGGAATAAGTAACAATATGCTGATAAACTTGCCCCATACTGCAATTAGAATCCTGTTATTTATTTTTAACGCCATTTTACGACTGGAGTATTATCCACAAAGCTGGCAGCTTGCGAAGGTCAAAATGATTCCAAAGCCGGGCAAAGACCTTACCAAGGCTGAGTCATACAGGCCAATAAGTCTGCTATCAACAATGTCAAAACTCTTCGAAAAGCTGCTCATGACAAAATTGTCCCCAATTTTAACTGATAGTGGGTGCATCCCAGACCATCAATTTGGTTTTAGAAGTCAGCATAGCACCATTGAACAAACTCATAGATTGGTGCAATTTATAAGAAGAACTTTTGAAGAAAAAATGTATTGTTCTGCCCTGTTTATTGACGTTTCTCAGGCCTTTGATAAAGTGTGGCATGAAGGCCTAATTTTAAAATTAAAATCATATTTACCAATAAATTTTTTGAATTTATTAGAAAGCTACATAACTACCCGAAAGTTTACGATTGTGGAAGGAGAATTCATGAGTCTGCCCCAATCTATATCATCCGGTGTGGCACAAGGGAGCATACTGGGGCCAGTTTTGTATTTGATTTATACTTGTGATATGCCTGTGAGCAGCAATATCCATACATCTACGTTTGCCGATGATACAGCCTGCCTTAGTATGCACAAAAACCCGCACGAGGCGTCCCGATATCTTCATGAACATATTACACAGTTAGAAATCTGGTTGAACTTATGGAGAATTAAAGTCAATGAACAAAAGTGTGTCCATACAACGTTTACCCTAAGAAGAGATACTTGTTCCCCCATTCGAATCAACAATCAAAATATTCCTCAGCATTCCCAAGCGAAATACCTTGGTATACACCTTGATCGAAGACTTACATGGAAACATCATATTGACTTTAAGCTAACTCAGATGAAACTTAAGTTATCTCAAATACATTGGTTGATTGGCAGAAATTCAATACTTAACCTGGACTGCAAACTTTTAATATACAAGTCGCTTTTGAAGCCAATATGGTGTTACGGTATCCAGTTATGGGGCACTGCTTCAGCTTCCAATGTAGAGAGAATTCAACGAAGACAAAACAAAATTTTAAGGTTAATAACATCTGCTCCATGGTATATTAAGAATTTAAATTTGCATCGTGATTTAAAAATGCCACTAGTGACTGAAGAAATTGCAAGATACGCAGGCAAATACTTAACAAAACTCGAGTCACATCCTAATCCGCTTGCTCGTAATATTTTGAATTTTAATGGTCACATCCGCCTAAAAAAGAGGGACACAAGGGCTCTTATACTCAACACTCTAGATGGGAATGCTTGAAAATACATTTAATTTTCCTTTTTGATTATCACTACTTTGTATTATTTAAATTATCACTAAGTTTTGGCCGACACTGGTCGGGCTAAATAATTATATTTTAGCTTTAAGATTTGATCACTTATTGTTAGTTCATTTTTGAAGATACAATAAATAAATATATGTATTAAAAAAAAAAAAAAAAAAAAAAAAAAATATTTTTCTCACCTTACCTAACATTACAAATACATTATGACGATCTCGTATCAATTGTTTGAGCATTCTGCTATAAGGTTTACATAAGTAGAATGATTCAAGATTCAAGATTATCTCACCCTTTAAAAAAATATGCATCTCAAACACAACAACAACAAAGCACAATTAAATTAAAGATATCAAAAATATGAATACAATAAGCTGAACTTTAATAAAATGAGAAAAAATCGTGTCTTCTAGAATATATATAATATATCGTATTATCCATAATTAATTAATTCGTGTAGTATACGCGGTTACTCTATACTACAGAAACCACCAAGAGAGTAGATTTAAATTCTTAGAAAACGACTTTATTTTCTGTTGATCGCTATTCAAGAAGAAAATTAGTTTGTTTATTATGGTTTAACTAATTTAAAAGTACATTTATATCTATACTTCTTAACATAAAAATCAAAAACGAATATTATTCAATTCTATATTATATGTATTTAACATTCCAAAAAAAAAAGCTGTTACATATAAGTATGAAGGAATCTCCAGCGCTTCTAACTGCATCAGAGTTTAAGAAAAAATGCTCCTTTTATTCAATAGGAGACCAATTGAATAAAATTTTAATTTGAAACAGTAAGCAAAGACACCAGCTTACTGCATTCTTATTCATAATTGTATAATAGAATATATAACCACCGAAGGACAAATTTTTTAAGTCTTATAAATTAAGCCATGTGTAAAATAAACATAAATTTTATAGAGAACAAAGGTTTCAAAAGTAATTCAATTGATTTCATTGGAAAAAAAGTAGCGTTTGTTTTCATCAATTATGAAAATAACAATTTCATTATAAAACTCCCCTTTGATTTTAAATGTTTATCAAAAAATAAAAAAAGTTAAACCAAGCAAACTGGCTAACAAAAAAAAACTGTCATCACACCAAAGCTGGAGGTGCTGAATCAGTTTCATTTAAAAATGTTTATAAATTTTTGAAAGGTTTCGCAATGTACACCCTCCAAAAATTTCTAACGTTGACTAGGTATATAGGCTGAATCATCTTTAAGCTAATTTAAATTAAATATAGGAAATATTTCTTTTATAGTTACTATTACTTTAGAGTATGTATCTTCAGGAATTCAGCTTTACTTAAAATAGAAAATCCTCACAAACTTTTAAGTAAATGCAAATGAAAATTAAAACAACGTTTTTTTTAATTTCAAATAAAAAAGCTGAAGATATTTCACATCTATACACAGCAACATCAGCAGCAGCAACAACAACAACAACAACAAAAGACATGACATGACGAAAAAATATGTATTCAAAGATTGATATAAACACTTATTTGTATGTACATACATACATACATGCAAACATAAAATCAATTTGTAGATACATATGTATGTATACATATCAAATTTCTTATCAATGCTCAAGTATTTATTAGATCTTAACAATCACACTTACATATCTACATCATGAAAATATATTAAGCATAAATTCGCTTGGTCTACACTCAAGGAAATTATGTTGCGTAAAAATAAGAATGCGTCACATTAATTCAATAATAGAAAATGTATGTTGAGATACCTAAAAACTAATGAGTTTAATAAATGAATACTGTAAATTAATATTTTTCCATATTGAAATAAGAAATTTCAATATGACTAAACCTTCGCTAATGTTTCTTATTAATTCAACATGTTATGTTATTAATTCAACATGTTATGTTGCGTAAAAATAAGAATGCGTCACATTAATTCAATAATAGAAAATGTATGTTGAGATACCTAAAAACTAATGAGTTTAATAAATGAATACTGTAAATTAATATTTTTCCATATTGAAATAAGAAATTTCAATATGACTAAACCTTCGCTAATGTTTCTTATTAATTCAACATGGTTTTTACTGATTTTAAGTTGGTCTTTTTTTCTGTGTGTCGAAAAGTCGTCCAGTCAAAGAAGGTGGATGTAGCTAAACAAACTAAATCTGTAATATAAACAAATTTCTCAAAGGCAGACTTTAACGCGAGAGAAATTTAAGCATGAAAAAATATAAAGCAATCGTAAGTATAAAAACATACTAGGATTAGGGAAGTTCAGATATATGACAGTATTTTATAGTACCAAATGTCGATATTGAAAACAATTTATTGCTACCTACATATAAATACCAGCACGAGAAACTCATATACACACGCATACACACACATAGCAGGATTCATCTAAGAAAAATCCAAGAAAATTTTAACAACACTCCGCCCTCACAAATCAAGACTAGCATGAAATCCTCCTAGATATACATTCACAAATTCCTATGGTCATACATACATACACACATATACAATATATAACATTAATCTCAACAACAGAACACTCTCACCTACCTGAATTATGGATAGTCTTAAACTCCCACAGACATATATACATGTAGATTCCCACAAATGGTTAAAACAAAAATCTTAAACATACATACATAGAAAGCATGCGCGCCAACATAATAAACTGCGAGTATGCACATCAACCGACAGACATCTACAAACCATCGAGTACCCTCGTCACTTCACACCTTTGATTAAAACAAAAATCTTAAACATACATACATACAAAGCATGCGCGCCAACATAATAAACTGCGAGTATGCACATCAACCGACAGACTTCTACAAACCATCGAGTACCCTCGTCACTTCACACCTTTGGTTAAAACAAAAATCTTAAACATACATACATACAAAGCATGCACGCTAACGAAAATAAACTACGAGTATGTACATCAACCGACAGACATCTACAAACCATCGAGTACCCTCGTCACTTCACACCTTTGGGTAAAACAAAAATCTTAAACATACATACATAGAAAGCATGCGCGCCAACATAATAAACTACGAGTATGCACATCAACCGACAGACATCTACAAACCATCGAGTACCCTCGTCACTTCACACCTTTGGTAAAAACAAAAATCTTAAACATACATACAAACAAAGCATGCGCGCCAACATACCCTCGAAGTGAACTGACCCTCGTCACTTCACACCCTTGACATTATTTTAAAATTTTCCCATAAATTACAAAATTGTTTACGTTAATTACCCAAATTTGACAATTTTTATTGCCATTGAACCGCCATTTACTAACTACTAACAAGTAATAAATTTCTATTGATAGTTGTGTTTGTGTGTGTAAGAATATTTCATGTTATGTATGTTTGTCTGTATTTGATGTGCTTACATTGAATAATTTTCTAACTGTGTTTTTACATCATACATATTTTGTTTTTTTTTTTAGAAATGTGAGTGTTTGGTCTATTCATTGATCAGTTCTATTGTTATAGATGGAACTGTGTATAAATTATCTAGCAGCATGTTTGAGGCAGTTCTGTCTATTTTGATTGCACATATTTAATAGCTTTTTCAAGAAAAAGGATCAGTAATTAAACAAGTAAGAGTGCTATATTCGGCTGTGCCGAATCTTATATACCCTTTACCAAAGTGCGTTTATGTAGTATAGAGATACATACATAAGCACAGAGATATGTAGGTACATATTCATTTTGTAAAAAAATTCATACTTTTTTCTAGTGCAATTTTTAGGTTTTTGGCATTATGTTGTGCTTTTTAAATTTTGGCGATTTTTTTTCATATAGGCAATTTTTTTTTTGTTTTTGGCGATTTTTTTCGGTTTTTGGCGTTTTTTTAATTTGGCGATTTTTTCGTTCCGGAGATTTTTTTCATTTTGACGTTTTTTTTTATTTAGGCGATTTTTTTATTTTTTATATATCTAATTATTTTTGTTTTTTTATTTTTGACACTTTTTTCTCGTTTTAGCGTTTTTTCGGTTTTGGCGTTTTTTTATTTTGGCGATTTTTTTTCATTTAGGCGATTTTTTTATTTTTTTGCGATTTTTTTCATATAGGCTATTTGTTTTTTTTTGTGATTTTTTCGTTTTTTGGCGTTTTTTATTTCTTTTTGGCAACTTTTTAGTTTTGACAGTTTTTTCTCGTTTTGGCGATTTTTTCGGTTTTTGGCGCTTTTTATTTTGGCGATTTTTTTTGATCTGGCGATTTTTTTGATTTTGACGATTTTTTTTTCATTTAAGCGATTTTTTTAATTTTTGGCGATTTTTTTTATATAGAAAATCTTTTTTTGTTTTGGCGATTTTTTCGGTTTTTGGGCGTTTTTTTAATTTTGGCGATTTATTTTCGATTTGGCGTTTTTTTTGATTTTAGCAATTTTTTTTGCATTTAGGCGATTTTTTTTTTAATTTTTGACGATTTTTGTTCATATAAGCATTTTTTTGTTTTGGCGATTTTTGCGGATTTTTGTCATTGTGGGGATTTTGTTTTTTTGTTTTGACAGTTTTTTTCTCAGTTTGGCGATTTTTTTCGGTTTTTGGCGCTTTTTTAATTTGGCGATTTTTTTTCGTTCTGGCGATTTTTTTGATTTTGCCGATTTTTTTCATATAAGCGATTTTTTGAATTTTTGCCGATTTTTTTCATTTATGAAATTTTTTTTGATTTGGCGATTTTTTTCGGTTTTTGGCATTTTTTTTAATTTTGGCGATTTATTTTCGTTTTGGCGATTTTTTTCACATAAGCATTTTTTTTTGTTTTTGGCGATTTTTTTCGGTTTTTGACGTTTTTTGTAATTTTAGCGTTTTTTTTTCATTTTGGCGATTTTTTTCGTTTTGGCGACTTTTGAAAATTTTTGGCGATTTTACAATTTTCGGATTTTTTAGTTTGACCGTTTTTTAAAATTTCAAGAGTTTAACTCTTACGGTTTCCAAGATATAGCAATTTTTCAAAATTACATAGTCAAAATTGCATTAACTGATGGACCACCCTTTAATATAAATTTTTTTAATTTTTGTGTTAATTGATGTAATCTATACAAAAATACACTAATTTTACAAATTTCAAGTGTCAATATACATATGTACACACATACATACAATTGTATGTTTATTACATAGGATTTTAAAAGTTTTCATCACTCATTTTGGAACACCCTCTAATTTTTAGGTTTTATATATTTGTTGTTGTAGCAACCAAAGTTCTACATATACTGTCCAAATTTCAGACCCGTAGCTTTTACCGTTCCTGAGAAAATAGCCTTCTTCCTAAAACATCAAATATGTTTAATTATTAGGAAAAAAGTTAAAGTTTTCCAACCCTGGAAATGTTTTTTTAATTTGTTAAATTTTTAAAAATTTTTTTAATTATAAATAGCAATTTTAGTCATATTGAAGTATAAAATAAGATAATTTAATAAAAAAGTAATAAAAACTTGTTTTCGGTAGTTATTTTCTATTGGAAAATAGAGTTTGAGTTTTCCAACTCTGAAACCGTCTGTCCGATTTTGCTGATTTTCAATAGCATTTTAGCGTTTTTGTGTCATTGTGGAAATTTATTTTTATACCCTTTACCAAAAAATGGTAAAAGGGTATATATAGGTTTGTCATTCCGTTTGTAATTTCTACAATATTAATAAGCGACACATAAAGTATATTTATTCTGGATCCTTATGCATAGGGAAGACGAACAAGCGATGTCCGTCTGTCCGTCTGTCCGTCTGTCTGTACGTGAAATCGGTTTTCCCAAGCTCCCAGAAGAGCTAGAGACTTCGTTCTTGGACTGGTGTGTCAGAAATTTTCCGAAAAATCAGCAAAATCGAGCATACGGTTTCAGAGCTGGAAAACTCAAACTCTATTTTTCCGTAGAAAATAACTACCGAAAACAAGTTTTTATTACTTTTTTATTAAATTATCTTATTTTATACTTCAGTATGACTAAAATTGCTATTTATAATTAAAAAAAATTTTAAAAATTTTAAAAATTAAAAAAACGTTTCCAGGGTTGGAAAACTTTAACTTTTTTCATAATAATTAAACATATTTCATGTTTTAGGAAGAAGGCTATTTTCTCAGGAACGGTAAGAGCTACGGGTCAGAAATTTAAACAGAGTATGTAGAACCTTGATCGCTACAACAACAAATACATGAGAATTAAAACTTAAAGGGTGTTCCAAAACGAGCAACGAAAAATGTTAAAATCCATCTAATATACATACAATTGTATGTACCAATGTACATATGTATATTGACACTTGAAATTTGTAAAATTAGTGTATTTTTATATAGGCTACAACAATTAACACTAAAATTAAAAAAATTTTAAATAAAGGGTGGTCCATCAGTTAATGCAATTTTGACTATGTAATTTTGACAAATTGCTATATCTTAGAAACCGTAAGAGTTAAACTCTTGAAATTTACAAAAACGGTCTAACTAAAAAATCCGAAAATTATAAAATCGCCAAAAATTTAAAAAAATCGCCAAAACCAAAAAAATCGCCAAAATGAAAAAACGCTAAATTTAAAAAAAACGCCAAAAACCGAAAAAAATCGCCAAAACGAGATAAACGTGTCAAAACTAAAAATAAATTTCCACAATGACACAAAAACGCTAAAATGCTATTGAAAATCAGCAAAATCGGACAGACGGTTTCAGAGCTGGAAAACTCAAACTCTATTTTGCCATAGAAAATAACTACCGAAAACAAGTTTTTATTACTTTTTTATTAAATTATCTTATTTTATACTTCAATATGACTAAAATTGCTATTTATAATTAAAAAAAATTTTAAAAATTTAACAAATTAAAAAAACATTTCCAGGGTTGGAAAACTTTAACTTTTTTCCTAATAATTAAACATATTTGATGTTTTAGGAACAAGGCTATTTTCTCAGGAACGGTAAAAGCTACGGGTCTGAAATTTGGACAGTATATGTAGAACTTTGGTTGCTACAACAACAAATATATAAAACCTAAAAATTAAAGGGTGTTCCAAAATGAGTGATGAAAACTTTTAAAATCCTATGTAATAAACATACAATTGTATGTATGTGTGTACATATGTATATTGACACTTGAAATTTGTAAAATTAGTGTATTTTTGTATAGATTACATCAATTAACACAAAAATTAAAAAAATTTATATTAAAGGGTGGTCCATCAGTTAATGCAATTTTGACTATGTAATTTTGAAAAATTGCTTTATCTTGGAAACCGTAAGAGTTAAACTCTTGAAATTTTAAAAAACGGTCAAACTAAAAAATCCGAAAATTGTAAAATCGCCAAAAATTTTCAAAAATCGCCAAAACGAAAAAAATCGCCAAAATGAAAAAAAAGCTAAAATTAAAAAAAACGTCAAGAACCGAAAAAAATCGCCAAAACAAAAAAAATGCTTATTTGAACAAAAATCGCCAAAATTAAAACAAAAATCGCCTAATTGAAAAAAAAAATCGCCAAAACGAAAATAAATCGCCAAAATTAAAAAAAAACGCCAAAAACCGAAAAAAATCGCCAAATCAAAAAAAATTGCATAAATGAAAAAAATCGGCAAAAATTCAAAAAATCGCTTATATGGAAAAAATCGGCAAAATCAAAAAAAAAACGCCAGAACGAAAAAAATCGCCAAATTAAAAAAGCGCCAAAAACCGAAAAAAATCGCCAAACTGAGAAAAAACTGTCAAAAAAAAAAACAAAATCCCCACAATGACAAAAATCCGCAAAAATCGCCAAAACAAAAAAATGCTTATATGAACAAAAATCGTCAAAAATTAAAAAAAAAATCGCCTAAATGCAAAAAAAAATCGCCAAAATCAAAAAAAAAAACGCCAAATCGAAAATAAATCGCCAAAATTTAAAAAACGCCCAAAAACCGAAAAAAATCGTCAAAACAAAAAAAAATTTTCTATATAAAAAAAATTGCCAAAAATTAAAAAAATCGCTTAAATGAAAAAAAAAATCGTCAAAATCAAAAAAAATCGCCAAAATTAAAAAGTGCCAAAAACCGAAAAAATCGCCAAAACGAGAAAAAACTGTCAAAACTAAAAAATTTCATTTTGAATAGTTGATTACTAAACATGTATTTCCTTGTATACGAACTAATTTTTACATACATACATATATTTATGTATGTATATGTATACTTTTAAAAATTATATATGTACATGTTCTCTATTTGAAGTAGTAAAATCAAAAATTAGTGACACATTAGACGGAAAAATAAATAAAAATAAAGAGTGACTGACTAACTTATACGTACAGTCTGCTAACAGACACACAAAGCACAATTAAATTAAAGATATCAAAAATATGAATACAATAAGCTGAACTTTAATAAAATGAGAAAAAATCGTGTCTTCTAGAACATCAAATAAAAGCTAAGGACGATCAGCCTTCATAAAATAAATATATATCGTATTATCCATAATTAATTAATTCGTGTAGTATACGCGGTTACTCTATACTACAGAAACCACCAAGAGAGTAGATTTAAATTCTTAGAAAACGACTTTATTTTCTGTTGATCGCTATTCAAGAAGAAAATTAGTTTGTTTATTATGGTTTAACTAATTTAAAAGTACATTTATATCTATACTTCTTAACATAAAAATCAAAAACGAATATTATTCAATTCTATATTATATGTATTTAAAATTCCAAAAAAATCTGTTACATATAAGTATGAAGGAATCTCCAGCGCTTCTAACTGCATCAGAGTTTAAGAAAAAAAGCTCCTTTTATTCAATAGGAGACCAATTGAATAAAATTTTAATTTGAAACAGTAAGCAAAGACACCAGCTTACTGCATTCTTATTCATAATTGTATAATAGAATATATAACCACCGAAGGACAAATTTTTTAAGTCTTATAAATTAAGCCATGTGTAAAATAAACATAAATTTAATAGAGAACTAAGGTTTCAAAAGTAATTCAATTGATTTCATTGGAAAAAAAGTAGCGTTTGTTTTCATCAATTATGAAAATAACAATTTCATTATAAAACTCCCCTTTGATTTTAAATGTTTATCAAAAAATAAAAAAAGTTAAACCAAGCAAACTGGCTAACAAAAAAAACTGTCATCACCAAAGCTGGAGGTGCTGAATCAGTTTCATTTAAAAATGTCTATAAATTTTTGAAAGGTTTTGCAATGTACACCCTCCAAAAATTTCTAACGTTGACTAGGTATATAGGCTGAATCATCTTTAAGCTAATTTAAATTAAATATAGGAAATATTTCTTTTATAGTTAATATTACTTTAGAGTATGTATCTTCGGGAATTCAGCTTTACTTAAAATAGAAAATCCTCACAAACTTTTAAGTAAATGCAAATGAAAATTAAAACAACGTTTTTTTTAATTTCAAATAAAAAAGCTGAAGATATTTCACATCTATACACAGCAACATCAGCAGCAGCAACAACAACAACAACAAAAGACATGACATGACGAAAAAATATGTATTCAAAGCTGGATATAAACACTTATTTGTATGTACATACATACATACATGCAAACATAAAATCAATTTGTAGATACATATGTATGTATACATATCAAATTTCTTATCAATGCTCAAGTATTTATTAGATCTTAACAATCACACTTACATATCTACATCATGAAAATATATTAAGCATAAATTCGCTTGGTCTACACTCAAGGAAATTATGTTTCGTAAAAATAAGAATGCGTCACATTAATTCAATAATAGAAAATGTATGTTGAGATACCTAAAAACTAATGAGTTTAATAAATGAATACTGTAAATTAATATTTTTCCATATTGAAATAAGAAATTTCAATATGACTAAACCTTCGCTAATGTTTCTTATTAATTCAACATGGTTTTTACTGATTTTAAGTTGGTCTTTTTTTCTGTGTGTCAAAAAGTCGTCCAATCAAAGAAGGTGGATGTAGCTAAACAAACAAAATCTGTAATATAAACAAATTTCTCAAAGGCAGACTTTAACGCGAGAGAAATTTAAGCATGAAAAAATATAAAGCAATCGTAAGTATAAAAACATACTAGGATTAGGGAAGTTCAGATATATGACAGTATTTTATAGTACCAAATGTCGATATTGAAAACAATTTATCGCTACCTACATATAAATACCAGCACGAGAAACTCATATACACACGCATACACACACACATAGCAGGATTCATCTAAGAAAAATCCAAGTCAATTTTAACAACACTCCGCCCTCACAAATCAAGACCAGCCTGATATCCTCCCAGATATACATTCACAAATTCCTATGGTCATACATACATACATACATATACAATATATAACATTAATCTCAACAACAGAACACTCTCACCTACCTGAATTATGGATAGTCTTAAACTCCCACAGACATATATACATATAGATTCCCACGGCTACATATAACAAGAACATATCGCCTATAATAAATCACAATCATCTTAAATTCTCACAGCCATACATATATACACACAATCAATCTACCTCAACAAAATCCTCACCCACCTCAAATCACGACCAGCCTTAAACTCCTACAGACAAACACACCTACAAATCCCTATGGCTACATATTACGTCAACAACCCTACCCAATATTTTGTAACATCGCAACAGTGTGTACTAGTGTCAACGTTTGTCATTTTTGAAATTATTTCTTGTGGTGTGGTATTGCTTTCCCTATAAAAAAACATAACGTGAAAGACGTTGCACACATTTTAAAAAATGATTAAAAACCATCGAGTACCCTCGTCACTTCACACCTTTGGTTAAAACAAAAATCTTAAACATACATACATAGAAAGCATGCGCGCCAACATAATAAACTGCGAGTATGCACATCAACCGACAGACATCTACAAACCATCGAGTACCCTCGTCACTTCACACCTTTGATTAAAACAAAAATCTTAAACATACATACATACAAAGCATGCGCGCCAACATAATAAACTGCGAGTATGCACATCAACCGACAGACATCTACAAACCATCGAGTACCCTCGTCACTTCACACCTTTGGTTAAAACAAAAATCTTAAACATACATACATACAAAGCATGCGCGCTAACGAAAATAAACTACGAGTATGTACATCAACCGACAGACATCTACAAACCATCGAGTACCCTCGTCACTTCACACCTTTGGGTAAAACAAAAATCTTAAACATACATACATAGAAAGCATGCGCCCCAACATAATAAACTACGAGTATGCACATCAACCGACAGACATCTACAAACCATCGAGTACCCTCGTCACTTCACACCTTTGGTAAAAACAAAAATCTTAAACATACATACAAACAAAGCATGCGCGCCAACATACCCTCTAAGTGAACTGACCCTCGTCACTTCACACCCTTGACATTATTTTAAAATTTTCCCATAAATTACAAAATTGTTTACGTTAATTACCCAAATTTGACAATTTTTATTGCCATTGAACCGCCATTTACTAACTACTAACAAGTAATAAATTTCTATTGATAGTTGTGTTTGTGTGTGTAAGAATATTTCATGTTATGTATGTTTGTCTGTATTTGATGTGCTTACATTGAATAATTTTCTAACTGTGTTTTTACATCATACATATTTTGTTTTTTTTTAGAAATGTGAGTGTTTGGTCTATTCATTGATCAGTTCTATTGTTATGGATGGAACTGTGTATAAATTATCTAGCAGCATGTTTGAGGCAGTTCTGTCTATTTTGATTGCACATATTTAATAGCTTTTTCAAGAAAAAGGATCAGTAATTAAACAAGTAAGAGTGCTATATTCGGCTGTGCCGAATCTTATATACCCTTTACCAAAGTGCGTTTATGTAGTATAGAGATACATACATAAGCACAGAGATATGTAGGTACATATTCATTTTGTAAAAAAATTCATACTTTTTTCTAGTGCAATTTTTAGGTTTTTGGCATTATGTTGTGCTTTTTAAATTTTGGCGATTTTTTTTCATATAGGCAAATTTTTTTTTTGTTTTTGGCGATTTTTTTCGGTTTTTGGCGTTTTTTTAATTTGGTGATTTTTTCGTTCGGAGATTTTTTTCATTTTGACGATTTTTTTTATTTAGGCGATTTTTTTATTTTTTATATATTTAATTATTTTTGTTTTTTTAGTTTTGACACTTTTTTCTCGTTTTAGCGTTTTTTCGGTTTTTGGCGTTTTTTTTATTTTGGCGATTTTTTTCATTTAGGCGATTTTTTTATTTTTTGCGATTTTTTTCATATAGGCTATTTGTTTTTTTTTTTGTGATTTTTTCGTTTTTTGGCGTTTTTTATTTCTTTTTGGCAATTTTTTAGTTTTGACAGTTTTTTCTCGTTTTGGCGATTTTTTCGGTTTTTGGCGCTTTTTATTTTGGCGATTTTTTTGTTCTGGCGATTTTTTTGATTTTGACGATTTTTTTTTCATTTAAGCGATTTTTTTAATTTTTGGCGATTTGTTTTATATAGAAAATCTTTTTTTGTTTTGGCGATTTTTTCGGTTTTTGGGCGTTTTTTTAATTTTGGCGATTTATTTTCGATTTGGCGTTTTTTTTGATTTTAGCAATTTTTTTTTGCATTTAGACGATTTTTTTTTTAATTTTTGACGATTTTTGTTCATATAAGCATTTTTTTGTTTTGGCGATTTTTGCGGATTTTTGTCATTGTGGGGATTTTGTTTTTTTGTTTCGACAGTTTTTTCTCAGTTTGGCGATTTCTTTCGGTTTTTGGCGCTTTTTTAATTTGGCGATTTTTTTTCGTTCTGGCGATTTTTTTGATTTTGCCGATTTTTTTCATATAAGCGATTTTTTGAATTTTTGCCGATTTTTTTCATTTATGCAATTTTTTTTGATTTGGCGATTTTTTTCGGTTTTTGGAATTTTTTTTAATTTTGGCGATTTATTTTCGTTTTGGCGATTTTTTTTCATTTAGGCGATTTTTTTTTAATTTTGGCGATTTTTGTTCACATAAGCATTTTTTTTTGTTTTTGGCGATTTTTTTCGGTTTTTGACGTTTTTTTTTTAATTTTAGCGTTTTTTTTTTTCATTTTGGCGATTTTTTTCGTTTTGGCGACTTTTGAAAATTTTTGGCGATTTTACAATTTTCGGATTTTTTAGTTTGACCGTTTTTTTAAATTTCAAGAGTTTAACTCTTACGGTTTCCAAGATATAGCAATTTTTCAAAATTACATAGTCAAAATTGCATTAACTGATGGACCACCCTTTAATATAAATTTTTTTAATTTTTGTGTTAATTGATGTAATCTATACAAAAATACACTAATTTTACAAATTTCAAGTGTCAATATACATATGTACACACATACATACAATTGTATGTTTATTACATAGGATTTTAAAAGTTTTCATCACTCATTTTGGAACACCCTTTAATTTTTAGGTTTTATATATTTGTTGTTGTAGCAACCAAAGTTCTACATATACTGTCCAAATTTCAGACCCGTAGCTTTTACCGTTCCTGAGAAAATAGCCTTCTTCCTAAAACATCAAATATGTTTAATTATTAGGAAAAAAGTTAAAGTTTTCCAACCCTGGAAATGTTTTTTGAATTTGTTAAATTTTTAAAATTTTTTTTAATTATAAATAGCAATTTTAGTCATATTGAAGTATAAAATAAGATAATTTAATAAAAAAGTAATAAAAACTTGTTTTCGGTAGTTATTTTCTATGGGAAAATAGAGTTTGAGTTTTCCAGCTCTGAAACCGTCTGTCCGATTTTGCTGATTTTCAATAGCATTTTAGCGTTTTTGTGTCATTGTGGAAATTTATTTTTAGTTTTGACACGTTTTTCTCGTTTTGGCGATTTTTTTCGGTTTTTGGCGTTTTTTTAATTTTAGCGTTTTTTTATTTTGGCGATTTTTTTGGTTTTGGCGATTTTTTTAAATTTTTGGCGATTTTATAATTTTCGGATTTTTTAGTTAGACCGTTTTTGTAAATTTCAAGAGTTTAACTCTTACGGTTTCCAAGATATAGCAATTTGTCAAAATTACATAGTCAAAATTGCATTAACTGATGGACCACCCTTTAATATAAATTTTTTTAATTTTTGTGTTAATTGATGTAATCTATACAAAAATACACTAATTTTACAAATTTCAAGTGTCAATATACATATGTACATTGGTACATACAATTGTATGTATATTAGATGGATTTTAACATTTTTCGTTGCTCGTTTTGGAACACCCTTTAAGTTTTAATTCTCATGTATTTGTTGTTGTAGCTCTTACCGTTCCTGAGAAAATAGCCTGCTTCCTAAAACATGAAATATGTTTAATTATTATGAAAAAAGTTAAAGTTTTCCAACCCTGGAAACGTTTTTTTAATTTTTTAAATTTTAAAATTTTTTTTTAATTATAAATACCAATTTTATTCATACCGAAGTATAAAATAAGTTAATTTAATAAAAAAGTAATAAAAAATTGTTTTCGGTAGTTATTTTCTACGGGAAAATAGAGTTTGAGTTTTCCAGCTCTGAAACCGTATGCTCGATTTTGCTGATTTTCAATAGCAAAATTTTTCGGAAAATTTCTGACACACCAGTCCAAGAACGAAGTCTCTAGCTCTTCTGGGAGCTTGGGAAAACCGCTTATTAATATTGTAGAAATTACAAACGGAATGACAAACCTATATATACCCTTTTACCATTTTTTGGTAAAGGGTATAAAAATAAATTTCCACAATGACACAAAAACGCTAAAATGCTATTGAAAATCAGCAAAATCGAACAGACGGTTTCAGAGCTGGAAAACTCAAACTCTATTTTGCCATAGAAAATAACTACCGAAAACAAGTTTTTATTACTTTTTTATTAAATTATCTTATTTTATACTTCAGTATGACTAAAATTGCTATTTATAATTAAAAAAAATTTTAAAAATTTAACAAATTCAAAAAACATTTCCAGGGTTGGAAAACTTTAACTTTTTTCCTAATAATTAAACATATTTGATGTTTTAGGAAGAAGGCTATTTTCTCAGGAACGGTAAAAGCTACGGGTCTGAAATTTGGACAGTATATGTAGAACTTTGGTTGCTACAACAACAAATATATAAAACCTAAAAATTAAAGGGTGTTCCAAAATGAGTGATGAAAACTTTTAAAATCCTATGTAATAAACATACAATTGTATGTATGTGTGTACATATGTATATTGACACTTGAAATTTGTAAAATTAGTGTATTTTTGTGTAGATTACATCAATTAACACAAAAATTAAAAAAATTTATATTAAAGGGTGGTCCATCAGTTAATGCAATTTTGACTATGTAATTTTGAAAAATTGCTATATCTTGGAAACAGTAAGAGTTAAACTCTTGAAATTTTAAAAAACGGTCAAACTAAAAAATCTGAAAATTGTAAAATCGCCAAAAATTTTCAAAAATCGCCAAAACGAAAAAAATCGCCAAAATGAAAATAAACGCTAAGATTAAAAAAAACGTCAAAAACCGAAAAAAATCGCCAAAACAAAAAAAAAATGCTTATGTGAACAAAAATCGCCAAAATTAAAACAAAAATCGCCTAAATGAAAAAAAATCGCCAAAACGAAAATAAATCGCCAAAATTAAAAAAAAACGCCAAAAACCGAAAAAATCGCCAAATCAAAAAAAAATTGCATAAATGAAAAAAATCGGCAAAAATTCAAAAAATCGCTTATATGAAAAAAATCGGCAAAATCAAAAAAAAAAAACGCCAGAACGAAAAAAATCGCCAAATTAAAAAAGCGCCAAAAACCGAAAAAAATCGCCAAACTGAGAAAAAACTGTCAAAACAAAAAAACAAAATCCCCACAATGACAAAAATCCGCAAAAATCGCCAAAACAAAAAAATGCTTATATGAACAAAAATCGTCAAAAATTAAAAAAAATATCGCCTAAATGCAAAAAAAAAATCGCCAAAATCAAAAAAAAAAACGCCAAATCGAAAATAAATCGCCAAAATTAAAAAACGCCCAAAAACCGAAAAAAATCGCCAAAACAAAAAAAAATTTTCTATAAAAAAAAATCGCCAAAAATTTAAAAAATCGCTTAAATGAAAAAAAAATCTTCAAAATCAAAAAAAATCGCCAAAATTAAAAAGCACCAAAAACCGAAAAAATCGCCAAAACGAGAAAAAACTGTCAAAACTAAAAAATTGCCAAAAAGAAATAAAAAACGCCAAAAAACTAAAAAATCACAAGAAAAAACAAATAGCCTATATGAAAAAAATCGCAAAAAAATAAAAAAATCGTCTAAATGAAAAAAAATCGCCAAAATAAAAAAAAACGCCAAAAACCGAAAAAACGCTAAAACGAGAAAAAAGTGTCAAAACTAAAAAAACAAAAAAAATTAAATATATAAAAAATAAAAAAATCGCCTAAATAAAAAAATCGTCAAAATGAAAAAAATCTCCGGAACGAAAAAAACGCCAAATTAAAAAAACGCCAAAAACCGAAAAAATCGCCAAAAACAAAAAAAAATTTGCCTATATGAAAAAAAAATCGCCAAAATTTAAAAAGCACCAAATTAAACATAATGCCAAAAACCTAAAAATTGCACTAGAAAAAAGTATAAATTTTTTTACAAAATGAATATGTACCTACATATCTCTGTGCTTATGTATGTATCTCTATACTACATAAACGCACTTTGGTAAAGGGTATATAAGATTCGGCACAGCCGAATATAGCACTCTTACTTGTTAGTTTTGACACGTTTTTCTCGTTTTGGCGATTTTTTTCGGTTTTTGGCGTTTTTTTTTAATTTTAGCGTTTTTTCATTTTGGCGATTTTTTTGGTTTTGGCGATTTTTTTAAATTTTTGGCGATTTTATAATTTTCGGATTTTTTAGTTAGACCGTTTTTGTAAATTTCAAGAGTTTAACTCTTACGGTTTCCAAGATATAGCAATTTGTCAAAATTACATAGTCAAAATTGCATTAACTGATGGACCACCCTTTATTTTAAATTTTTTTAATTTTAGTGTTAATTGTTGTAGCCTATATAAAAATACACTAATTTTACAAATTTCAAGTGTCAATATGTACATTGGTACATACAATTGTATGTATATTAGATGGATTTTAACATTTTTCGTTGCTCGTTTTGGAACACCCTTTAAGTTTTAATTTTCATGTATTTGTTGTTGTAGCGATCAAAGTTCTACATACTCTGTCCAAATTTCAGACCCGTAGCTCTTACCGTTCCTGAGAAAATAGCCTTCTTCCTAAAACATGAAATATGTTTTATTATTATGAAAAAAGTTAAAGTTTTCCAACCCTGGAAACGTTTTTTTAATTTTTTAAAACTTAAAATTTTTTTTTAATTATAAATACCAATTTTATTCATACCGAAGTATAAAATAAGTTAATTTAATAAAAAAGTAATAAAAACTTGTTTTCGGTAGTTATTTTCTACGGGAATCATTTTAACTTTGGAAAGTTTCCAGCTGTGGGGATAATACTCTAGTCGTAAAATGGCATTAAAAATGAATAACATGATTCTAAATGCAATACGAGGAAATTTTATTAGCATTTGGTTACTAATTCCATCAATACCCGGTGCTTTCTTCGGGTTGAGTTCAGCAATTAGATTTTGTACATCACACATTTTATATTTTATGAGTCGCGGGGTAGCGCAACTACACTCGGGAAATCAACAACACCAGTACATGTGTTTGGGGTAAATACGGATTTTAAATGCTTTGCAAACAAGTTACCTTTTTCAATATCTTTCCTGGCCCAACCTCCAGTAGAGGTGCGCAGAGGTGGTTTAAACTCAACGGGTGTTTTAATTTTTTTCGCAGCGCGCCACAAGGAGTAATTAGATGCTGGTGTGACATCGAGATTTTCCAGATGGTTTTTTAGAGATGCAGTTTTTTCATATGCAAGCAGTTCTTGGAGTCTTTTAGTGCACTCTTTTAATCTAATTTTATTTTAGGGGTAATCTGTGCTGTTGCCATTCTCTTCTAGCTCTTCTTTTTGCACATACGAGAAGTTCAATATCTGTAGAATATATTCTGTTAAACCCAGTTCAGCTGCCTGCTTACTATTTTCAAACGTAAATTGGCGCTTTTTTAATTTGGCGATTTTTTTCGTTCTGGCGATTTTTTTGATTTTGCCGATTTTTTTTATATAAGCGATTTTTTTAATTTGTGCCGATTTTTTTCATTTATGCAATTTTTTTTGATTTAGCGATTTTTTTCGGTTTTTGGCGTTTTTTTTTAATTTTGGCGATTTATTTTCGTTTTGGCAAGTTTTTTTCATTTAGGCGATTTTTTTTTTAATTCAAATAAGCATTTTTTTTTGTTTTGGCGATTTTTTTCGGTTTTTGACGTTTTTTTTTTTTAATTTTAGGTTTTTTTTTCATTTTGGCGATTTTTTTCGTTTTGGCGATTTTTGAAAATTTTTGGCGATTTTACAATTTTCGGATTTTTTAGTTTGACTGTTTTTTAAAATTTCAAGAGTTTAACTCTTACGGTTTCCAAGGTATAGCAATTTTTCAAAATTACATAGTCAAAATTGCATTAACTGATGGACCACCCTTTAATATAAATTTTTTTAATTTTTGTGTTAATTGATGTAATCTATACAAAAATACACTAATTTTACAAATTTCAAGTGTCAATATACATATGTACACACATACATACAATTGTATGTTTATTACATAGGATTTTAAAAGTTTTCATCACTCATTTTGGAACACCCTTTAATTTTTAGGTTTTATATATTTGTTGTTGTAGCAACCAAAGTTCTACATATACTGTCCAAATTTCAGACCCGTAGCTTTTACCGTTCCTGAGAAAATAGCCTTCTTCCTAAAACATCAAATATGTTTAATTATTAGGAAAAAAGTTAAAGTTTTCCAACCCTGGAAATGTTTTTTGAATTTGTTAAATTTTTAAAATTTTTTTTAATTATAAATAGCAATTTTAGTCATATTGAAGTATAAAATAAGATAATTTAATAAAAAAGTAATAAAAACTTGTTTTCGGTAGTTATTTTCTATGGGAAAATAGAGTTTGAGTTTTCCAGCTCTGAAACCGTCTGTCCGATTTTGCTGATTTTCAATAGCATTTTAGCGTTTTTGTGTCATTGTGGAAATTTATTTTTAGTTTTGACACGTTTTTCTCGTTTTGGCGATTTTTTTCGGTTTTTGGCGTTTTTTTTAATTTTAGCGATTTTTCACTTTGGCGATTTTTTTGGTTTTGGCGATTTTTTTAAATTTTTGGCGATTTTATAATTTTCGGATTTTTTAGTTAGACCGTTTTTGTAAATTTCAAGAGTTTAACTCTTACGGTTTCCAAGATATAGCAATTTGTCAAAATTACATAGTCAAAATTGCATTAACTGATGGACCACCCTTTAATATAAATTTTTTTAATTTTTGTGTTAATTGATGTAATCTATACAAAAATACACTAATTTTACAAATTTCAAGTGTCAATATACATATGTACATTGGTACATACAATTGTATGTATATTAGATGGATTTTAACATTTTTCGTTGCTCGTTTTGGAACACCCTTTAAGTTTTAATTCTCATGTATTTGTTGTTGTAGCTCTTACCGTTCCTGAGAAAATAGCCTGCTTCCTAAAACATGAAATATGTTTAATTATTATGAAAAAAGTTAAAGTTTTCCAACCCTGGAAACGTTTTTTTAATTTTTTAAATTTTAAAATTTTTTTTTAATTATAAATACCAATTTTATTCATACCGAAGTATAAAATAAGTTAATTTAATAAAAAAGTAATAAAAAATTGTTTTCGGTAGTTATTTTCTACGGGAAAATAGAGTTTGAGTTTTCCAGCTCTGAAACCGTATGCTCGATTTTGCTGATTTTCAATAGCAAAATTTTTCGGAAAATTTCTGACACACCAGTCCAAGAACGAAGTCTCTAGCTCTTCTGGGAGCTTGGGAAAACCGATTTCACGTACAGACAGACGGACAGACGGACATCGCTTGTTCGTCTTCCCTATGCATAAGGATCCAGAATATATATACTTTATGTGTCGCTTATTAATATTGTAGAAATTACAAACGGAATGACAAACCTATATATACCCTTTTACCATTTTTTGGTAAAGGGTATAAAAAAGGATAAAAGAAAATGAACCATACGTTTGTAGCTCTAAAATGTATACCGTATTGGAAAAATCTTAACACATCCCAGTAAAAAAAGAGACTCCAAAAAAGTCATGAAAATGTAGAGTTTACGATGCGGAAGTAGTGCAAATTTCAATCCGATCTAATGATTTTTACATAGGGTTGCCATTGCAAGAAGTTCTCTTTTTCGATGCCTGGTCACTGAATTGGAAGCGATATTAAGAAAAATTCCCTTTTTTGTGTTCTATGATAATATTTTCATCTAGGAAAAAGGGTAAATAGTTGCTTTTTTTAACAATTCGTTTCTTTTTATACGAATTTAAGGCCGAAACAGTGTTTTCATGTAAATTTAAGCAAATAACTTTTAAATTTTAGACTAAAAATAGTTCATAAATTTCTTTAAAAAAATAAATTACATTCTGGTGAGTATTTTCTAACACTATGGAGGAGTTACAAGGTTTTGTATGACTAAAATAAGCTTCTATATGGTTTTCAGCTCACTCTCGGCAAATTAAAAATATCGATTTTTTGGAAGCAATGAAAATGTACTTCCGCTAGAATGACTTCCATTTTTTTTCACTGCGATATGTTAAACATATGTGTAGTATTTAGAACACTTAATATTTTTTTTTGTTTTCGTTAATACATTTATTTATTTATTCTATCTTCAACTATGAACTAACAATAAGTATTAAAATCTTAAATATAAAATATAAGTATTAGGCCCGACCACTGTCGGACATAAACTTAGTGATAATTATAAATAAAACATAATAGTGATAATCAAAAAAAAAGAAAAAAATATTTTTCAAGAAAGCCCATATGGAGTGTTGAGTATAAGAGCCCTTGTGTCCCTCTTTTTTAGGCAGATGTGACTAAAAAAATTAAAGATGTTACAAGCAAGCGGACTCGAGTTTTGTTAAATACTTGCCTGTATATTTTGCAATTTCTTCAATCACTAGTGGCATATTCAAATCACGATGTATATCTGAGTTTTGGATGTACCATGGAGCCGATGTTATCAAACGTAAAATTTTGTTTTGCCTTCGTGCTGGATTCTCTTGACCGTAGCACCATATTGGTTTCAAAAGCGACTTGTATAGTAAAAGTTTGTAGTCTAGGCTCAGTGTTGCATTTCTACCAATCAGCCAATATATCTGAGTTAGTTTAAGTTTCATTTGTATTAGCTTTGAGTCAATATGGTGTTTCCATGTAAGTCGTCGATCAAGGTTTATACCAAGGAATTTTCCATGTGAATGTTGAGGAACAACTTGATTGTTGAATCGAGTTGTGGAACAAGTATCTCTTCGCATGGTAAATGTTACCTGAAAACACTTTTGCTCATTTACCTTATTTCTCCATAATTTTAACCATAGTTCCAGTTGTGTAATATATTCTTGTAGATATCGGGAGACCTCGTGAGAGTTTTTGTGAATACTTAGGCAGGCTGTATCATTGGCAAACGAAGATGTATGGATATTACTGCTCAAAGGCATATCACAAGCATAAATCAAATATTAAACTGGCCCCAGGATGCTCCCGTGTGGCACACCGGATGATATAGATTCGGGCGCACTCATGAATTCTCTTTCCACAACCGTGGACTTCCGGGTAGTAATGTAACTTTCTAATAAATTTAGAAAATTTATTGGTAGATATGATTTTAATTTTAAAATTAGGCCTTCATGCCACACTTTATCAAATGCCTGCGAAACGTCAATAAATAGTGCGGAACAGTTCTTCTTTTCTTCAAATGTTCTTCTTATACATTGAACCAATCTATGCATTTGTTCAATGGTGATATGCTGACTTCTAAAACCAAATTGATGATCTGGGATGCACCCACTACCAATTAGAATTAAGGACAATTTTGACATGAGCAGTTTTTCGAAAAGTTTTGACTTTGTTGATAGCAGACTTATGGGCCTATATGATTCTGCCTTGGTAAGATCTTTGCCCGGCCTTGGAATCATTTTAACTTTGGCAAGCTTCCAGCTGTACGGATATTACTCTAGTCGTAAAATGGCACTAAAAATGAATAACAATTCTAATCGCAATACGAAGCAATTTTATTCGCATCTGGTTACTAGTTTCATCAATACCCGTTGCTTTCTTCGGGTGGAGTTCAGCATATAGATTTTTTACATCACACATTTTAAATTTTAAGGGTCGAGGGGGTAGCGCAACTACACTCGGCAAATCAACAACACCAGTACATGTGTTTGGGGTAAATTCGGATTTTAAATGATTTGCAAACAAGTTAACTTGTTCAGTATCACCCCTGGCCCAAACTACAGTAGAAGTGCGCATAGGTGGTTTAAACTCAACGGGTGTTTTAATTCTTTTCGGATCGTGCCACAAAGAGTAATTAGATGCTGGGTGACATCGAGATTTTCCAGAGAGTTTTAAAGAGGTGCAGTTTTTTCATCTGCTTGTAGTCTCTTAGTGCACTCTTTAAAACTAATTTTTTTGCGATGATCTATGGTGTTGCAATTCTCTTCTAGCTCTTCTTTTTTTCACATACGAGATGTTCAATATCTGTACAATATATTCTATTAAACCCAGTCTGCGGATGGAAGGAAGTGGCATATTCAGCAGCCTGCTTAATATTTTCTTAAGATTGGCAATATAAGATTCAACATTATCATGAGTTCTTAGCTTAATGTTTTCAGTGCAATGACTACTAAGATATTTTTTGAATCGCAGCCAATTAACACGACTGACCATTCTCACATATGGGTGAGGTAGAGCAATTCTCAGTGGGCTACAGATTGTAACGATCGTGGAAGAGTGATCGGACAATAGATCTAGGGAAGCTTCAAAGTGAATTAATTCCCTAGAAATGTTTTTCATGACACCAAAATCCGCAATTTTATGTATGTCAGTAGGCCAGTAAGTGGGCTCCCCACTCGGAATGAAGTCCAAGCCCATTTTTGAGATTGTGTTGAACAACGCTCGTCCTCTAGGTGTGATAAGACGCGAACCCCAGAAAGTATGTTTTGCATTATAGTCTCCTGCTGCTAGGAAACAAGGGCCAAGAGATTTGTAGAAATCCTCGTATTGATGCTCAGTAATTGCGAATCTAGGAGGGGAGTAAATTGATGATATGACAAAATTTGACAAAAATTCGTTGCTTGTAGATGTTCTTCACAAATGTTGTCAAGAATATAATGCTTGAGTCTTGACTTTATTAAAATTGCTGATCCCGCGGAAGCTCTTCCTCTTGGGTCCTTTGAATCATATAAAATGTAGCCATAAATTTTTAATAGACTTCTTGAAGTCAAATGAGTCTCAGAGATCAACATTATATCAATATTTTTTCCGTGAGGAGGTGCTCAAGTTCATTTTTATATCGGTGAATGCCGTTTGCGTTCCAGGAACATATCTTTAACGTGTTCCTGGTTTGTTAGCTAATGCTTGAAGCAGAGTATTCTGCATTCTTAACATTTCTTGCATCTTGCTAGTAGTGGTTTTGTTACATTATTTATAGTCAGCACCAGATTCTCAATAGTAGCTTGAAGGCGATTACAACTAGATCTTGAGTTTGCATTCGTTGAATTATTTTGAGGTGGAATATTTTGTGTGGGAATAGAACTAGTCTTAGTTGCATACGATACACGTGAAGTCACAGGTTTGCTCATTTGAGCAAAAGTGGGGGAGTAAGTGTTTGCTGCTTGTGCGGGTGCTAATTTAGGTTTTTGCCCCATAGTCTGTTTAACGACAGAATATGCAGGATATCCTCTATAGTTAGCGGTGTGATTAGCTCCACAATTACTTTTTTTTCTGCTAGATCTTTAGGTATACTACAACCAGCAGTGCCGTGCGATTCAACGCAGATAACACAAATTGAATGTAACTTGAAGTAAGTTTTTGCGTGACCATATTTTTGAAAATTATGGCACTGTACGGTACCAGTACGCTTGTGTGGTTCTTCAACTATTTTTCGGTTTAAGACATTTTTTAAATTATAAATTGGATGAGTCTAATTTTTTTTATCAATTGTATATCGTTTGGCACAAGTTTGACGCGAAATATAGGCTTAGGAATCTTCTCCCTATTTATTATGTTAGATACATTTTTAACCTTAAGTCCCTGGAGGGCGAGTGCATCTTTTATTTCTTCTAAAGCAACAGAAGAATCTATGCCCTTCAATACGATCTACAATCCTTTAGCACTCTTCAGCTGAAATGTGTAGAAACTTTTTTTACTTTTTTCAAATTCAGTAATCATTTTGCGAAAATCTTTTTCTTTATAAATTTAAATTTTGGTTTCATCTATGTTACCACGTTTTATTGGAATGATGTGAAACTTATTCTCACCAATGACTGAAATTAAATTTTTAATAAGAGCGTTTGAATTTTTTTTTCTCAAATGGATTGGTGGCGGCTTGGATGTTTTGTTCGTGGATAGATCGGGTTCGTTGTTGTCATTTTGCAATATTTAAAAACGGTTTTGACGGTAAATAGAGGATGGGCTGTTATCCCTAGATATTTTTGGAGCAGGTGAAATGTTCGAAGCCTTGGGCTTCGCCCGCGCTTTACCACAGTTATATATCTGTCCATTTCAACTTGGACCTTGGATTATGGGCTGCTCTTAACTTCAGTAAAAACTTGGTTAAGGGATGACCACGAGCCCGAAGCGGATGATATCGCTGATTTAAATGTAGAAGCTCTAGGCAAAGGTAATGTTAACGAATCACTAGTTGGCGTTGGACAAAGCGAAGTGGGTCGCTGACGAAAAAGGGGCTCGCCGTTTAAAAAAAAGAGTGGTATCGATGCTAGCCTCTCAGTTCAAAGGTCGTGTGTTCGATTCCCACCATAGACTCTGGGTGTTTTCTGCAGACAAGCTGCTAATCGCTTTGCAAGTTGTGTTTGTTCTTAAAAAAATAAAAAATAATAAAAATAAATCTTATTTATTTTGTTTTAATTAGGAGCTTCAGAGCTCTCAGTAAGTCTATCAGAAGATTTTTTATTTTTACAATAATCATTAGGAGCTTCAGAAGTCACAGTAAAATAAGCATTTATGCCATTAGAACTCACTTCACAGTTATTTGTTTTTGAGGTACTCATATAGAGTATTCCTCAAGGGCACTTTGTTTGCTTTTTTTTTTTGTTTATGTTATTTTTGACTATGTAAAAAATATTAGCTACGCAAATAAAGCTTATTAATCAATAACAATATGTATTCCGAATATTTTCGAATGATTTTTTTGTTTAGTAAGAAATAAAAACTCCGCTAAATCGACTGCTCACTATGAATGTACAACGAGAATTCAGAACACTTGATATGTAAATCTTTTCTTATTGCACGTTTTGGGTTTGAATTTTTATTTTATTTTTTTTAGTAAAATTTTATGATTGTTTGTCTCCTCTGCCTATCTGGCTAATTTTATTGCACCTATTTTATAGCTTTTTCAAAAAAAAGGATCAGTAATTAAAATAAATTCAGTGAAGTGTGACCCGCGCACGAAGGGTTCCCTAAGGGCACGAGATATGTAATTCAATACGAACAATTTAAACTATAGTTTTGGCATTTTTTTCGCTTTTGGGTTTTTTTCGGTTTTAAGCGTGTTTTTTAGTTTTGGCACTTTTTTTCACGTTTTGGCAATTTTTTTTTTTTTTGGTTTTTAAAGTTATTTTAATTTTAGCAATTTTTATTATTTTGGGGTTTTTTTTTGCGATTTTTTTTTAATTTTGGTGTTTCTTTTCATGCAGGTGATTTTTTTTTGGTATTGGCGATTTTTTTAGTTTTGGCACTTATTTTTTCGTTTTGAGTATTTTTTTTGGGTTTTTGGCGTTTATTTTAAATTTTGGAAATTTTTTTCGTTTTGGCGATTTTTTTTAAATTTGGCGATTTATTTTTAATTTTGGATATTTTTTTCTTTATGGCGATTTTTTTTCACATAAACAATTATTTTGGTTTTGGCGCATTTTTCGCGTTTTGGCGATTTTTTTCGGTTTTTGGCGTTTTTTTCATACTGGCAATTTTTTTTCGTTTAAACGATTTTTTCGAATTTGCCGATTTATTTTAGTGCTAGAATTTTTTTTTAGTTATGTCGATTTTTTCGATTTGGCGATATTTTTTAAATTTTTGGCGATTTTTTCAGGTTTTGGCGATTTATTTCGGTTTGGCGATTTTATAATTTTCGGATTTTTTAGTTTTAACGTTTTTGAAAATTTCAAGAGTTTACCTCTTACGGTCTCCAAGATATAGCAAGTTGTCAATTTACATAGTCAAAATTGCATTAACTGATGGACCACCCTTTAATTAAAATTTTTTAATATTTTAATGTTTATTGTTGTAGTCTATATAAAAATACACTAATTTTACAAATTTCAAGTGTCAATATACATATGTACATACAATTGTGTGTATATTACATGAGATTTTAACATTTTTCGTCGCTCGTTTTGGAGCACCCTTTAATTTCTAATTCTCATGTATTTGTTGTTGTAGTGGCAAGGTTCTACATACTCTGTCCAAATTTCAGGTCCGTAGTAGCTCTTACGGTTCCTGAGAAAATACCGTGCGACAGACAGACGGACAGCGTAGCGAAAACAATAGGGTTCCTTTTTTCACCTTTGGTGTACGGAACCCTAAAAAGGATGAACGAAAACGAACCATGCACTTAGAGCACCAGAATGTATACCGTATATGGAAAAATCTTAACACATGTTAAACATATGTCTATCGTTTAGAAGACTTGATATGTTAAGCCTTTCTTATTGCACATTTCGGGTTTGAATTTTTTATTTTTAATTTTGTTAGTGCAGAGAGACATACAAAAGGAGATGAATTCTCAGATTTGTGTGTGCATCTATGGTTGGGACAAATCGTTCAATTATTGTTGTGAAACGCAGTGACTGTTCTGTAGAAATTGAGTTGTTGTTTTCTTCTTAGTGGCTTGAGTCTGGTATGTTGTTTTATTAAATTGATTAGTGCATATAGAAAAGGTGCACGTGCGAGATGTAATAGTTTATGAGGGTTAGAATTGTTATTTTTTTCCTTTTTAATAGAACAATAAAATAAGAAAAAAATCTTAGTTAGTTTGAGTACCTGCATTAGGATATTTCATAATGTTAAGTGTGTGTGAGTGAGTTGTGTTTGCATTGGATAATTTACCTACCTGATATAGTGTTTGTGGTTTTGTGTGCATTGGTCAGTTCTATTGTTATGGGAATAACAAATATACTAACATAACATAACTAATAAAAACAAATTAAACATTTGTATTAATATTATAAATTTTACGGTTAATAACATCGGCTCCATGATACATCAAAAATTCCAATATCCATCGTGATTTAAATATGCCACTAGTGATTGAAGAAATTGCAAAATACGCAGGCAAATATTTAACAAAACTCGAGTCACATCCTAATCAGCTTGCTCGTAATATTTTGAACTTTACTGGACACATCCGCTTAAAAAAGAGGGACACAAGGGCTCTATTACTCAACACTCCAGATGGGATTTCTTGAAAATACTTTTTTTATACTTTTTATACATTTTTTTCTTTTTCGGATTATCACAACTTATGTATTATTTATAACTATTAACAAGTTTATGTCCGACAGTGGTCGGTCCTAATAATTATATTTTAGATATAAGATTTGAATACTTATTGTTAGTTCATATTTGAAGATACAATAAATAAATATATGTATTAAAAAAAATAAAAATAAAATATCATAAATTTTATTTAAAAGTCTTTTATATTTCTTTAACTTTTGAGATTTAGGTGTATAGTCAAAGATTATTTTATATAAATTAAAAAGTTTTTTAATTAATAAATATTCATTATAATGTTATTTACATGCACATGTGTTAACATCCTGAATATAATCCTTTGTTATTATATTACAATCATATATATGCAAGTTATTACGATAGTATATGAAAAGAGTGTAAGCATTACATGCTTTACAATGCTTTACATTCTTAATTCGTTTATCATTCTCAGAACAAATTTATTGTGGTCCTTATCAATATGACAACTATAAACACCTAGTAGTTCTTGAAATTCAGCTGATGCAGCCATTTCAGATAAAAACCAATGTAGTTCGCAAAAGGATGATGGAGTAACAAATTGAAATTTATCAGTTAAATACTATTTATTATTACAATATGTCGTTGAAATGAGCAACAACACTTTCAGATGTTTTCACTGTTCCCTTTATTAAGAAATGTATGTATGTATATGTACATATATAATTTTAATCTTGTTTATTTTTTTTTTCAAAATATAAAAAACGAACTAAAATAAACCAAATTCAGTGTATATAGTTAAAATTTTATTGAAATTACAACTTTTGCATTAAGTTACGTTGTAGATATTGTAATAAGTTTGTATTGTATTGTATTGTAATGTATTGTCTTCTATAGTAGAAGCAGGAGCAGTTGTCTGGTCCACATGTTTTATTTTCGTTAGCCCAACAACAATTCTCATAATGCTATCCATATTTATCGTTCATTGTTTTCAAGCTGCTTGTAATCTCTGTTTGAATATTGATGAGCTTGCATTTGTCTTCATCAGAAACAATATGAGAGCATCTTTTAAAGAAATGATGTATATCTTTTAATATCATTCTAACTACTGAGTATGACTACATGAGTGCACTTAAGGATTATCAATAAGCATTAGTGTTGAAAGTTTCATTTTTAAATTTTCTATCAAATATTTTGCGATTGATTTGGCTTCCTTTGCTTCCATTGATGCCGCTTTATGTATTTAGTTAGCTCACATTGCATTGTTAATATATATCGAAAGCTTCCAGAAGGTCGTAAAAGGCCAACTGTATCTAGAGCTACATATAGTGGAAATATTTTAAAACGGTTCCTTAGTGTGTCTAACTTGTTTGTTTCTCGGACATATATCACACTCTAAGACGTACTTTTTACCATTTTGTACATATTTTTCCATATATATTTTTGTTTTAATTTGATTAAAGTTTTTCTTACTCTGAAATGTCTCCCACATGGTGTGCTATGATACAATTTAAATAATTAATTTTCCCTGTTTTCATCTGTTATTCTTTAAGGACTACTATATAACATTATTTTAACATAACTTTCTTTGCGCGTGTCTAACTTTTTTTAAACTTTTATACTTATTTTCTTAAATATTTTAGCACCTTTTGCTGTAACGAATCTTACATAATTCGTTCTGCCTAAGACATAAGGTCGTTTCTATAATATATTATCTGGATAATAAGGATTATCACTACATCTGATGCTCATTTCACATAGAACAGAATCGTTTTCAGCTTTTATTTTCTGATTTTCTTTTCTTGCAAGTTTTATATCAGGGTCAATAAGACTTGTATTATAATTTTATTTTTTTTAAGTCTACTTTTGTTCTTTTAATTTTTTCTTTATTTACCTATGTCAGTTCTCGTTGTACATTCATAGTGAACAGTCGATTTAATCGTACGAAAAAATATTCGGAATACATATTGTTATTGACAAATAAGCTTTATTTGCATTGCTAATATTTTTTACATAGTCATAGTTAACAAAAAAACCGTTCTCAAAAAAAAACAAACAAACAAAAGTGCCCTTGAGGAATACTCTATATGAGTACCTCAAAAACAAATAACTGTGAAGTGAGTTCTAATGCCAGAAATGCCTATTTTACTGTGAGTTCTGAAGCTCTTAATGAAAATAATAAAAATAAAAAATCTGATGATAGACTTACTGAGAGCTCTGAAGCTCTTAATGATAACAAAATAAATAAGAAATCTGATAGTAGACTTTTTTTAACGGCGAGGCCACTTTTTTGTCAGCGATCAACTTCGCTTTGTCCAATGCCAACTAGTAATTCGTTAACATTACCGTTGCCTAGTACTTCTACATTTAACTCAGCGATATCATCCGCTTCGGGCTCGTGGTCATCACTTAACCAAGTTTTTACTGAAGCTAAGAGCACCCCAAAACTCAAGGTCCAAGTAGGAATGGACAGATATATAACAGTGGTAAAGCGCGGACGAAGACCAAAGTCTTTGAAAATTTCATCTGCTCCAAAAATGTCTAGGGATAACAGCGCATCCTCTATTAACCGTCAAAATCGTTTTCAAATATTACAAGATGATAACAACGAACCCGATGTATCTACGAACAAAACATCCACGCCGCCACCAATCTATTTGAGAGAAAAAATTCAAATGCTATTATAAAAAATTTAATTTCAGTCATTGATGAGAATAAATTTCACATCGTTCCAATAAAACGTGGTAACATTGATGAAACCAAAATTCAAATTATTGAAGAAAAAGATTTTCGCAAACTAATTACTGAATTTGAAAAAAGTAAGAAAAGTTTCTACACATATCAGCTTAAAAGTGCTAAAGGCCTGCAAATCGTATTGAAGGGCATAGATTCCTATGTTGCTCCCGAAGAAATTAAGGATGCACTCGTCCTCCAGGGATTTAAGGTAAAAAATGTATCTAACATAATATATCGGGAGAACATTCCTCAACCTCTATTTCGTGTCGAACTTGACCCAAATGATATAAAATTGAAAAAAACGAAACTCATCCAATTTACAATTTAAAATATCTCTTATACCGAAAAATTACAGTTGAAGAACCACACAAGCGTTCTGGACCCGTACAGTGTCATAATTGTCAAGAATATGGTCACACAAAAACTTACTGCAAGTTACCTTCAGTTTGTGTTATATGCGGTGAATTGCACGGTACTGCTGGTTGTACTAAACCTAAAGATCTAGCAGAAAAAAATGTAGTAATTGTGGAGGTAATCACACCGCTAACTACAGAGGATATCCTGTCTATTCTTTCGTTAAACAGACTATGGGGCAAAAACCTAAATTAGCTCCAGCACAAACAGCAAACGTTTACTCCGCCACTTTTATTTAAATGAGCTAACCTGTCACTTCACGTGTATCGTATACCGATGCAGCTAAGACAAGTTCTTTTCCCGCACAAAATTTTATGCCTCAAAATAATTCAACGAATGCAAACTCAAGCTTTAATTTTAGTCGCCTTGAAGCTACTATTGAAAATTTAGTGCTGACTATAAATAATTTTACAACAAATATGACTAGCATGATGCAAGAAAAGCTACGAATGCAGTCTACACAGCTTCAAGCATTAGTTAACAAGCCATGAACACGTTAAAGATAAGTTTCTGGAACGCAAACGGCATTCGCCAACATAAAAATGAACTTGAGCACTTCCACACGGAAAAAAATATTGATATAATGTTGGTTTCTGAGACTCATTTGACTTCAAGAAGTCTATTCAAAATTTATGGCTACATTTTGTATGATTCAAAGGACCCAAGAGGAAGAGCTTGCGGGGGATCAGCAATTTTAATAAAGTCAAGACTAAAGCATTATATTCTTGACAACATTTGTGAAGAACATCTATAAGCAACGAATATTTGTATCGAAAATTTTTGCACAAATTTTGTCATATCATCAATTTACTCCCCTCCTAGATTCGCAATTACTGAGCATCAATACGAGAATTTCTACAAATCTCTTTGCCCTTGTTTCGTAGCAGCAGGAGACTATAATGCAAAACATACTTTCTGGGGTTCGCGTCTTATCACACCTAGAGGACGAGCGTTGTTCAACACAATTTCAAAAATGGGCTTGGACGTCATTTCGAGTGAGGAGCCCACTTACTGGCCTACTGACATACATAAAATTCCGGATGTTATAAATTTTGGCGTCATGAAAAATATTTCTAGGGAATTAATTCATGTTGAAGCTTCCCTAGATCTATCGTCCGATCACTCTTCCACGATCGTTACAATCTGTAGCCCACTGAGAAGTGCTCTACCTCACCCATATGTGAAAATGGTCAGTCGTGTTAATTGGCTGCGATTCAAAAAATATCTTAGTACTAATTGCACTGAAAGAATTAAGCTAAGAACTCATGATGATATTGAATCTAATATTGCTAATCTTAACGAAAATAGTAAGCAGGCAGCTGAACTGGGTTTAACAGAATATATTCTACAGATATTGAACTTCTCGTATGTGCAAAAAGAAGAGCTAGAAGAGAATGGCAACAGCACAGATTACCCCTAAAATAAAATTAGATTAAAAGAGTGCACTAAAAGACTCCAAGAACTGCTTGCATATGAAAAAACTGCATCTCTAAAAAACCATCTGGAAAATCTCGATGTCACACCAGCATCTAATTACTCCTTGTGGCGCGCTGCGAAAAAAATTAAAACACCCGTTGAGTTTAAACCACCTCTGCGCACCTCTACTGGAGTTTGGGCCAGGAAAGATATTGAAAAAGGTAACTTGTTTGCAAAGCATTTAAAATCCGTATTTACCCCAAACACATGTACTGGTGTTGTTGATTTCCCGAGTGTAGTTGCGCTACCCCGCGACTCATAAAATATAAAATGTGTGATGTACAAAATCTAATTGCTGAACTCAACCCGAAGAAAGCACCGGGTATTGATGGAATTAGTAACCAAATGCTAATAAAATTTCCTCGTATTGCATTTAGAATCATGTTATTCATTTTTAATGCCATTTTACGACTAGAGTATTATCCCCACAGCTGGAAGCTTGCCAAAGTTAAAATGATTCCAAAGCCGGGCAAAGATCTTACCAAGGCAGAATCATACAGGCCAATAAGTCTGCTATCAACAATGTCAAAACTTTTCGAAAAACTGCTCATGTCAAAATTGTCCCCAATTCTAATTGGTAGTGGGTGCATCCCAGACCATCAGTTTGGTTTTAGAAGTCAGCATAGCACCATTGAACAAACGCATAGATTGGTTCAATGTAAAAGAAGAACATTTGAAGAAAAGAATTACTGTTCTGCACTGTTTATTGACGTTTCGCAGGCATTTGATAAAGTGTGGCATGAAGGCCTAATTTTAATATTAAAATCATATCTACCAATAAATTTGGTGAATTTATTAGAAAGTTACATTACTACACGGAAGTTCACGGTTGTGGAAGGAGAATTCATAAGTGTGCCCGAATCTATATCATCCGGTGTGCCACAGGTGATTGAAGAAATAGCAAAATACGCAGGCAAATATTTAACAAAACTCGAATCACATCCTAATCCGCTTGCTTGTAACATCTTGAATTTTACTGGCCACATCCGCTTGAAAAAGAAAGGCTCTTTTACTCAACACTCCAGATGGGATTGCTTAAAAATATTTTTTTCCCTTTTTTTTGTTTTTGATTATCAATACTTATGTATTATTTCTAACTATCACTGTCCGACAGTGGTCGGGCCTAATACTTGTATTTTAGATTTAAGATTTGAATACTTATTAGGTCATAATTGAAGATACAATAAATAAATAAATGTAAAAAAAAAATTTACCTATGTTTTCGGTTTCCTCATTTTATATCTTTTTTATACCCTTTACCAAAAAATGGTAAAAGGGTATATATAGGTTTGTCATTCCGTTTGTAATTTCTACAATATTAATAAGCGACACATAAAGTATATATATTCTGGATCCTTATGCATAGGGAAGACGAACAAGCGATGTCCGTCTGTCCGTCTGTCTGTACGTGAAATCGGTTTTCCCAAGCTCCCAGAAGAGCTAGAGACTTCGTTCTTGGACTGGTGTGTCAGAAATTTTCCGAAAAATTTTGCTATTGAAAATCAGCAAAATCGAGCATACGGTTTCAGAGCTGGAAAACTCAAACTCTATTTTCCCGTAGAAAATAACTACCGAAAACAATTTTTTATTACTTTTTTATTAAATTAACTTATTTTATACTTCGGTATGAATAAAATTGGTATTTATAATTAAAAAAAAATTTTAAAATTTAAAAAATTAAAAAAACGTTTCCAGGGTTGGAAAACTTTAACTTTTTTCATAATAATTAAACATATTTCATGTTTTAGGAAGCAGGCTATTTTCTCAGGAACGGTAAGAGCTACAACAACAAATACATGAGAATTAAAACTTAAAGGGTGTTCCAAAACGAGCAACGAAAAATGTTAAAATCCATCTAATATACATACAATTGTATGTACCAATGTACATATGTATATTGACACTTGAAATTTGTAAAATTAGTGTATTTTTGTATAGATTACATCAATTAACACAAAAATTAAAAAAATTTATATTAAAGGGTGGTCCATCAGTTAATGCAATTTTGACTATGTAATTTTGACAAATTGCTATATCTTGGAAACCGTAAGAGTTAAACTCTTGAAATTTACAAAAACGGTCTAACTAAAAAATCCGAAAATTATAAAATCGCCAAAAATTTAAAAAAATCGCCAAAACCAAAAAAATCGCCAAAATGAAAAAACGCTAAAATTAAAAAAAACGTCAAAAACCGAAAAAAATCGCCAAAACGAGAAAAACGTGTCAAAACTAAAAATAAATTTCCACAATGACACAAAAACGCTAAAATGCTATTGAAAATCAGCAAAATCGGACAGACGGTTTCAGAGCTGGAAAACTCAAACTCTATTTTCCCATAGAAAATAACTACCGAAAACAAGTTTTTATTACTTTTTTATTAAATTATCTTATTTTATACTTCAATATGACTAAAATTGCTATTTATAATTAAAAAAAATTTTAAAAATTTAACAAATTCAAAAAACATTTCCAGGGTTGGAAAACTTTAACTTTTTTCCTAATAATTAAACATATTTGATGTTTTAGGAAGAAGGCTATTTTCTCAGGAACGGTAAAAGCTACGGGTCTGAAATTTGGACAGTATATGTAGAACTTTGGTTGCTACAACAAATATATAAAACCTAAAAATTAAAGGGTGTTCCAAAATGAGTGATGAAAACTTTTAAAATCCTATGTAATAAACATACAATTGTATGTATGTGTTTACATATGTATATTGACACTTGAAATTTGTAAAATTAGTGTATTTTTGTATAGATTACATCAATTAACACAAAAATTAAAAAAATTTATATTAAAGGGTGGTCCATCAGTTAATGCAATTTTGACTATGTAATTTTGAAAAATTGCTATACCTTGGAAACCGTAAGAGTTAAACTCTTGAAATTTAAAAAAACAGTCAAACTAAAAAATCCGAAAATTGTAAAATCGCCAAAAATTTTCAAAAATCGCCAAAACGAAAAAAATCGCCAAAATGAAAAAAAAGCTAAAATTAAAAAAAAAACGTCAAAAACCGAAAAAAATCGCCAAAACAAAAAAAATGCTTATATGAACAAAAATCGCCAAAATTAAAAAAAAAATCGCCTAAATGAAAAAAACTCGCCAAAACGAAAATAAATCGCCAAAATTAAAAAAAAACGCCAAAAACCGAAAAAAATCGCTAAATCAAAAAAAATTGCATAAATGAAAAAAATCGGCACAAATTAAAAAAATCGCTTATATAAAAAAAATCGGCAAAATCAAAAAAATCGCCAGAACGAAAAAAATCGCCAAATTAAAAAAGCGCCAATTTACGTTTGAAAATAGTAAGCAGGCAGCTGAACTGGGTTTAACAGAATATATTCTACAGATATTGAACTTCTCGTATGTGCAAAAAGAAGAGCTAGAAGAGAATGGCAACAGCACAGATTACCCCTAAAATAAAATTAGATTAAAAGAGTGCACTAAAAGACTCCAAGAACTGCTTGCATATGAAAAAACTGCATCTCTAAAAAACCATCTGGAAAATCTCGATGTCACACCAGCATCTAATTACTCCTTGTGGCGCGCTGCGAAAAAAATTAAAACACCCGTTGAGTTTAAACCACCTCTGCGCACCTCTACTGGAGTTTGGGCCAGGAAAGATATTGAAAAAGGTAACTTGTTTGCAAAGCATTTAAAATCCGTATTTACCCCAAACACATGTACTGGTGTTGTTGATTTCCCGAGTGTAGTTGCGCTACCCCGCGACTCATAAAATATAAAATGTGTGATGTACAAAATCTAATTGCTGAACTCAACCCGAAGAAAGCACCGGGTATTGATGGAATTAGTAACCAAATGCTAATAAAATTTCCTCGTATTGCATTTAGAATCATGTTATTCATTTTTAATGCCATTTTACGACTAGAGTATTATCCCCACAGCTGGAAGCTTGCCAAAGTTAAAATGATTCCAAAGCCGGGCAAAGATCTTACCAAGGCAGAATCATACAGGCCAATAAGTCTGCTATCAACAATGTCAAAACTTTTCGAAAAACTGCTCATGTCAAAATTGTCCCCAATTCTAATTGGTAGTGGGTGCATCCCAGACCATCAGTTTGGTTTTAGAAGTCAGCATAGCACCATTGAACAAACGCATAGATTGGTTCAATGTAAAAGAAGAACATTTCAAGAAAAGAATTACTGTTCTGCACTGTTTATTGACGTTTCGCAGGCATTTGATAAAGTGTGGCATGAAGGCCTAATTTTAATATTAAAATCATATCTACCAATAAATTTGGTGAATTTATTAGAAAGTTACATTACTACACGGAAGTTCACGGTTGTGGAAGGAGAATTCATGAGTGTGCCCGAATCTATATCATCCGGTGTGCCACAGGTGATTGAAGAAATAGCAAAATACGCAGGCAAATATTTAACAAGACTCGAGTCACATCCTAATCCGCTTGCTTGTAACATCTTGAATTTTACTGGCCACATCCGCTTGAAAAAGAAAGGCTCTTTTACTCAACACTCCAGATGGGATTGCTTAAAAATATTTTTTTTCCCTTTTTTTTTTGTTTTTGATTATCAATACTTATGTATTATTTCTAACTATCACTAAGTTTATGTCCGACAGTGGTCGGGCCTAATACTTGTATTTTAGATTTAAGATTTGAATACTTATTGTTAGGTCATAATTGAAGATACAATAAATAAATAAATGTAAAAAAAAAATTTACCTATGTTTTTGGTTTCCTCATTTTATATCTTTTTTATACCCTTTACCAAAAAATGGTAAAAGGGTATATATAGGTTTGTCATTCCGTTTGTAATTTCTACAATATTAATAAGCGACACATAAAGTATATATATTCTGGATCCTTATGCATAGGGAAGACGAACAAGCGATGTCCGTCTGTCCGTCTGTCTGTACGTGAAATCGGGTTTCCCAAGCTCCCAGAAGAGCTAGAGACTTCGTTCTTGGTCTGGTGTGTCAGAAATTTTCCGAAAAATTTTGCTATTGAAAATCAGCAAAATCGAGCATACGGTTTCAGAGCTGGAAAACTCAAACTCTATTTTCCCGTAGAAAATAACTACCGAAAACAATTTTTTATTACTTTTTTATTAAATTAACTTATTTTATACTTCGGTATGAATAAAATTGGTATTTATAATTAAAAAAAATTTTAAAATTTAAAAAATTAAAAAAACGTTTCCAGGGTTGGAAAACTTTAACTTTTTTCATAATAATTAAACATATTTCATGTTTTAGGAAGCAGGCTATTTTCTCAGGAACGGTAAGAGCTACAACAACAAATACATGAGAATTAAAACTTAAAGGGTGTTCCAAAACGAGCAACGAAAAATGTTAAAATCCATCTAATATACATACAATTGTATGTACCAATGTACATATGTATATTGACACTTGAAATTTGTAAAATTAGTGTATTTTTGTATAGATTACATCAATTAACACAAAAATTAAAAAAATTTATATTAAAGGGTGGTCCATCAGTTAATGCAATTTTGACTATGTAATTTTGACAAATTGCTATATCTTGGAAACCGTAAGAGTTAAACTCTTGAAATTTACAAAAACGGTCTAACTAAAAAATCCGAAAATTATAAAATCGCCAAAAATTTAAAAAAATCGCCAAAACCAAAAAAATCGCCAAAATGAAAAAACGCTAAAATTAAAAAAAACGCCAAAAACCGAAAAAAATCGCCAAAACGAGAAAAACGTGTCAAAACTAAAAATAAATTTCCACAATGACACAAAAACGCTAAAATGCTATTGAAAATCAGCAAAATCGGACAGACGGTTTCAGAGCTGGAAAACTCAAACTCTATTTTCCCATAGAAAATAACTACCGAAAACAAGTTTTTATTACTTTTTTATTAAATTATCTTATTTTATACTTCAATATGACTAAAATTGCTATTTATAATTAAAAAAAATTTTAAAAATTTAACAAATTCAAAAAACATTTCCAGGGTTGGAAAACTTTAACTTTTTTCCTAATAATTAAACATATTTGATGTTTTAGGAAGAAGGCTATTTTCTCAGGAACGGTAAAAGCTACGGGTCTGAAATTTGGACAGTATATGTAGAACTTTGGTTGCTACAACAACAAATATATAAAACCTAAAAATTAAAGGGTGTTCCAAAATGAGTGATGAAAACTTTTAAAATCCTATGTAATAAACATACAATTGTATGTATGTGTGTACATATGTATATTGACACTTGAAATTTGTAAAATTAGTGTATTTTTGTATAGATTACATCAATTAACACAAAAATTAAAAAAATTTATATTAAAGGGTGGTCCATCAGTTAATGCAATTTTGACTATGTAATTTTGAAAAATTGCTATACCTTGGAAACCGTAAGAGTTAAACTCTTGAAATTTTAAAAAACAGTCAAACTAAAAAATCCGAAAATTGTAAGATCGCCAAAAATTTTCAAAAATCGCCAAAACGAAAAAAATCGCCAAAATGAAAAAAAGCTAAAATTAAAAAAAAAACGTCAAAAACCGAAAAAATCGCCAAAACAAAAAAAAAAATGCTTATTTGAAAAAAAATCGCCAAAATTAAAAAAAAATCGCCTAAATGAAAAAAACTCGCCAAAACGAAAATAAATCGCCAAAATTAAAAAAAAAAACGCCAAAAACCGAAAAAAATCGCTAAATCAAAAAAAATTGCATAAATGAAAAAAATCGGCACAAATTAAAAAAATCGCTTATATAAAAAAAATCGGCAAAATCAAAAAAATCGACAGAACGAAAAAAATCGCCAAATTAAAAAAGCGCCAATTTACGTTTGAAAATAGTAAGCAGGCAGCTGAACTGGGTTTAACAGAATATATTCTACAGATATTGAACTTCTCGTATGTGCAAAAAGAAGAGCTAGAAGAGAATGGCAACAGCACAGATTACCCCTAAAATAAAATTAGATTAAAAGAGTGCACTAAAAGACTCCAAGAACTGCTTGCATATGAAAAAACTGCATCTCTAAAAAACCATCTGGAAAATCTCGATGTCACACCAGCATCTAATTACTCCTTGTGGCGCGCTGCGAAAAAAATTAAAACACCCGTTGAGTTTAAACCACCTCTGCGCACCTCTACTGGAGTTTGGGCCAGGAAAGATATTGAAAAAGGTAACTTGTTTGCAAAGCATTTAAAATCCGTATTTACCCCAAACACATGTACTGGTGTTGTTGATTTCCCGAGTGTAGTTGCGCTACCCCGCGACTCATAAAATATAAAATGTGTGATGTACAAAATCTAATTGCTGAACTCAACCCGAAGAAAGCACCGGGTATTGATGGAATTAGTAACCAAATGCTAATAAAATTTCCTCGTATTGCATTTAGAATCATGTTATTCATTTTTAATGCCATTTTACGACTAGAGTATTATCCCCACAGCTGGAAGCTTGCCAAAGTTAAAATGATTCCAAAGCCGGGCAAAGATCTTACCAAGGCAGAATCATACAGGCCAATAAGTCTGCTATCAACAATGTCAAAACTTTTCGAAAAACTGCTCATGTCAAAATTGTCCCCAATTCTAATTGGTAGTGGGTGCATCCCAGACCATCAGTTTGGTTTTAGAAGTCAGCATAGCACCATTGAACAAACGCATAGATTGGTTCAATGTAAAAGAAGAACATTTGAAGAAAAGAATTACTGTTCTGCACTGTTTATTGACGTTTCGCAGGCATTTGATAAAGTGTGGCATGAAGGCCTAATTTTAATATTAAAATCATATCTACCAATAAATTTGGTGAATTTATTAGAAAGTTACATTACTACACGGAAGTTCACGGTTGTGGAAGGAGAATTCATGAGTGTGCCCGAATCTATATCATCCGGTGTGCCACAGGTGATTGAAGAAATAGCAAAATACGCAGGCAAATATTTAACAAAACTCGAGTCACATCCTAATCCGCTTGCTTGTAACATCTTGAATTTTACTGGCCACATCCGCTTGAAAAAGAAAGGCTCTTTTACTCAACACTCCAGATGGGATTGCTTAAAAATATTTTTTTTCCCTTTTTTTTTGTTTTTGATTATCAATACTTATGTATTATTTCTAACTATCACCAAGTTTATGTCCGACAGTGGTCGGGCCTAATACTTGTATTTTAGATTTAAGATTTGAATACTTATTGTTAGGTCATAATTGAAGATACAATAAATAAATAAATGTAAAAAAAAAATTTACCTATGTTTTTGGTTTCCTCATTTTATATCTTTTTTATACCCTTTACCAAAAAATGGTAAAAGGGTATATATAGGTTTGTCATTCCGTTTGTAATTTCTACAATATTAATAAGCGACACATAAAGTATATATATTCTGGATCCTTATGCATAGGGAAGACGAACAAGCGATGTCCGTCTGTCCGTCTGTCTGTACGTGAAATCGGTTTTCCCAAGCTCCCAGAAGAGCTAGAGACTTCGTTCTTGGACTGGTGTGTCAGAAATTTTCCGAAAAATTTTGCTATTGAAAATCAGCAAAATCGAGCATACGGTTTCAGAGCTGGAAAACTCAAACTCTATTTTCCCGTAGAAAATAACTACCGAAAACAATTTTTTATTACTTTTTTATTAAATTAACTTATTTTATACTTCGGTATGAATAAAATTGGTATTTATAATTAAAAAAAATTTTAAAATTTAAAAAATTAAAAAAACGTTTCCAGGGTTGGAAAACTTTAACTTTTTTCATAATAATTAAACATATTTCATGTTTTAGGAAGCAGGCTATTTTCTCAGGAACGGTAAGAGCTACAACAACAAATACATAAGAATTAAAACTTAAAGGGTGTTCCAAAACGAGCAACGAAAAATGTTAAAATCCATCTAATATACATACAATTGTATGTACCAATGTACATATGTATATTGACACTTGAAATTTGTAAAATTAGTGTATTTTTGTATAGATTACATCAATTAACACAAAAATTAAAAAAATTTATATTAAAGGGTGGTCCATCAGTTAATGCAATTTTGACTATGTAATTTTGACAAATTGCTATATCTTGGAAACCGTAAGAGTTAAACTCTTGAAATTTACAAAAACGGTCTAACTAAAAAATCCGAAAATTATAAAATCGCCAAAAATTTCAAAAAATCGCCAAAACCAAAAAAATCGCCAAAATGAAAAAACGCTAAAATTAAAAAAAACGCCAAAAACCGAAAAAAATCGCCAAAACGAGAAAAACGTGTCAAAACTAAAAATAAATTTCCACAATGACACAAAAACGCTAAAATGCTATTGAAAATCAGCAAAATCGGACAGACGGTTTCAGAGCTGGAAAACTCAAACTCTATTTTCCCATAGAAAATAACTACCGAAAACAAGTTTTTATTACTTTTTTATTAAATTATCTTATTTTATACTTCAATATGACTAAAATTGCTATTTATAATTAAAAAAAATTTTAAAAATTTAACAAATTCAAAAAACATTTCCAGGGTTGGAAAACTTTAACTTTTTTCCTAATAATTAAACATATTTGATGTTTTAGGAAGAAGGCTATTTTCTCAGGAACGGTAAAAGCTACGGGTCTGAAATTTGGACAGTATATGTAGAACTTTGGTTGCTACAACAACAAATATATAAAACCTAAAAATTAAAGGGTGTTCCAAAATGAGTGATGAAAACTTTTAAAATCCTATGTAATAAACATACAATTGTATGTATGTGTGTACATATGTATATTGACACTTGAAATTTGTAAAATTAGTGTATTTTTGTATAGATTACATCAATTAACACAAAAATTAAAAAAATTTATATTAAAGGGTGGTCCATCAGTTAATGCAATTTTGACTATGTAATTTTGAAAAATTGCTATACCTTGGAAACCGTAAGAGTTAAACTCTTGAAATTTTAAAAAACAGTCAAACTAAAAAATCCGAAAATTGTAAGATCGCCAAAAATTTTCAAAAATCGCCAAAACGAAAAAAATTGCCAGAATGAAAAAAAGCTAAAATTAAAAAAAAAAACGTCAAAAACCGAAAAAATCGCCAAAACAAAAAAAAAAATGCTTATTTGAACAAAAATCGCCAAAATTAAAAAAAAAATCGCCTAAATGAAAAAAACTCGCCAAAACGAAAATAAATCGCCAAAATTAAAAAAAAACGCCAAAAACCGAAAAAAATCGCTAAATCAAAAAAAATTGCATAAATGAAAAAAATCGGCACAAATTAAAAAAATCGCTTATATAAAAAAAATCGGCAAAATCAAAAAAATCGCCAGAACGAAAAAAATCGCCAAATTAAAAAAGCGCCAATTTACGTTTGAAAATAGTAAGCAGGCAGCTGAACTGGGTTTAACAGAATATATTCTACAGATATTGAACTTCTCGTATGTGCAAAAAGAAGAGCTAGAAGAGAATGGCAACAGCACAGATTACCCCTAATATAAAATTAGATTAAAAGAGTGCACTAAAAGACTCCAAGAACTGCTTGCATATGAAAAAACTGCATCTCTAAAAAACCATCTGGAAAATCTCGATGTCACACCAGCATCTAATTACTCCTTGTGGCGCGCTGCGAAAAAAAATTAAAACACCCGTTGAGTTTAAACCACCTCTGCGCACCTCTACTGGAGTTTGGGCCAGGAAAGATATTGAAAAAGGTAACTTGTTTGCAAAGCATTTAAAATCCGTATTTACCCCAAACACATGTACTGGTGTTGTTGATTTCCCGAGTGTAGTTGCGCTACCCCGCGACTCATAAAATATAAAATGTGTGATGTACAAAATCTAATTGCTGAACTCAACCCGAAGAAAGCACCGGGTATTGATGGAATTAGTAACCAAATGCTAATAAAATTTCCTCGTATTGCATTTAGAATCATGTTATTCATTTTTAATGCCATTTTACGACTAGAGTATTATCCCCACAGCTGGAAGCTTGCCAAAGTTAAAATGATTCCAAAGCCGGGCAAAGATCTTACCAAGGCAGAATCATACAGGCCAATAAGTCTGCTATCAACAATGTCAAAACTTTTCGAAAAACTGCTCATGTCAAAATTGTCCCCAATTCTAATTGGTAGTGGGTGCATCCCAGACCATCAGTTTGGTTTTAGAAGTCAGCATAGCACCATTGAACAAACGCATAGATTGGTTCAATGTAAAAGAAGAACATTTGAAGAAAAGAATTACTGTTCTGCACTGTTTATTGACGTTTCGCAGGCATTTGATAAAGTGTGGCATGAAGGCCTAATTTTAATATTAAAATCATATCTACCAATAAATTTGGTGAATTTATTAGAAAGTTACATTACTACACGGAAGTTCACGGTTGTGGAAGGAGAATTCATGAGTGTGCCCGAATCTATATCATCCGGTGTGCCACAGGTGATTGAAGAAATAGCAAAATACGCAGGCAAATATTTAACAAAACTCGAGTCACATCCTAATCCGCTTGCTTGTAACATCTTGAATTTTACTGGCCACATCCGCTTGAAAAAGAAAGGCTCTTTTACTCAACACTCCAGATGGGATTGCTTAAAAATATTTTTTTCCCTTTTTTTTTGTTTTTGATTATCAATACTTATGTATTATTTCTAACTATCACTAAGTTTATGTCCGACAGTGGTCGGGCCTAATACTTGTATTTTAGATTTAAGATTTGAATACTTATTGTTAGGTCATAATTGAAGATACAATAAATAAATAAATGTAAAAAAAAAATTTACCTATGTTTTTGGTTTCCTCATTTTATATCTTTTTTATACCCTTTACCAAAAAATGGTAAAAGGGTATATATAGGTTTGTCATTCCGTTTGTAATTTCTACAATATTAATAAGCGACACATAAAGTATATATATTCTGGATCCTTATGCATAGGGAAGACGAACAAGCGATGTCCGTCTGTCCGTCTGTCTGTACGTGAAATCGGTTTTCCCAAGCTCCCAGAAGAGCTAGAGACTTCGTTCTTGGACTGGTGTGTCAGAAATTTTCCGAAAAATTTTGCTATTGAAAATCAGCAAAATCGAGCATACGGTTTCAGAGCTGGAAAACTCAAACTCTATTTTCCCGTAGAAAATAACTACCGAAAACAATTTTTTATTACTTTTTTATTAAATTAACTTATTTTATACTTCGGTATGAATAAAATTGGTATTTATAATTAAAAAAAAATTTTAAAATTTAAAAAATTAAAAAAACGTTTCCAGGGTTGGAAAACTTTAACTTTTTTCATAATAATTAAACATATTTCATGTTTTAGGAAGCAGGCTATTTTCTCAGGAACGGTAAGAGCTACAACAACAAATACATGCGAATTAAAACTTAAAGGGTGTTCCAAAACGAGCAACGAAAAATGTTAAAATCCATCTAATATACATACAATTGTATGTACCAATGTACATATGTATATTGACACTTGAAATTTGTAAAATTAGTGTATTTTTGTATAGATTACATCAATTAACACAAAAATTAAAAAAATTTATATTAAAGGGTGGTCCATCAGTTAATGCAATTTTGACTATGTAATTTTGACAAATTGCTATATCTTGGAAACCGTAAGAGTTAAACTCTTGAAATTTACAAAAACGGTCTAACTAAAAAATCCGAAAATTATAAAATCGCCAAAAATTTAAAAAAATCGCCAAAACCAAAAAAATCGCCAAAATGAAAAATCGCTAAAATTAAAAAAAACGCCAAAAACCGAAAAAAATCGCCAAAACGAGAAAAACGTGTCAAAACTAAAAATAAATTTCCACAATGACACAAAAACGCTAAAATGCTATTGAAAATCAGCAAAATCGGACAGACGGTTTCAGAGCTCTAAAACTCAAACTCTATTTTCCCATAGAAAATAACTACCGAAAACAAGTTTTTATTACTTTTTTATTAAATTATCTTATTTTATACTTCAATATGACTAAAATTGCTATTTATAATTAAAAAAAATTTTAAAAATTTAACAAATTCAAAAAACATTTCCAGGGTTGGAAAACTTTAACTTTTTTCCTAATAATTAAACATATTTGATGTTTTAGGAAGAAGGCTATTTTCTCAGGAACGGTAAAAGCTACGGGTCTGAAATTTGGACAGTATATGTAGAACTTTGGTTGCTACAACAACAAATATATAAAACCTAAAAATTAAAGGGTGTTCCAAAATGAGTGATGAAAACTTTTAAAATCCTATGTAATAAACATACAATTGTATGTATGTGTGTACATATCGCTCATTTGCTTCAATAGTGGCACAACTCAAAAAAACCAGTTTTGCAGAAAACGCGTTTTAAGTTTTCAATTTGCATACAACTCAATGGAGAAACGAAAAAAAAATATTCTCTCAGGAGGTGATGGTACAAGCTATTTGCATGAAATTTTTACACAAGATAAAATACGAAATGCCGAATCTTTCTGCATTATTAACTCAAAAAACCCATTTTTTGAGTTATGCCACTATTGAAGTAAATGAGCGATATGTATATTGACACTTGAAATTTGTAAAATTAGTGTATTTTTGTATAGATTACATCAATTAACACAAAAATTAAAAAAAATTATATTAAAGGGTGGTCCATCAGTTAATGCAATTTTGACTATGTAATTTTGAAAAATTGCTATACCTTGGAAACCGTAAGAGTTAAACTCTTGAAATTTTAAAAAACAGTCAAACTAAAAAATCCGAAAATTGTAAGATCGCCAAAAATTTTCAAAAATCGCCAAAACGAAAAAAATCGCCAAAATGAAAAAAAGCTAAAATTAAAAAAAAAACGTCAAAAACCGAAAAAATCGCCAAAACAAAAAAAAAATGCTTATTTGAACAAAAATCGCCAAAATTAAAAAAAAAATCGCCTAAATGAAAAAAACTCGCCAAAACGAAAATAAATCGCCAAAATTAAAAAAAAACGCCAAAAACCGAAAAAAATCTCTAAATCAAAAAAAATTGCATAAATGAAAAAAATCGGCACAAATTAAAAAAATCGCTTATATAAAAAAAATCGGCAAAATCAAAAAAATCGCCAGAACGAAAAAAATCGCCAAATTAAAAAAGTGCCAAAAACCGAAAAAAATCGCCAAACTGAGAAAAAACTGTCAAAACAAATAAACAAAGGCCCCACAATGACAAAAATCCGCAAAAATCGCCAAAACAAAAAAATGCTTATATGAACAAAAATCGTCAAAAATTAAAAAAAAAATCGGCTAAATGCAAAAAAAATCGCCAAAATTAAAAAAAACGCCCAAAAACCGAAAAAAATCGCCAAAACAAAAAAAAATTTCTATATAAAAAAAATCGCCAAAAATTAAAAAAATCGCTTAAATAAAAAAAAATCATCAAAATCCAAAAAAATCGCTAGAACAAAAAAAATCGCCAAAATTAAAAAGCGCCAAAAACCGAAAAAATCGCCAAAACGAGAAAAAACTGTCAAAACTAAAAAATTGCCAAAAAGAAATAAAAAACGCCAAAAAACGAAAAAATCACAAAAAAAAACAAATAGCCTATATGAAAAAAATTGCAAAAAAATAAAAAAATCGCCTAAATGAAAAAAAATCGCCAAAATAAAAAAAACGCCAAAAACCGAAAAAACGCTAAAACGAGAAAAAGGTGTCAAAACTAAAAAAACAAAAAAAATTAAATATATAAAAAATAAAAAAATCGCCTAAATAAAAAAATCGTCAAAATGAAAAAAATCGCCGGAACAAAAAAATCGCCAAATTAAAAAAACGCCAAAAACCGAAAAAAATCGCCAAAAACAAAAAAAAAATTTGCCTATATGAAAAAAAAATCGCCAAAATTTAAAAAGCACCAAATTAAACATAATGCCAAAAACCTAAAAATTGCACTAGAAAAAAGTATGAATTTTTTTACAAAATGAATATGTACCTACATATCTCTGTGCTTATGTATGTATCTCTATACTACATAAACGCACTTTGTTAAAGGGTATATAAGATTCGGCACAGCCGAATATAGCACTCTTACTTGTTTTATTCATGTTTCTTATTATCACCACCGTTTTTTTTACACTTTCATAATTTTGGTACTTTTAATATATCTGAGTCCAATTGTATCATCGACAATGATTCTGCGTTAGTGTTGTTTTATCTTGTTAATTTAAAACTTGGATTTTTATGTGAATGTAATGACAATAAATTTTCTACCATATATTTAAGGTCTAAAAAATTGTATCCTAGTATAACTATCAGTGTAATTGCTTTTTCATTTAATTTGTTCAATTTCTTCTGTAAAATTTCCAAAATATTGTAACCAATTTGTATAAATCATATAATATAATAATATTCTATGCAATCTATATATGAAATTTAAGTTGTTATTTATAAAATCTATCCCCATATTCATTAAAAAATAAAATAGTTTTTAAATCCGCTTTAAGAAAATTGTGTATGAAAAATTTTAAATAAAAAACATTTCAAATTCGTTTTAAATTTGATGTACATATATGGGGGTATTAATCGTTTAAATATTAGTTTTAATGCAACTCCATAGTTTTTATTTAACTTTACATGAATTTAATTTATTTTTCATAATTTAAAATTAAGTTTTTTTCTTTTCTTATACAATTTAGTTAATAAATTTTTTTTAGCATTTTTTTAAATATTTTGGAATTTCTTCAATTGTCTTTATTATTTCTTTTTGTATTTATATTTTTGCAATTCGACATTATTGTATTTTTGTATTTCACTTTGTAGTTTACATTTTTATAAGGCAATAGTTCTTGGGTGGGGCATTGTTAAGTTAATTAGCTTGTAAAATATTCTGTATAACACTGTATAACACTACATTAAAGTTTTGTTTTTTAAACAACCCCAAGATCAAACCAAAAGAAAGTCACCTTAATCGACTCAACCAGCACCTGTGGTCTACGGTTTAGATACCAACACTATATACACCCCCACATTTATTGGTCCTTCGAACAGGATCCAGCTATATCTGGACCCAACCCCCTTGGAACTGTTCCAAACCCCCTAGAATTAACACGTAAGTCAACCTTAAATACCATATATTGCGACTGTACCTAACAAAACGGGCATACATACCAGAGAATGACATGAATCGCACTCAAATGGCAATTCTTTGCTTTTGGAAAAATGAATATTGAGCTAGCAATAGGCACCAATTAAAGGAATATTGTTAAAGCATGATTCAACTTAGTATGCCTTTTGCTACAAACTGCTTGTTGTTGATTGCAAATTCTAAACACTCCAACTAATCATAAAAGCAGTAAGTATTTTGGAGTGTTTCACTGTTTAAGTGTGAATAAACCAATTACTAGCAAAAGATAAACAATATCACGGTTGCAATGAAAAATGATGCAGTTTTTCGTACATTTTTAATAAAATACGTAGATTATTTTTGTTTTTTTTATTTAGAAGTATTTTTCTTGTATTTTATGTACAAAAAGAAATAAATATTATTAATACCTATATAAGAAAAAAATAGTTTACAAAATATCACCTATACTTCAAAATTTAGGAAACAAAATTACAGTAATTTTTTAAAGTTTTGAAATAAGAAATCAGGTTATGTTTATTTCACTTTAAATAAAAAATTATAAAATATATATTTTTTTAATTTTCCAAAAAATCAAAAATGATCAAACAGTTTTTTTTATTAATATTAAAAAAATTAATAACTTATACATACGCGGTTAAATTTATTTTTGTAGGTTGTGTTGATCAAATTACCTATTGCAAAATTATATTGTTTAATTCAGTTTTAAATATTTTTATTTTTTTTTAATATTTTAAGCGCTATAATTCGTTACCAAACAATAATAAAATAAAGATATAATACATACTAGTATTTGCATACATTTTCTTCGAAATTGAAGTACTTAAGGTTGATCATCAATCTACTTTATTAATATATACTACATCATTTTAATTGAAGTTTAGATATTTTCAATTCAAAAATTTATTCATATTTACATAGGGAATTAAGAAAAAGTAAATTATTCACGGTTTTTGGGCCAATTCGGTTACGCTTTTCTGTAATTATATTACCTGCTGCAGAAAAAACTCTCTCAGAAGATGCACTGCTGGCTGGTATAGCCAGAATTTTTTGGGCAAATTTGCATAAACGGGGATATTCTGAACTATGGTTTTCCCACCATTGCAACACGTCAAAATTTACATCAAAGTTAGTTTTCAAATGACTATATCGATGAACTTCATCAGAAACACTTTCTTCCGCAGATGGATTTGTTGAGCTCATAAAATTAGAGAAAAATAGTTGGAAATCCTGTGGAGATTCATCATAAGCTGAAGAATTGACTGGAGTAAGGGACAATGGAACAGATTTCATTATTTCGGAAACACAAAAATCTTTCACTTCATTCAGTTTACTTTCATCCAAACAATAATTGGTTGGTGGATATAAAAAACAAGCCGTATAGTGTACTGTAGATAAATTAGCAATGTACTTATTTGACAATTCTCTTAAAATGTTTATTTTAAGTGATTTTATTATATCCCAATCTTTTTCTTCGCAAATAGTTTTTACGGTATTGATGGTTAAATAAACGTAATTTATTGTAACATAATTTGCGCCTTGCAATTTTCTGCTTACCAAATCAAATTTTTCAAATATTTCCACTAATGCATTTAAAATATGTAAACTTATATCTGAAATTCTGTCTGTTTCATTTCGTGAAGAAAGAATTTCTTGAATTTTGGGGTAATTGTTTGAAACCGATTGAAATAAATTTAAATGTGAGTTCCATCTGGTAACGCAATAATTTTTTAGAGAAGTTGAAAGCATGTGCTGCAAAGAAGTCTTTTTGAAATATTTGACTAATCTTTTACAAGCATCAAAAAGTGGGGTTAGCTCTTCGGTGCTGCTAAAGCCGGAATCCAATACATTATTCAGCAAGTGATTTGCACAGTTAAGTCTTTTTTGATCTTTAAGTGCCTTTACTATGTTCGATCCTCTGTCAGTAACGAAAGTTATGTTTTCCGTTGTATTTATATCGAAATCTTTCAAAATAGAATTTAATTTTGTTAAAACGTTATTGGCTGTGGATTTTTGCAAATCCATTGATTTCACTCCCAACACAATTTCTTTTAACTTCAAATCTTTAATAAAATGAAACGTTGCACATAAAAAGTTCCTCTTCACAAAATTGTCAGTCCAAAGATCACACGTAATGGACGCGGTACCGCTCGCTACGGCAAGACCCAACTCCTCTTTAATATATAATCTTTTCTCCTCTGCCATGTCGCTTATTCGGCGAGAAATTGTTCTAGAAGCAGGCAACATGTCGTTTATGTCCACATTACAACCGTATTTTGTACCAATATCTAGAAGAGATTGGACAATTTTCTTAAAACCTCCACCATCTACAATTGAAAACGGGCGACAGTCCTCTACAACCCAATGCGAACACGCTAACAAAACGTTTTCTTTATCAGCATTTCTTACTTTTTTTAAAGCAACAGTGCGATTCCGAACATCATAACACTTGTGGCGGATGAGATTGGATGTTTGTCTTCCATTAAATTTTAGAATACGATTACATTTTTCACAAATTACCAGTCCTTCAATAATTTCACCATCAGCATTTTCAATGTGGGAAAAAACTTCCCAAATTTTGCTTTTACTTTTTCCCTTTCTTAAGAGAAAAACACCATTTTCAATATTTTTTAGTATTTCCGAATTCATTTTCAAAAATATTTGCTGTTAAAACAAATAATACAAAACACTATTTTAGTCAAAAGAGTTAAGCTGTAATTTGAGTTTTTAATGAATCACTGGAGTGTTTTGTATACAAAGGAATGTTTTGTATGTTGTTATTGCTAACGGTATCGAAAAAAGAGATTAAGTAAAAGCAATGCATTTACACAAGCAAACTCTACAAACAATGTAATAGATTTGTTGATGTTTGAAAACAAAACAAAAGCAAAAGTATAGGAGTGGGCAGTAAAATTGAATCAACTCCTGTCAATCTCTGATACATACATACGTATGTATGTATGTTCATGAATGTACATACATACATACAGACGTTGTCTTCAACAAAAAATACGTACATACAAAACTTTAATTATTTCATTTCTATGCACATTTGTACAATTGACACTCCACATACATACAAACAGATATACAGTAGACCGCAAAACTAAGGACACAGCAAACATTTTTTTATGTTTTACTAATTAATTTTTGTTTAAGCAAACATTTTAAGGAAAAACTAATGTTTATTATTAATTTAATAGGGTTTCAAAATTTTTCTTTCAAAAAAATATGAATTTTTATACAAATTTATAAAAAAAATTTGGTAACATTCATTATAATTCATAATATGGCAAAGCAAAACTAAGGGCACACTTGTTGTTTATTTGGAATAGCGGTACAATAGAAATCGCAAATAAACAAAAGTCAAATGGTTTGTACATAAACCAATATAATTACGAAGAAAAACATAAACTTTAATAAATTCGTTAAGTTATAACTTAAATATTTTTGTGAAAAAAGAAAAATAATGCCACCTAAACAGCTAACTCTTGAGGAGAGACAAATTGTAATAGATTTTTAGGGCAAGGATCACAAATCTTATGGAGAAATCAGTAAAATAGTGTCTCGTGGTCGTTTTACGGTGAGAAAAGTTATTCAGCGCAAAATAAAGGAGAATATGATAGAAAACAGGCCTAGAAGTGGTCGGCCACCACAATTGATCAACAAAAATAAGAGATATATAAAGCGCACCGTTGAGAAAAATTCGTTCATAAGTGCAACAAAAATTGCCATTAAATTTGAAAAATACCAAAACACAATGGTTTCCGCCTATACAGTTCGAAGATGTTTAGCTGATCAGGGGCTGATGTCATGTGTACCGAAAAAAAACCGCTCAAAAACAAAGTGAACAGACCAAAGTGCGTGGATTTTGCAAAAATGTTTTTAAATAAGCCACAAGAGTTCTGGAACAAAGTTATATTTACAGACGAATCAAAATATAACATAATTGGTTCTGATGGACATTTAAAAGTGTGGCGTAAAAAATATGTATTAAGATATTTTAAAAAATAATCTCCAAGAAAGTGCGACGAAAATGGGTTTAGCCAACGAATAATATTTCCAACAAGACAACGACCCGAAGCACACAGCCCACAATGTGAAAATGTGGTTTCTCTATAACACCCCGCATATGCTAATAACACCTCCACAAAGTCCTGATCTTAATCCCATTGAGCACATATGGGAAACTTTGGAAAGAAATGTGAGAAAAAACGGAATTCGAACCAAACTCCAGCTGAAACAGGTTCTTCTGGATGAATGGAACAAACAAAGTTCCGAAACAACAAAAAACTTAGTTAATTTTATGAATAAAAGATTAAAGGGTGTTTTACACAACATTGTATATCCAAACAAATATTAAAAACTTAAAATGTTCTGTATATTTGCTATTTTTAAAAATAATTTAAACTTTTATGCATGTGTTCTTACTTTTGCGGTGCAAATTTGAGTTCTTACATTAAAATTTTCTGTATTTTTCTGCCATAACCAAATGATATTCCTTATTTTTAAATAAAATTGAATAGCTAGTGTTTATTTTTGTGTTTTTGAGCAGCGTTGTCAACTCGATGCTTTTCGCACCGTTTCTAGTGCTTTTTGAAATTTTCGACGCGAGAAATTTTGAAGTTAGTGCTCAATGCTTTTTAAATTAATTTTTAGTGCTTTTTGTTTCGTGGCGCTGGTACTAGACGCAAAATTCAAAAATAAATTTCAATATTTTTTTTTCGAGGAATGCTATCGTTCAAAAAGCAGAACATTTCGAAAAATTCGAATAAGGTTGTAAAATGCTTGATTTAACATTTTAAGCATAATTAATGTAAAGAAGACATTAAGCAAGTAGGTACCCAAATATAGTTTAATAGCATCATTTTGTCTAGTTACTATAACAATGGATGGAGAATGGAGAAACTTTAAGTCCAATGTCGAGTTTTGGGCAGAAGTAAAGTCTAATAAGTTTATGTAAAGTTAATGGATATAAACTCGTTTGAGGCATTATCAAAAACTGCATTTCCATCAATCTTTTGTCACTTCAATGTTTAAGCGCGCAGAAATAGCTTTTTTACCTCTACGACTTTATTTATGTCTAAAAAACGTAACAATATTTCCTTACACTTTGTTATAACTTCGGTTCATAATAAAAAAAGTCTGAAACGATAAAATTGAATTGTGCATACAATCAAGATTTTACGCTCAAAACTTAAATCATTTTAATATTTATAGTCTGTTAAATGCGTAAATTCTTGATTCAAGAATAAAATGTTGATTTTTTTAAGATCAAATACAAGATTTTTTTCTTAATAAAAATCTTAAATTAAGATCATATTCTTAACAATTTAAGGATATAATCTTAAAATTAATATTACGTTCTTGATTTTAAGACTGTGCTATTAAAGTTTAAGACCACGTTTTTTATTTTAAGAATTCATTCTATAAATTAAGAATTTATGTATGTTAAATTTGAGAACGTCAATCTTACTGACCAAATTTCAAGATTGAAATATTAAGATCTCTGCAATCTAAATTGAAGAATTTTGTTCTTAAATTTAAATCTTTTTATTCTCTTAGGCCCAAATTCACAGTCATTAAGTTAGCTAATAGCAATAGTTTAACCAATAATATTTGATTCACAGCTTTTGGTTTAACATCAGTTAAACCGCCAAACGTCATTGGTTAAGAAATAGTTTTATACAACAGCTGCTTCGTTGTAAACTTTATCAGTATTGATGTCTTGTGAAGAACATAATATCCTGTGGTGAACAATTTTGGATACATTTCATACATATGTACGTTGTAAAGCATCTTCTTTGTGTTTAGCTGTAATACATCTTTTTTTTTATTTTCTATTATGTTTTGGTTTCCCCGAACCAGTTTCTGCACTAAGTTAATATCTTTCACGATAAACTTAGATGAGCGAGCACTTATTTTTATAAATTTTTAACAAAGAATATAATAAATGTAATCAAAAAGTATTAGTTAAACAATAGTTGTCATTTTATTTTACTAATAATTAATTGGAATTAAAACGTGTATCGGATGCCTCTTATTTGAAGTTTTAGGTATAAAATGCAAGGTCAACCGATCCCTATATATCTTATATACATATTTATGTATAACAATTTTTCAAAAATATAATAAAATAATTAAATTTAGTGCTTTTTTACTTAAGTTACGCGTTTTTCCATAGTTTCAGTGCTTTTTGAAATTTAAAAGTTGACAACACTGTTTTTGAGTAGTTTTGCTTGTTTTGCTAATAAAAATAAAACAAATTTTTAAGAAACCCTAATCACATGTTGCTGTGTCCTTAGTTTTGCGGTCTACTGTATATATATACATACAAGCGAATAACTGACCGTCGTCTACCGTCAGTTTTTATCCCGTTAGAATTTTTTTTTTGCTTCAAAAGTCATTTTAAAGCAACGAAATCCACAAAATTCTTGACTTTGTGTTTCCCTTTATTGAACATTGAACATTGAACAAGAGAATTAGATTCCATTCTTACTTTATCTTCTTATGATTCTCTCCAATGTTCTCTTGAGTCAACTGCACATTCTGCGTTCTACTACCTTGTTGGTATTGAATGAATGTAATTTTAATGTTAAACGTACATACATAAGTTTGTATTAACATAAACCACAAAGGGTACACGCAAAACCAAAAGAAACAGACAGAAAGTCAATGACTAAATAAAGAACGAAATCTCAGTACATAAAAATGTCGACGAGTATGTATGTACATATGTATGTAGGAGAACGTGCATATTAAACAGAATCATTTCAAAAAGAATACAGTAAAGGACCAACTATAATATGAATATGCTGGCTTAAGCTAATGCCAGAATTGAACGATAAGTCTATCAAATACAGATGTGACTTTTAGGTGTCAACAATGTACTTACATGCACTTAAGTATTCTTTAGCCACAGTTGCACATATATGTAGGTATTGTTAAATTTTTTTTAGTAATTTTGTTTCTTCTTATAACTACTAAATGAATGCAATTCAATCCAATTAACTTGTTGGAATGTCCTAATCTATTAAAAATTCACGTGTAATTATATCCACCACTTTATTAATTGTTTTATTTGTTTTTGCCTACCAAAAAGTATAACAATATACATACATAAATAATCTCAAATGTATGTGTGTACATGTGTATTGTAAGACAAAGAATGAAAATAAAATTTTTGCTTTTTTCTGAGTTTAAAACAAGAAACAATAAAAAAATATTTAAAATCAATGAATATTTTCTGCTGCTGTTTGCTTGAGTTTAAAGAAATGCAAAAACAGTGTTTTCCGTACAGAATGTGCGTTCAGTTTGGCACTTAACTTAAGCAAATGTCATTTGACAAAACTTGACGAAAAGTTCCATAAGTACATTATAGTTTGCCACATACGTTTTATATGTAACCGCACAGTTGCTTAAGTTCGCTTATTCCTATTATAGTTGGGCCTTAAGTGCCCAACGAATAATTGAATGATAGCACAAACAACCCTGCAAATTTTATTGACCTACTTCACAATACAAACGCATTTATATACCTAAGTATATACCTGCCACTTCTACGAGGCGCATTCAGAAAGTTCTTTAAACTTTGATACTTATAAAGTTATTTCCCTTCGAGAATAACACTAAGTACATAAATCCATACGCATTTATATACATTATTATATACCTGCCGCTTCTACGAGGCGCGCTCAGAACGTTTTTATACTTCGATACTTATAAAAGTTACTTTTCGAGAATAACAATAAGTATATGAATACATACGGGCTCATATAGATTATTACAATACCTGCTGTCTTTACGAGGCGCATCCGGAAAGTCCCCTTGCAACTTCTTATCTTGTAACTATATTAAATGTTTTATCATGCTTCAATATGTCGATATTAGCAGCTCTGATTCGTGCTTCCGATCGCATAATTAAATTTAAAACTTTTATGAGCCAACGCGATGTGGCTGAAGATTCAATTACCGCGATGGAGGGCTACAAAAGCAAAATAACGCATCTTTGGTCTGCCTTTCGAAGTTATGATACTGCGCTTGATAAATTTTACGATATCAAGAAAGACACCAATATGGAAACGCTGAAGTCTCGTTTCTTCTCCTCATTTAAAGCACACGCCGAAACTCTGGAAAAGGTCAATGAAATAATTGACGGATTTTGACATAAGCGTACTTCAAGCCTTTCAAACGTACAACCTGATCACGCAGTTCATATTTCCCTACCCCCGTGTGACACAGAAGTCTTTCATGGTGGTGTCGTGGCCTACATTTCGCGAAATGTTTACAGCACTGTACGGTACTAATAAGCACCTATCTCCTGTCGAGAAAATGTGTCATTTGTTAAAAAAGACGCAGAGAGAAGCTCGTGAACTCCTCAAGACCTGTCCCATCACCAGTGATGGTTTTGATATGGCATGGCAGAATCTCGCCAATAGTATGATAATAAAAGAGTCTTGCTAAATGCGCAACTCAAATATCTGTTCAACATACCCCCACTTTCTAAAGAAACTGGACCTAACATTAGTTGGCTCCAACGAACTATCAATGCTTGTGTGACAAATCTATCTCTTCTATAAAATAAACAGCAATAATTGGGTTATAATTTTTGTTTATATATTATCAACGAATTTACCCGAGGTAACGCTTAATCTCTGGGAACACTCCTTGCCGCATAGTAGGGACTTACCCACATGGAAGCAAATGGATGAATTTTTGACATCTAGATATCAAACCTTAGAATCTGGCACTGATATTCACTCTACCTTCTCCAGTCCATCCAATACTAACAAAATACCTACGTCAAGGAAATCTGACTCAAAAGTGCTTAATAGTTATAGTACGGACGTATCAAACGTAAAAACAGGAAAATACATTCTCTGTTCCTATCAACATCCCCTAAGACTTTTCCCTTCATTTCTAAATATGTCAATAGATGACCGTTGTGCTACTGTTAAACGTCAAAATTTATACAGGGTGGCCCAGAAAGACCGAAGTGGTGTGAATTCCTTATAACTTTTTATTTAAGACATAATTTTTTAATTTTTTGTTTTTTAAATACAGTAAATTTATAGGGAATATTTTTAGATTAGTTATTAAAAATGACATACCACAAGTGGTGGCCATTTTCTGCTTCGCACAAATGTGCTCTTTCCATTTCTATTATTCATAACTTAGTTATGAGTGACGAAGTCCATTTCCAATTAAATGGGTTCGTTAACAAGCAAATCTTTAGGATATGTGCTAAGGAAAACCCGAGAGTACTTCATCAACGACAATTACACCCAGTTAAGTGTACTGTTTGGTGCGGTGTTTCTTCAGAAAGGATCATTGGCCCATATTTTTTTGAAAATGAACGAGGTGTCGCCATTTCCATCAAATGTGATCGATATCGGGCCATGTTGGAAAATTTTGTAAGGCCAGCCGTGGAAAGCCATCCGCAAATATTGTTCCAACAGGATGGAGCCACAGCGCACACTTCGAGAGCCACAATGGCTCTTTTACGCGACATCTTTGGTGAAAGAATAATTTCGCGTAGAAGCAATTTTAATTGGCATCCGCGTTCTCCGAATTTAACAGCTCCAGACGGTTTCCTTTGGGGTTATTTAAAAGGGAAAGTTTATGTTAATAAGCCTAGGACTATTGAGGAATTAAAGACCAATATTCGAGACGAAATTAACAACATAACACCGGAAGATTTGCGAAAGGTCATGGAAAATGTGTTGGAAACAGCACATTTGTGCGAAGCAAAAAATGGCCACCACTTGCGGGATATAATTTTTAATAACTAATCTTAAAATATTCCCTATAAATTGTATGTATTTCAAACACAAAAAATTAAATAATATGTCTTAAGTAAAAAGTTATAAGGAATTCACACCACTTCGGTCTTTTTGGGCCACCCTGTACATTAACTGCCAAGGAAATTCTCATGATTTCAAGCAATGTAAAAGCAGTTTTCTTTGTAATGTGTGCAAAAAGAAACACGATTCGTTATTCCACCGCAGTGAAGCTAAGCCACTCCCAAATTCATATTGATCTGAGTTTTAGCCGAGTATTACTTCTGCACCTACTACCTTTTGTCTCGAAAAATTAACTTCCAGTATTAGATACTACCCCTTCTTCATCCAAACAACCATCAGAACGAACATTTCAAACATTTTCAACACAACTACAATCGTTGGCACATTCTGTGGTTTTGGGTACTGCTCTTGTTGATGTTTATAATTGTAATATTAAATACACTGTTCGTGCCCTCATAGATTCTGCATCGGAGGCAGCTTTTATATCAAAGGGATTACAGTCAAAGCTAGGGATAAGGACACATTCCGTGCAGACTGAAATCGATGGATTAAATGAGTCGTTGACGGTTACATCATCACGCATGTGTCTTATAAAAATTGGATCTCCCATTAATAACTCATTTGTACTCAACGCTGATATATTAGTAGTCCAAAAACTTACTGGGCAACTACCTTTTTATACAACAACCTGCATCAAAGACAGCAATTTGGCTCATCTCCAACTAGCCGACACCTATCGCCACACTTGTTTGATGGTCTACAATGGAACAATAATGGGTCATTAATTGTCCATCAACAACAACTAATCGAAACAATGAGGGTCGATTTGTCGTATCACTTCCTTTTAAAAAGGAATTCCCTAAAACTATTAATGTGGGAAAATCTCGCAACATTGCTTTATCCCAATTCTATCGAAATGAAGCAAAACTTATTAAAAACTCTTAATTAAAACACGATTATGATCGAGTGATCACCGAATACTTAAGTCAAATGACCGAAGTTACTACTCTTTGTGCCGATATTCACAGATACTACGTACCCCATCATGCGGTTTTCAAACCCGACAGCAACACCACAAAACTACGTGTGGTGTTTAATGCTTCGAGTCCATCGGACAATGGAGTAAGTCTGTAAGTCGAAATGGGACCGGGCATTTTACAGTACGATCTAACTATTTTCATTCTATGAAAGTGACTTTTCCGATATGTATTTAATGCAGACATTGAGAAAATGTACCGCCAAAGTCTCGTGAACCCAACTCACACCCCCTTTTAACGAATCATCTTTCGTAATTCCCCTAATGAACAACCTCATGATTATGAGTTAAACACAGTCACATTCGGTGTAAATTGTGCACCATACCTTACAATCAGGACTTTGCCAGAACTGACTAACGAAAATGAACCCACGTATCCTCATGTGTCTGAAATTTTTTAAAATTATATGTATGTCGACGATGTGCTGGCAGGAGCGCATACTATCTCGTCTGCTTTAAAATAACGGGATGATCTTATAACTGTTCTCAAATTCGCCGGATTTATGTTGCGTAAATGGACAGCAAACAACGACTATTTATTAAAGGAGATTCCCGCACAGCACTTACTAGACGAAAAATTCTTAAAACTATCAGACACTAGCACCACTAAAACGCTAGGACTGAGATGGAACGCTGGACATGATCATTTCTATTTGAAATTAAAATCCAATCCCGATCAAACCGTCACTACAAAAAGATCAGTTTTATCTGAAATAGCCAAATTATTCGACCTCGCCGGTTGGTTATCTCCCAAAATCACAGTCGCAAATATGATTATGCAGCAGATATGGACTGGGATGAGGATCTGCAACCATCAACGCTGTTACAATGACACGAATTTTGGAATGACTATGTCCATATAGAAAACATCAAAATTCCCAGTTTTGTAGAATTAGACCCCTCGTACTCTATTGAGCTACACTTCTTCCGTGATACGTCAGGAAAGGTGTATGCAGCCACGCTGTACCTTCGTTCTGACTGCAAAGGCCTTATCTCCTCCCATTTTTTAATAACTAAAACTAACGTAACCCCAATTAAATTCGTTTCACTTCCTCGTAAAGAATTCTGTGGCGCAGAACTTATGGCTACGATGATTGACTCTATTCAAGATCAACTTAATCTTAAAAATTACAGATTATATCTATGGACTAATTCCACGATCGCCCTAATATGGCTTCAAAAACCTCTGAATAAATGGAAAAATTTCATGGAAAATATAGTGACGTCAATCATTGACAAATCAGGTAGTGATTCATGGCACCATGTCGACTCTAAGAGTAATCCCGCTGATCTAGCATCTCGCGGCCTCTCCGTAGCGCAACTTTCGTCAAATGATTTATCGTGGCACGGACTGACATATCTGAGACGACCTCGGACAGAATGGCCCTCACAAATTTCGACTTTCTCAACTGATGAAGATATAAAACCGATCAGTGTGCACGCAAGGTTGACCGAAAACGAGGGAGTTTTGAATGACTTTTCCAATCTCCCTAGAGCATTGAGAACGATTTGTTTTGTCTTCCATTTTTATCATCGTGTAAAGGACAAGATTCTATACAATGCCAGCAATCATGAGGAAATTACTTCGACTGAGCTTAATTTTGCAAGACTCCGGCTGATAATCGCAAGTAAAAAATTTTACTTCAACATCGAATACAACCAACTTTCTGACGAGCGACTACTGTCTCGGAAAAGCCCTTTGCTGACCTTTAATCGCTTTCTTGACTCTGACGGAATAATGAGAATCAATGGCAGACTATCAACTTCCTCCACATTAAGTTATGATGAACGATTTCCCATTCTACTGCCCTATCACGCCCGCTTCACAAGATTGTTCCTCACATACCTTCATCAATACACCGTTTATGGTCAAAATGCACTTTTATATCGACTTATGAGAAAATATTACTATGTTCCAAGGCTCAAGGTATTGGTAAAAACTATATTATCCGAATGTCTAGTTTGTGTCAAATATAAACGTCAAATTAGTCAACAAATCATGTCTGCCTTACCCACGGAACGAATAAGTCTATATCGCCCATTTTATAATACTGGAGTGGACTTTCCCGGTCCCTTTGACCAGAAATCCTACATTGGTCGCGGCTGCAAGGTCACGTCCTTGTCTTCATTTGTTTTGCCACAAATGCAATCCATCTGGAGGCCACATGAGAAATTTCAACACAAGCATTTCTGGCGGCTTTCGCACGCTTCTTTTCAAGAAGAGGGACTCCTCGCGCCATTTACTCCGACAACGGCACGGCCTTTGTCGGCGCGTCCAATATTTTATACGGTAACAAATTAAATTTTTTATCTCTCGTTTGTAAAGGTCTTTTGGCTCAAAAGTTCTTTGCCCCCCTCGAATGGCATTTCATACCACCCGGCGCTCCCCATATGGAAGGCCTCTGGGAAGCAGAGGTGAAAAGTTTTAAATCTCACTTCAAGAAACTAAAAAAAAAAGTTTTACATTTGAGGACTTTGGCACCATGCTCGCACGAATCGAGGGATGCTTGAAATCCAGACACTATAGCCCCATGAGTAATGATCAAACCAGTTTATGTGCATTAACTACGGGTCATTTCCTCATTGGAACAGCTATACTATCTTCCCCCGAACCAGACTTGTCTAATCACTCTTTAAGTTACGTAAATCGCTGGCAAAAGCTTGTAACGAAGTTTCTTAGGCTGGGTTAGAACTAAGCCATGTTCAGGATTCGTCCACAAAAATTTTTTGATTTTTGGAACCGAGAGAGAAAAAAACACACGAAGTCGATTCAATAACAATATTTGTTTATTACAATTTACATATAATTCAATGGCCACCTAAGTGACAACTTCAACGTTCAGAAGGAGCGGTATGCGTAAGCAGAGCGCAGTCACTATACACTCAGATGCAGACAGGCTGTGTGGCACCACAGAATATTTACGAGCGGTATAACGAATGCTTGTGTAGAGCGCAGTCACTATGCACGCAGACGCAGGCGGGATATGTAACACCACACAACCTACAAGCTGCACGTGTGAGAACGCGAGAAACAAATGCTCTGAAGGAGCGGTATAACGAATGCTTGTGTAGAACGCAGTCACTATGCACGCAGACGCAGGCGGGATGTGTAACACCACACAACCTACAAGCTGCACGTGTGAGAAAAGCTCATAAACGTAATAAATGGAAATACCCCCAGCTAGATTATGCTCTCGGCGACTTAATTATCATTACACAAGCCAATATGCCCCCGAATAAGTGGCGACTACGACGCATCGAAAAAGTATATTTTGGTCCTGACAAACGAGTCCGAGTTGCAGATTTACATATCGCCAATGGCTTGATTACAAGGCCTATCACAAAATTAGTACTACCCTTACCATCGTATCACAATGACAATCATTTTTTTCTTCCTTTGTTTTCCAGTCAGAAATCTAACATCATGTCTCACTCCAACTGCAGCCTGAAGGCGGTGATCGAAAGTCGAATTAGGAAAGCAAAACATCCTGGATCAACCCGCTAAAAATCCAACTATGACTTTCTATCGTGTAAGTAAAATCACCCCATGTGTAAGTGCATTAATTTTTTTAAAATGAATGTGGCTGAACGGCTAGCGGTAGTAAAACGCTTCAACTACTGTGAGAATTGCTTGGCTCACTCGCATCGGATTGTTAAATGCCGCAGCACCGAGCGTTCTAAGGAATGTACACTGCTTCACCACCATGAGCGTCTTCGTACCCCCACCAGAGTTTTGTCCACAGTCAGTACTGCTACTGTCATGCAAACTGTAATAATCATGATTAAGCTCGATGATGCCTGGGGTCGAGTACTAGGCCTCCTCAACCCATGTGCCGACTTCAGTTCTGTTGCAGCGTTTCTTGTGGAAAGATAAAGAGTGCCTACGGAAACTCTAGACGAAAAAAATGGTTTACTGTCACATTTCGGTCACGGTTTGAAGATAGACCCACTTTCTCGATCACTGCCCAAGTAACAAAGGATTTACCAACATTGCAGCAAAAAAAGAGGCTTGACAGCAGGGTAGCAGAACCGTACAACAACTTGCGACTGGCTGATCCTTAGATTTATTCCAGCCGAGACATTAATATAATTCTGGGAGCCGATATCTATCCACAACTCATCTCCTCTAACGGTTGATGGTATTCAACCATCAACCGTTAAAGGAGATGAATTTATAGATTTTTGTTTGGATCTATGGTTGGGGAAAAATCGTTCAATTAGGATTGTGAAACGCTGTGCATGTTGTAAACAAATTGTGTTGTTGTTTTCTTCTTAGTGTCTTGAGTCTTGTATGGTATTGTATTGAATTATTTAGTGCATATATAAAAGGTGCACGTGCGAGATCTGATCATTTATGAAGGTTTGAATTCTTATATATTTTGTATAAAATTAAATTTGTTTGATCGTCTGACTCCTTTATCTTCTCCCTTTTCTATTGGTTATTTAGGTTAGTTTGAGTCTACGCGATAGGATATTTATCATGTTATATATGTGTGTGTGTGAGTTGTGTTTGCATTAGATAATCTACCTACTTGAAGTTTTGTGTGTGTGTTTGTGTGCATTGCTCTGTTATATTGTTATGGAAAGAAAAAATATACTTACACATGTTTTTTGATCGAATAAATAAGAACAAATTATACATTTGTATTTATAACACAAATTTTATTTTAAAGTCTTTTAAATTTCCTTACCTTTTGAGATATAGGTTTACGTTAAAAAATTCCTTTATTTACATTAAGAAGTTTTTGAGTTAATAAATATTCAAGTTATTACGATAACATGCTTAAGGAGTGTTGACATTGCTATACATTCTTAATTCGTTATTAATTTTCAGACACTGTACGGGACCTGCACGCTTATGTGGCTCTTCAACTGCGATTTTTCTGTATAAAAGGTATTTAAGGCTATAAATAGGATGAGTCTCGTTTTTTTTTCAACTGTATATCATTTGGCTCCAGTTCAACACGAAATAGGGGTTGGGGTACTTTTTCTTTGTTCAATATGTTTGATACATTCTTTACCTTAAATCCCTGGAGGACAAGTGCCTCTTTTATTTCTTCAGGGACAACATAAGAATCTATGCCCTTCAATACGATCTGAAGGCCTTTAGCGCTATTATGCTGGTATGTGTAGAAGCTTGTTTTATTTGTTTCAAAATCGGAAACCATTTTGCGGAAATCCTTTTCATCATAAATTTGAATTTTCGTTTCATCGATGTTGCCACGTTTTGTTGGGACAATGTGGAATTTATTTTCACCAATGACCGAAATTAATTTTTTAATAAGGGCATTTGAATTTTTCTCTCTCAAGTAGATTGGTGGCGGCTTGGATGTTTTATTCGAGGATACATCGGGTTTGTCGTTCTCATCTTGCAAAATTTTAAAACGGTTTTGGCGATTAGTTGAGAATGCGCTGTTATCCCTAGACATCTTTGGAGCGGATGAAATTTTTGAAGAATTCGGGCTTCGCCCACGCTTTACCACGGTTATATATCTGTCCATACGGACATGCACCTTGGGTTTTGAAATACTGTTATCTGTAGTGATAACTTTGTTAAGTGACGAATACGTGCCTGAACGGGATGATATTACTGACTTATATGAAGAAGTACGAGGCAATTGTAATGTTATTGAATCACTACTATTTGGCATTGGACAAAGCGAAGTTGATCGCTGACGAAAATTTGGCTTTGCCGTTAAAAAAACACTTTCATTAGATTTATTATTTTTATTTTGTTCATTAAGAGCTTCAGAGCTCACAGTAAAATATTCGTTTCTGCCGTTAGAACTCACTTCATAATTTTTTGTATTTGAGGCACTCATATAGAGTATTCCTCAAGGGCACTTTTTGTGATTTTTTGCTTACGGTTTTTTTGTTTTTGTAATTTATGATTATTTGTCTGTTTTTGAGGTACTCGTATAGAGTATTCCTCACTGTCACTGTTTATATTTTTTTTGTTTGCGTTTTTTTTGTATTTGTTATTTCCACTATGTAAAAAATATTATCAAAGCAAGAAAGCTTATTTATTAAAGTCAGTATGTACCTATTACGAATAATATGTACTACGAATAATTTTTTTTATAATTTTTTGTTTGTTTGGTATGTAAGAAAAAATTCCGCTAATCGACTGTTCGCTATGAAGGTACCACGAGAAATGAATGTGCAGTGTCATAATTGCCAAGAATATGGCCATACAAAAGCTTACTGCAATTTACCTACAGTGTGTGTTATCTGCGGTGAATTGCACGGTACTGCAAGTTGTACCAAACCAAAAGATCAAGCGGAAAAAAATGCAGTAACTGTGGAGGTAATCACACCGCTAACTACAGAGGATGTCCGGTGTACTCTTTCGTCAAGCAGGCTATGGTGCAAAAACCTAAATTAGCTCCAGCTCAATCATTAAACGTGTACTCCGCCACTTTTACTCCAGTAAGCCAACCAGTTACTTCACGTGTATCGTATGCCGATGCTGCTAAGGCTAGTTCTATTCCCACACAAAATGTTTCACCGCTAAATAATTCAACGAATGCAAATTCAAGCTTTAACTTTAGTCGCCTTGAAGCTACTATTGAGAACCTGGTGCTAACTATAAACAACTTTACAACAAATATGACTACCATGATGCAAGAAATGCTGAGAATGCAGAATACTCTGCTTCAAGCATTAATTAACAAGCCATGAACACGTTAAAAATATGTTTCTGGAACGCAAACGGCATTCGCCAACATAAAAATGAACTTGAGCACTTCCTTATGGAAAAAAATATTGATATAATGTTGGTCTCTGAGACTCATTTGACTTCTAGAAGCCTCTTTAAAATGAATGGCTACACTTTATATGATATAAAGGACCCTAGAGGGAGAGCATGCGTAGGATCAGTAATTCTAATAAAGTCAAGACTCAAGCACTATATTCTTGACAACATTTGTAAAGAACATCTACAAGCAACAAATATCTGCATTGAAAATTTTTGTACAAATTTCGTGATATCTTCAATTTACTCCCCTCCCAGATTTTTTCAATCACTGAGGACCAATAAGAGAAGTTCTACAAATCTCTTGGACCTTGTTTCGTAGCAGCTGGCGACTACAATGCTAAGCATACGTTCTGGGGTTCGCGTCTTATTACGCCTAGAGGTCGGGCGTTGTTCAACACAATTTCAAAAATGGGTTTGGATGTTATTTCGAGTGGGGAGCCTACTTAATGTCCTACTGACGTACAAAAACTTCCGGATGTTATAGATTTCGGTGTCATAAAAAGTATTTCTAGGGAATTAATTCACGTTGAAGCTTCCCTAGATCTGTCGTCTGATCACTCTCCCACGATCGTTACAATCTGTAGCCCACTGAGAAGCGCTTTACCTCATCCATATGTCAAGATGATAAATCGTGTTAATTGGCTGGGATTCAAAAAATATGTTAGTAGTCATTGCACGGAAAATATTACGCTAAGAACACTCAATGATATTGAATCGAACATTGCAAATCTTAACGAGAATATTAAAGAAGCTTCTGAACATGCCACTACCTCCCATCCGCATACTGGTTTCAATAAAATTTATTCTACAGACGTTGAACATCTCGTACGTGAAAAAAGAAGAGCTAGAAGGGAATGGCAACAGCACAGACACCTCAACACAAAATCAGATTGAAAGAGTGCACTAAACGACTCCAAGAGTTGCTTGCATCTGAAAAAACTGCTTCTTTCAAAAATTGTCTGGAAGGCCTTGATGTCACACCAGCATCTAATTACTCTTTGTGGCGCGCTGCTAAAAAGTTTAAAACACCCGTTGAGTTTAAGCCACCTCTGCGCACATCTACCGGAGGTTGGGCAAGAAGCGATACTGAAAAAGGTAACATATTTGCTGAGCATTTAAAATTAGTATTTACACCAAATACATGTACCGGTGTTGCTGATTTGCCGAGTGTAGTTGCTCTACCCCCTCGACCCTTAAAATTTACGATGTGTGATGTACAAAATCTAATTGCTGCACTCAACCCGAAAAAACCTCCCGGTATGGATGGAATTAGTAACCAGATGCTGATTAAGTTACCTCGTACTGCAATTAGAATCCTGCTATTCATTTTTAATGCCATTTTACGACTGGAGTATTATCCAGACTGCTGGAAGCTTGCCAAGGTTAAAATGATTCCAAAGCAAGGTAAAGACCTTTCCAAGGCTGAGTCATATAGGCCACTAAGTTTACTGTCAACAAAGTCAAAGGTTTTTGAAAAGCTACTCATGACAAAATTGTCTTCAATTTTAACTGATAATGGGTGCATACCAGACCATCAATTTGGTTTTAGAAGCCAGCATAGCACCATTGAGCAAACGCATAGATTGGTTCAATTTATCAGAAAAACATTTGAGGAAAAGAAGTATTGTTCTGCCGTGTTTATTGATGTTTCTCAGGCATTTGATAAAGTGTGGCATGAAGGCCTGATTTTGAAATTGAAGACATATTTACCAATAAACATTCTAAATTTTTTTGGAAAGTTACATTCTTGCACGAAAATTTACAGTTGTGGAAGGACACTTTATGAGTATGCCTGAAACTATCTCATCCAGTGTGCCACAGGGGAGTATACTGGAGTTTTTTTATATTTGATTTATACTTGTGATATGCCTGTGAGCAGTAGTATCCACACTTCTACATTTGCCGACGATACCGCCTGCCTTAGTATGCACGAAAACCTGATGAGGCATCCCGAAAACTCCAGGAACACATTAGCCAGATGGAAATATGGTAAAACTTATGGAGAATTAAGGTAAATGAACAAAAGTGTGTCCATATAACATTTACCTTACGAAGAGATACTTGTTCCCCCATTCGGATTAATAATCAAATTGTTCCTCAACATTCACATGTGAAATATCTTGGTATACACCTCGATCGACGGATTACATGGAAAAATTACATTGACTATAAGTTAACTCAAATGAAACTAAAATTAACTCAGGTACATTGGCTGATTGGCAGAAATTCAACACTCAGCCTAGACTGCAAACTTTTAATATACAAGTCGCTTTTAAGGCCAATATGGTGTTACGGTATCCAGTTATGGGGCACTGCTCCTGCTTCCAATGTAGAGAGAATTCAACGAAGACAAAACAAAATTTTAAGGTTAATAACATCTGCTCCATGTTACATTAAGAATTTAAATATACATCGTGATTTAAATATGCCACTAGTGACTGAAGAAATTGCAAAATACGCAGGCAAATATCTAACAAAACTCGAGTCACATCCTAATCCGATTGCTCGTAATATTTTGAACTTTACTGGACACATCCGCTTAAAAAAGAGAGATACAAGGGCTCTAATACTAAACACTCCGAATGAAGTTGCTTGAAAAAAATTTTTTTTTGCTTATCACTACTTATGTATTATTTACAACTATCACTTAGTTATGTCTGGCATTGGTCGGGCCTATTAATTATATGTTAGATTTAAGATTTGAAAACTTATTGTTAGTTCATATATGAAGATACAATAAATAAAAAACATGCATAAAAAAATTTCAGAAGTAATTTCTTGTAATTTCTTCAATATGACATATATAACCATGTAATAGTTCCTGTAATTCAGCTGCTGAAACCATTTCAGAGCAAAACCAATGTAGCTTGCAACAGAACGATAGAATAACTAATTGAAATTTATCAGTTAAAGATTACAATTAATCATATTATCATCATAACCCTCAGTATAATCAAAGTTATTAGAACTATCATCGGATGGTAGTAATGAAATCTGAGATATCATTATTTGATTGATGAGCATCTGATTTGTAATCACGTGTTTTTAATAATCTTATATAAAGGTTTTGCTATAGGTGTATATGTTTTTTCCAATAAATCACCGTATTGATAATCGTCATAAAATTAATTAATTAATTATCTTATTCAGTTACAGGCTTAAATGCACATATCATCCAATAAAATAAGTCTATCTACTTCGTTTAAATTTATATATTTTAGTTTTTCTTTTAATGCCGTCTTTGTCTTAAAAATATATTTTAATAGGTTGTTATTATTTATTTCCAACTGGTTATTATCTGGTTGTGAACTTCCTTGTATCTGCTTTTATCTGATCTGTATCTGCTTTGTGTCTGTTTTTAATTGCTCTGTGTCTGATTTTTTATCTGCTTTTATCTGATCTGTATCTGCTTTTTATCTCCTTTTATGTGCTTTGTCTGGTTATAAACTGCTTTTTATTTGATTTTATATGGTCTGTATATACTATGCATTTGCTTTTATTGTAGCATTGATATCAATATATATATTTTGATCACTGAATTAACCCTTTTGTATTTTATCGTAAATACATTACATGGCGATCCTGCCCTTTCATTGATAAGGAATAGACAGCAGTATTGCTTATCCTTTTAACTGAAAAGGACCTAATTATAAAACCCCGCATAGAAAGTTTATGCTTATCAGGGATCATCTATATACTATACATTTTTATTATTTTTTATTTAAATAATTTTATTAATGGACTTACCCTGGGAGGAACTTCTTAATGACATAGAAGAAGCAGAAGAACGGTGGAAGCGATTACTGAAGGAAGGAGTCTCGCAGAACCAGAAACCCGAAATCCTCAAATTGAATCCGAAGCCAAAAAAGAGCTAAAGCTTCAAAAGGTTGGGAATGTATAGAATTTACTATGGAAGAAAAAGGGACTGGATAGCAGGTATATGGAAGATGATAGGCATGCAAAGAACTCCTACCGAAAACGAGAGCTTATACGCCCCACAATGGCACATTTTGTGAGTTGGCGGTCAAAATTCTATAACTTTTGACTGGGTTGAAATTTAATAATAAATAATTAATTAAACTTTTTTGTTGGATAGAAGAAGAAGATAAGCTTCAATTTTATGTATTAACTTTAAAATCGGGCCATATTTAAGTACACTTATATATGATTGAAAAATTACATTTAAAAATATAGGTACTTACGTCCTTAAAAAAAATAAATTTCTGAATGTAGTGATTTTACATTGCATTTTATAAATAGTAATGTTAACTGAACTAAAAAATTACATACTTAATTAAACCGTCCACCCGGGTCCATTTTATTTTGACATTTAGCCCTCTTCTCCAATGGACCACTTAGAATACGTGTTTTAAGCTCATAATTGTTTAAAATTTATTAATATTGATATAATATATATTAAAACTAATTTTATTTTAGTCGTTGATATCTCTGTGAAATTTTAGGACAATCGGTCCACATTTACTCATAGGGCCCTTGTAAGTAAAATTTCGTAAAACAGCCTTGGTGATCATAATTCACTAACAAATGTAAGTTCGACAGCTTTACATGATTACATTATTATTGTATGAACAATTTAAAAATATATTTTAAACGTGAATCCATAACAGATATGTAGGAGATCCATATCCGAAAAAAGGTTCTACCATAAATTCTAAGAAAATGTTTTTATACCAAATAAAATAAATTTGTTTTATAAATTTTCAATATTTTCTGTGCTTTTTTGCACTAATTTTTATGTTAATTTGCATAGAATACATTTTTAATTTAACTGGCTTAGTGAAAATTTCATCTAAGTATGTCTCCTGCTTATATTCAAAGAGCTGCTAGGCGTCTTGGTCCAATTTCATGGGGGTGAAATTCTATTTTTGTCGAATGCTGGAGATATATGGATAAGAAGTGCACAGTAAAATATTAAAGACGTCTTCATTGGTACTATATCTAGATATTTTTCTTATGTTGTGCTCGCGAAAATATCTATAGTCTTTGTTCCTTTTTTCTTGCGCTTCTTCAGAAAGATCTCCAATCATATTTTTCGTTGTATAGTTTCGCTGTTTCATTAGCATACTGACCAAATTTTCTTGTATTTACCTTTTTATTGCATGATATTACTTGTAGTATGATTTTGTAGAGTTTTATTAATTCAAACTCTACTCCTGTAATAACAGCAGCAGTTTCAGGATCAGAAAAAAGTTGTCTTGCTTTGTTGCCATCATTTGGTTGGCTTTCAAATACAAGTTCGCTTGTTAGCCATTGTTTGTTGCAGTTAAACATTTTTTCCTTATTTCCATAACATTAATTATACCGATTATTTAATCGGGTTAAAAAACTATTATTTTTTTATGGTCTCACAACTCAAACTAAGGGTCTTTTAAAATGTGAAATATAACTTGGTTTTTGTTTTTTTGTTCAAAATAAATTTTAGCAAGATCGGTTTAACTGAACTTAGCCATCGTTTTGACAATACTGATCGTTTTTATTAATTTTGTTTGTTTCTATACACATCAAGTTTTCTTGAACCAGGTAAGTGTTTAAGCGAGAGAGAGAAAAGAAGAAAGAAGAGGAGTACAGACACGCTTGTACCGACAAATTGCTTCAATTCTCTTTTGTTATTTCATTCTCATATTCAAAACTCATTAAAAACTTGAACACAAACTGTCTGTGTCTAAACAAACGGGCAGGTTTAAAAGAAAATTAAAGAGACCTGTTTCAAGAAAACCTGATGTTGTTGTCGTAGTTCAACCTTTATATGAGCAGCAGCTACCTGGGTACACAATAAAGGTATAACAAAAGATCGAATATATCAGTCCAAGTACAACAACTCATGTACCCACCCCCGCTTATATGTAACTATATATTTTTTAATGGACTAAATTACAAAAAATGCATTTAATGGATTATAATAACAGTATTTTATTATACCCTTTTCAGTAATAAAACTCCTTCGAAAAAAAGAAAAACATACACAGAATACACACAAAAACATATGTAAATATACCGCACTCCCATACCTAAAATATCCAACATGCAAACAGTAAAATCATTAAAGTTCCTAGAGATGTAAATATAAATTTAAAAAATGAGCATATAATAATAGTGTTAATTCCTAACAGGCTTTAGTAGAAATCAACCCAAACACATAAATCTGGATTGATAATATTTTTCTTTGCCACTGTTATTCAAGCACCTTAACCAGAAGAACGCTAAGTTCAATAAAAACACAAGAAATATGATTTACTACTGAACTAATAATTTGGTTTTATTCACATCTTATATACTAAATTAAATTTAATAATAATAATCAATTAGTCATGAGTAATACACTAAATACATGCGTAAGCAATTAACATAATACTGTAACAGTTACGTCTTAAGTACCCAGTGAAAAAAATGGAAGTCATTCTAGTGGAACTACATTTTCATTGCTTCCAAAAAATCGATATTTTTAATTTGCCGAGAGTGACCAAAAAACCATGTAGAACCTTATTTTAGTCATACAAAACCTTGTAACTCCTCCATAGTGTTAGAAAATTTTAACCAGAATTTAAAAAAAATTAATTTTTTTAAAGAAATTTATAAACTAATTTTAGTCTAAAATTTAAAAGTTATTTGATTAAATTTACATGATAACACTAAGTCGGGCTTAAGTTCGTATAAAAAAAAAACGAATTGTTAAAATAGTTAACTATTTACAGTTTTTCCTAGATGAAAATATTATCATAGAACACAAAAAAGGTCATTTTCCTAATAACAAGAGAACTTCTTGCAATGACAACCCTATGTAAAAATTATTAGATCGGATCGAAATTTTCACTACTTCCAGATCGCAAACTCTACATTTGCATGACTTTTTTGGAGTCTCTTTTTTTGCTGGGTATGTCAACAAATAGCTGAACAAAGAATAGTAATAGTTGCAATTTAATGTCACAATTACCTATTTCTATTTAGTTAAATAATAATTAATTACAGGTGTTTTGAAAGTTAACAAAGCAAAGAAAGAAGAAAATATAATTAATATTAAACCTGTAATATTTGTAATTTAATAGTCAGAGTTCTTGTTACCTTTACATATTTCATTAAATGAATAATTAAATGCATGCTTAAATGACCTATTAAAACGTTTGTTTTTGCAAGTTAGTAACTCAAGAAAAATATTAAAATAGCTTAATAATTAACCCTTTCTGGCTGTTAACAAATAGCTCAAAGTACGTACTATAACACGATATAAGTCATTTTACGAAGTTTTTCGCAGAAAAAAAGTTGCGTTCCACTGAACATCGAGATTTGGGTATATTTCAGACCTTTATTGCAATCTCCAAATCTGGGACTGGAGTAAAGTAAGGCACGATTTTTTTAATTTATTTTATAAGTTAAGAAATCATATTATGTGAAGAAACAATTTTTTCCAAAAATATATAAAACTAAAAAAGTTATGCCCACTTGAAGTTCAAAAATTTTCTAAGATATATTTAAGAAATTTATTATTCGACATATTGTCATAATTATATTTTAATTTGAAATTTATTTGCTGGTGGTTTAGCTTGGTCTATATACGTATTTCATTTGCGCTTAAACCAAATCATCAGTAGACTTTAACCACAAATTTTGATATAATTATGACAATATATATAAGTTTAGTAGGCTTTGAAACTCATACAAAACCCAAAAAAAAGGTGTAGAAAAATAAAATATATTCATATCGAATATAAATTATTTGCTGGGTTTTGTATGAGTTTCAAAGCCTACTAAACTTATTTTGTCTTTGTGATTTTCAAAAATATTATTATTTTTGAAAGTCTGTGCATAAAGTAAGAGGTTTGTGACATAATTCAAAATTTGTGGTTGAAGTCTACTGATGATTTGGTTTAAGCGCCAATGAAATACGTATATAGACCAAGCTAAACCACCAGCAAATAAATTTCAAATTAAAATATAATTATGACAATATGTCGAATAATAAATTTCTTAAATGTTAAATTTTAGATTTTATTTTTCATTTTGCCTTGTAATTACTTTTATTGTTATCCAATGGATTTCTAATTGTATAAAGGTGTAGAAAAATAAAATAGATTCATATCGAATATAAATTATTTGCTGGGTTTTGTATGAGTTTCAAAGCCTACTAAACTTATTTTATCTTTGTGATTTTAAAAAATATTATTATTTTATGAATTCTCATATAGTTTTTGAAAGTCTGTGCCAAAAGTAAGAGGTTTGTGACTTTTCAAAATTTGTGGTTGAAGTCTACTGATGATTTGGTTTAAGCGCCAATGAAATACGTATATAGACCAAGCTAAACCACCGGAAATAAATTTCAAATTAAAATTTTCTAAGATGTTTTGAATTTCAGCTTCTCTTAAGAAAAGCACGTTTTTGATAACCATATTTGAAGAGAAATAATCGAAATAAAAACTTAAATTTCTGGATTTCGAGGTTTCTATGTGTTTACTTTTATATAAAAAAAATATTAAATCAGTGACACAAAACAGTGACAAAAATTTTTTTCAAGACTTTTGGCGGCCATCTCTTCAAATGTGCCACTGTGCGCCCCAAGAATAGAGCAGGAAACAATGCGACTGTTGAGAAAACTTAAAATTTAACAACTTAACTTATACAATATAACTCAAAGGAATAACATATCTTCGTGCACTATCTCCACATCTCATAATTTAAACTATTTAAAAAACATCAAGTCATCGTATTTTAGGGGATCAAAGGGCATACCAAGCTGTATTTATTTTAAGTCTTGTATGGTATTGTATTGAATTGTTTAGTGTATATAGAAAAGGTGCATACGCGATATGTAATCATATATGAGGGACAGAATTGTTATTTTTTTTCGTTTAAAATTAAATGTTTAAGATCAACTTTCTCTTTTACAGTTTATATTTTTTAATGGTACAATAAAATAAGAAAGAAATCGTAGTTAGTTTGAGTCTGTGCGTTAGGATATTTCATCATGCTCTGCGTGTGTGAGCTGTATTTGCATTAGATAATTTACCTACCTGAAATTGTGTGTGTGGGTTTGGTGCATTGGTCAGTTCTATTGTTATGGAAAGAGCAAATATACTCACATATGTTTTTTGATCTAATAAATAAAAATAAATTATACATTTGTATTTTTAACATAATTTTATTTAAAAGTCTTTTATATTTCTTTTACTTTTGAGATATATGGACAAAAATTATTTTATATAAATTAAAAAATAAATTATAAAATTATAATGTAATTTAGATGCACATATGTTAACATCCTAAATATAATCCTTTGTTATTATATCACAATCAGAACAACAGTTTCAAATGTTTTCAATGTTGTCTATATTAAGAGATATGTACTTGTTTATATAATTCTTATCTTGTTTATTTGTTTTTTCAAAAACTAAAAAAGCGATCTAAAATAAACTAAAATTTATTCTATATCTCTTAAATTTTATTGAAATAGCAATTTTTACGTTCAGCTACATTGTAGATATTGTAATAAGTTTGTATTAGCTGTTTTGCTTTTTCTTCTGCTTTTATATGTTGTCTTCTATAGTATGAGCAGGAGCAGGTGTCTGGTCCACATGTTTCAGCAACAATTCCCATAATGCTATCCATATTTATTTTTCATGGTTTTTTTTAAAGCTGCGTGTAATCTCCAAATGTGTTTAAATATTAATGATCTTGTATTTGTCTTCATCAGACATAGATCACACTCTAAGACGTACTTTTTAGAATTTGTACATATTTTTCCATATGCATTTTTGTTTCAATTTGATTAAAGCTTTTCAAACTCCGAAATTTTCTCAGCATGGTGTGCTGTGATACAATTTAAATAATTAATTTTCCCTGTTTTCATCTGTTATTCGTTGAGGATTACTATATAACATTATTTTAACATCACTTTTTTTGCACGTGTCTAACTTTTTTTTAAACTTTTTATACTTATTTTCTTAAATATTTTGGAACATTTTTCTATTAAGAATCTTACATAATTCGTTCTGCCTAAAACATAAGGTAGTTTCTATAATATATTATCTAAATAATAAGGATTAGCACTACACTTGATGCGCATTTCATTTAGAACAGAATCGTTTTCAGCTTTTATTTCCTTCTTTTCTTGCAAGTTATATATTAGGCTCATTAGTACTTGTATTAGAATTTTTAATTTTCTCAAGTGTACTTTTGTTATTTTAATTTTTTCTTTATTTACCTAGGTTTTTGGTTTCCTCATTTTATATCTTCTTTTTATTCATGTTTCCTATTATCACTAGCGATTTTTCACACTTTCATAATTTTTTTTGGATTCATTTCTTTAAATATATTTTATGTATCATCGACAATGCATCTGCGTTCGTGTTGTTTCTTCCTCTTTTGAACTATTCTGGTTACTAGAATTTTCAGCATGTTGATTTCATTTTCTCAATTTTTCAATTTACACGTATTGCTAGTACACGGCATGTAGCCAATGTAGCTTTATGGTGACGTCAACATTACGTCAGAGCCACATGTGCATGTGTTTTTTTACATGCCGTGTACTGTAGGCTTAAGGTCTAAATAATTTTATCCTAGTATAACTATCAGTGTTATTGCTTTTTCGTTTAATTTATTAAATTTCTTCTGTAATATTTCCAAAATATTGTAACCAATTTGTATAAATTATTTCTTATAACATGCTATGCATTCTATCAATGAAAAATTAGTTGTTATTTTTATTCTTACTTTTTCTATTCTATTAATTGTTTAAATATTAGTTTTAATACAACTCCATAGTTTTTATTTATTATTACATGAATTTAATTTGTTTTTTTATACAATTTATTACTTAATAGAAATAAAAAAAAAATTTAAATTTGTTTTAACATTTTTATATATCCTTTGTCTTTATTATTACTTTTTTATATCTATTATTGCAATTCGACATTATTCTTGTTTGTAATTCAGTTTGTAGTTTACATTTTTATAAGTTAATAGTTCTTAACTTATAAAAATAATAATATAATATAATATTTTTAAGTTAAGCATTTTTTAGACATGAAGTTCTTTAAGTAAGATGTACATTAAAATTTTGTTTTGTTAAAAAAATTATTATAGGCAAATTTCTAAAAAAAATTGGTTGGGAAATTTTAATTTTAATGCTACCAGGTGTAAAAAGGTGCAAAGCTGTTAAAGTTTAAATTTTCTCAACAGTCGCATTGTTTCCTCCTCTAGTCTTGGGGCATATAAGATAATGTTCCCGGTTGGAGTTCCTTGCATACCTATCATCTTCCATATACCTGCTAACAAGTCTTTTTTTCTCCCATAGTAAATTCTTTACATTCCCAACCTTTTGAATCTTTAGCTCTTTTTTGGCTTATTATATCTTGACTTATGATATAAGTTGAGGATTCCGGGCTTCTGGTTCTGTGAGTTCCGTCCTTTCAAAATCACTTCCAGCGTTCTTCTGCTTCTTCTATGTCCTCTAGAAGTCCCTCCCAGGGTTGGCCCATTAATAAAAGGATTTAAATAAAAAATAATAAAAAATGTATAGTATATAGATGATCCCTGATAAGCAAAAGCTTTCTAAGCGGGGGTTTATATTTCATTTCACTTAAAAGGATAAGCAATAGTTCTGTATATTCTTTATCAATGAAAGGGCAGGATCGCAATGTAAAGTATTTACAATAAAATACAAAAAGGTTTGTTCAGTGATCAAAGTATATATATTGATATCATTGCTACAAGAAAAGCAACTGCATAGTATATATAGACCATATAGCAGATAAAATAAGAAAAAAGGCATTTCATAACCAGATAAAGCATATAAAAACAGATAAAAAGCAGATAAAAATCAGATAAAAGCAGTATTGTGTTATTATTCAGCCAATTTATCTTGTAGTAGCAAAAGTAACAAAAACGTGTTCGAATGCAGTTCATATATCTCTAATTCAATTCTTTATTATAAGTAAAGCTTGTAAACCTACTAACATTTGGCAAAACATAAGGTTGCCGGATAGTTAAATATAATATTTAATGTGAAAGTTACAACATTTTTCCCACGCTTATAATACAGGATCTACTACATAATCTTCAAAATAGGCCGGTTCACGACGTCTGCGAGTAGTCCTACGTAAGGTTGCTTGTGTTGTTGTTTGACTGACTTCTTCTGGTTGACTCCCTATATTTTGATCCGGACAATTTCCCTCCTTATGTGGAAGTTCTCGTTCTGTTCTGTTCTCGTTGTACCTTCATAGTGAATAGTCGATTAGCGGAATTTTTCTTACATTCTTATTAAACAAACAAAAAATTATACAAAAAAAATATTCGTAGTGCATATTATTCGTAATAGGTACATACTGAATTTAATAAATAAGCTTTATGTGCTTTCCTAATATTTTTCCATTGTGGAAATAACAAAAACAAAAAAACCGAAAACAAAAAAACACAAACACTGACATTGACGAATACTCTATACGAGTACCTCAAAAACAAATAAACAATCATAAATTACAAAAACAAAACAAAATAACCACAAACAAAGAAACACAAAAAGGTGCCATTGAGGAATACTCTATATGAGCAGAGGTTAGGCAGATTGGACACGGGATTCGGCCACGTAACTTTTCCGAAAAATTGACGATTGGCATCACAAAATGGCAATATCATTAACTCCATTTTTGTTAAAGGACAAAGTGATATTGTTTTGAATATGCCTGTCTTTGTTATTTTAACAAGTTAAATGTCAAAAAATAAATTACTTGAGAAATTTGTAGATTCTGTAATTGAACTGTAGTGAATTTTAATCAGAAATAATTCATAGTTAGGCTCAAGTTCAGTAATTTCAATTCTTATTGAATGAAATATTTTTATTAATTAATGTGAGTTTCTAAAGAAGAGAAGAAATATTAAGCTTAGACTTTAAGCTGGGGGAAATACCGATACTTTTCTGTGCAGCCACGCACTTCATCAGCACCCTAGTCTATCTACTTCGGTAGAGATTCTTATTAACATCAGCTATTTAACTTAAATTTACAATGAAACGGAATATGAGAAACGATTGTTGTGTATACAATTGATTTACCTTTGGTAAATACATTTATAATTATCACTATTAATTTTCTGTTTTTTCCATTTTTTTCATTTTTCTATTTAGGTTAGCACGAAATTATATTACTCTACCTCAGTATATTTAACTATTCTATATAACTAACTAAAATAAAACTGTAGAATGCAACAACAAGTAACATAAGACCACTACACTAATACTTACATGCATGTACCGATGGTACATCGAATAAGTAAAAATATTTAATGTGATGATCGTAAAAAGATAAGTAAGAATAGTTAAACATACTGAGGTGTGGAGGAGCTCCATCGGTTCCCGAAGAATCCCAAAGGGTAAGTTTTTGGAACATAATTATATTTTATAAACAGTATTGGCACTTAATGAAGGTGTGGCCGGCAGACCGAGAACTGTATTGTTTCCAATAGTGTTTTGTGTTTTTATCAAATGCTGTTTGTGGATAGGTTTTCTTTTAACATACAGACAAATTTTATTATATTTGAAATTTCCAAGTGCTGATATTTGTCTGTATGGAAATAAAGAAAACAAACCCTTCAACATTATTTTTAAACACACATGCATATAATGGCCTGGCCGGCAGGCACACACGTGCGTACATACATACATAACTAAATTATGTGCTCTGTCACTCAAAACTATAATTAAAATATATATGTATTTTAGGAGGCGCTAGTGTCTTTGTAAAGGATTGACTAAATGTGGCGAAGCTTATCAGTTCCTGAAGAATCTAAGAAGGTAAGTGTCAATGAAATATTTGTGTGTGAAATATTGAATGAGTACAGGTACTGTTTGCATGTAATGTTTGTATGTTAAACAGTATTTGCACTCAACCATAATTTGACCGGATCATCCATACGTATTCGGTTGTGTTTATGTATGTACATTGTACATATCTACATACATAATTAATTTCTTTTGTAAATACTGTGCGTGGGTTTTTTTACAAAATATTTAATAATAAATACTGGTAAGACCACTGTGTTCAACAACCACTTCACAGCTTAAGATGTACAAAATCGAATACAATTTCATTCGGGTATTCAAATTTTTTTTTATTTTATTAAATACATTTTTAATTTCTTGAAGTAAAGCAACCTAATTTAAACAATATGACCTTCTGACACGTTAGGATAACATATAAACATTTCTATGAAGTATACGTAAAAAATTTGAGGAACAAAGAAGAATTATCACAATTTGTTTTATTCGAATGAAATGAGTATTTGAATATCGAGCTCTTTTCGATTTGTTTTGATTGTATGAACATCACTAAAACATATTTGTACAATTGTATTTATTTTAACACTTTTTATGAATTTTACGATGTATTTTGAATCAGTTGGATAATTTGATGAGGTTTACCATTACATGACAGAAATATTAAATCTAAGCTAAGAGCTAACAATTCTAGCTCCATTTTCAAATGTAACATAAATGAATATGTGCTATATTAACAAATATATTTGGGGTACAAAATACACATTTTGAATATATCAACATAAAGTAGTCTTAACAAACGTGAGGACCTACTTTAGAAATTTAAAATAATAATTTTTTTAGAATACAACTTTACTTAACATTGCTTTGCAAAGCAATGTTAAGTTCTTTTGTATAAGACCCAATGTGCCTGGCTGGAAAGCCCACCCTTAAACAGTGCTTCCAAAAACACCATCTTATCACCATGATTGTCTGGCCGGCAGACATAAAAAAATAAGAAACTGATCAAATAAATAGTCAATTAAAATTAAATTTTTTTATTATAAGATTTTATATTTTCAGCTGTTCCATGACGCTTGCGGTGGTTCTCCATATAAAGAAGGCTACAAATTGGTTTGTCACTTTTTGTCCAAACGGTAATCAAAGAAATATCTAAAGAAATTAACAATTCAATATTATAATATTAAACTTTAATACTTTCAGGTTTTTTTTAATACATACAGCCGTTTTAGACGCTTTTGCGGCAACGAAGTCTCCAAAAGACATGAGTGCATCCATGTAACTTTGCTTACCATCCCCAGTTGCAAGGTATGTATCAAAAATGTAAAAAATATTTCTAATTGAGAAACATATTTCTTAATACATATCTTTTTTATATATTTCGGAATTAATACCTTTGTGAAAATTGTGCATGGTGGAAGAATTGCCAAAAACACATTTCGGAGCGATTGTGCAGCGATTGTAAATCCGTTTTTGCCTGCAAGTTAATAAACATTTTCTACAAAATAAACTTGTTTAAAACATAAATATCTTGTTTTTCAGCTTATACTTACCATTTCGATGTTCAGCCAAAAATTTCAGCAGAAAAAATTAATTGAAAATTACAATTTCATGTATATATTTAAATTTTTTAATAAAAACAAAATTGTTTTCACAACAAATTTTATTTATATTTTGTTTGTTTACATTTTTTTTGGAAAAATTCTTGGTAATGTATAGTTTTTTTCTTCTATCACATTGTTTTTCAGGATGCCACCTAGAATATAACTCTTCTAAATATGGGGTTAACTAAAAGCTGATATGGGCTTTTGAAATACGTCAGTGCTGCCATATCTGCTTATATCTGCGCATATGAGTACCTCAAATACAAAAAATTATGAAGTGAGTTCTAACGGCAGAAATGCCTATTTTGCTGTGAGTTCTGGAGCTCTCAATGAAAATAATACAAATAATAAACCTAATGAAAGTAGTTTTTTAACGGCAAATCCAATTTTTCGTCAGCGATCAACTTCGCTTTGTCCAATGCCAAATAGTGAATCATTAATCTAGCCTAGTACTTTTTCATATAAGTCAGTAATATCATCTCCTTAAGGCTTGTGTTCATCACTTAATAAAGTTATCACTACAGATAAAAGTAGCTCAAAATCCAAGGTACAAGTCGGAATGGACAGATACATAACAGTGGTAAGGCGTGGGCGAAGCCCGAATTCTTCAAATATTTCATCTGCTCCAAAGATGTCTAGGGATAATAGCGCATCATCTACCAATCGTCAAAACCGTTTTTCATTATTGCAAGTCACCGACGACAAGCCCGCTGCATCATCGCAAAAGTCTTTTAAGCCACCACCTATATAAAAATTCAAACGCCCTAATTAAAAAATTAGTCTCGGCCATTGGTGAAAACGCATTTCATGTTATTCCAATAAAGCGTGGTAACATTAACGAAACTAAAATTCAAATATACGAAAAAAAACATTTCCGCAAAATAGTGACTGAATTTGAAAAAAATAAGACAAGTTTTTATACGTACCAGCTTAAGAGTGCCAAAGGTATGCAGATCGTATTGAAGGGTATTGACTCTTATGTTAATCCCGAAGAAGTAAAAGATGCACTCATGATACAAGGATTTAAGGTAAAAAATGTTACCAACATACTCAATAGGGAGAAGATTCCCCAGCCTCTATTTCGTGTTGAGTTGGAGCCGAATGATATACAGCTGAAAAAAAAACGAGACACACCCAATTTATAGCATAAAATACCTCTTATACCGAAAAATCACAGTTGAAGAGCCACATAAGCGATCAGGTCCCGTACAGTGCCATAATTGCCAAGAATATGGCCATACAAAAACATACTGTAAATTACCCACTGTTTGTGTTGTATGCGGCGAAGTGCACAGCACTGCTAGTTGCAATAAGCCAAAAGATCAATGTGATAAAAAATGCAGTAACTGTGGAGGTAATCACACCGCTAACTACAGAGGTTGTCCTCTGTACTCTTTTGTCAAACAGACTATGGTGCAAAAACACAAATTATCTCCATCTCAATCAGCAAACGCTTACTCCGCCACTTTTGCTCAAATGAGGCAACCAGTTACTTCCCGTGTATTGTATGCCGATGCTGCTAAAACAAATTCTATTCCCCCACAAAATGTTCCAACTCCAAATAATTCAACGAATGCAAACTCAAGCTTTAACTTTAGTCGCCTTGAAGCTACTATTGACAATTTGGTGCAAACTATAAATAATTTTACAACAAATATGACTACCATGATACAAAAAATGCTGAGAATGCAGAATACTCTGCTTCAAGCATTAATTAACACGCCATGAACACGTTAAAAATATGTTTCTGGAACGCAAACGGCATTCGCCAACATAAAAATGAATTTGAGCACTTCCTTATGGAAAAATATATTGTTATAATGTTGGTCTCTGAGACACATTTGACTTCGAGAAGCTTTTTCAAAATAAATGGCTACACTATGTATGATACAAAGGACCCCAGAGAGAGAGCATGAGGTGGATCTGCAATTCTAATTAAGTCAAGACTCAAGCACTATATGCTTGACAACGTTAGTGAAGAATATATGCAAGCTACGAATATTTTTGAAGAAAATTTTTGTTCTAATTTCGTGATATCATCAATTTACTCACCTCCCAGATTTTCAGAGTCCAAAGATCAGTGTGAGCTTGGATCTTGTAACACCTAAAGGTCGAGCTTTGTTTAATACAATTTCAAAAATGGGCTTAGATGTTATTTCGAGTGGGGAGCCCACTTACTGGCCTACTTACGTACGAAAAATTCCCGATGTTATTGATTTTGGCGTAATGAAAAATATTTCTAGGGATTTAATTAATATTGAAACTTCTCTAGATCTCCCTCCTATCACTCCCCCACTATCATTACAATTTGAAACCCACTAAGAAGTCACTAACCTCACCCATATATGAAGATGACCAATCGTGTTAATTGGCTGGGATAACAAAAAATATCCTAGTGCACGGAAAATATTGCGCTAAGAATACCCATTGACATTGAAACTAACATTGCCAATCTTAACGAAATGATTAAACATGCTGCTGAACATGTCACTACCTCCCATCCGCAGTCTGGGTTTAATTAAATTGATTCCAGGGATATTGAACATCTCGTATGTGAAAAAAGAAGAGCTAGAAGGGAATGGCAACAGCACAGATCACACCAACATAAGCTCAGACTTAAAGAATTTTCTAAACGACTTCAAGAGTTGCTTGCATCTGAAAAAACTGCATCTATTAAAAATTATTTGGAAGGTCTTGATGTCACACCAACATACAATTACTCTTTGTGGCGCGTTGCTAGAAAGCTTAAAACACCCGTTGAGTTTAATCCACCTCTGCTCACATCTGCCGGAGGATGGGCAAGAAGCGATACGGAAAAATGTAAAATATTTTCTGAGCATTTAAAATCCGTATTTACCCCAAATACATGTACTGGTGTTGCTGATTTGCCAAGTGTAGTTGCTCTACCCCCTCGAGCCTTAAAGTTTAAGATGCGTGATGTTCATAAAGTAATTGCAGAACTCAAGCCAAAGAAAGCTCCAGGTATTGATGGAATTAGTAACAAGATGCTGATGAACTTGCCGCATATTGCAATAAGAATCTTGCTATTTATTTCTAATGCCATATTACGACTGGAGTATTATCCACAACTCTGGAAGCTTGCAAAAATCAAAATGATTCCAAAACCGGGCAAAGATCTTACTAAAGCTGAGTCATATAGGCCAATAAGTTTGCTGTCAACTATGTCAAAACTCTTCGAAAAGCTGCTCATAACCCCAATTTTAACTGATAGTGAGTGCATCTCAGACCATCAATTTGGTTTTAGAAGTCAGCATAGCACCATTGAACAAACTCATAGATTGGTTCAATTTATTAGAAAAACATTTGAGGAAAAGAAGTATTGTTCTGCCCTGTTTATTGACGTTTCTTAGGCATTTGATAAAGTGTGGCATGAAAGCCTAATTTTAAAATTAACATCATATCTACTAATAGATTTAGTGAATTTATTAGAAAGTTACATTACTACTCGAAAGTTCACGGTTGTGGAAGGAGAATTCATGAGTGTGCCCGAATCTATATCATCCGGTGTGCCACAGGGTATCATACTGGGGCCAGTTTTGCATTTGATTTATACTTGTGATATGCCTTTGAGCAGCAATATCCATACATCTACGTTTGCCGATGGTACAGCCTGCCTGAGTATGCATGAAAACCCTCACGAGGCTTCCCGATATCTACAAGAACATATTACACAATTGGAAATGTGGTTGAACCTATGGAGAATAAAGGTAAATGAACAAAAGTGTGTCCATATAACGTTTACCCTAAGAAGAGATACTTGTTCCCCAATTCGATTCAATAATCAAAATATTCCTCAACATTCCCAAGTGAAAACATTAAAACATCATATTGACTTTAAGCTAACTCAGATGAAACTTAAGTTATCTCAAATACACTGGTTAATTGGCAGAAATTCAACACTTAGCCTGGACTGTAAACTTTTAATATACAAGTCGCTTTTGAAGCAAATATTGTGTTACGGTATCCAGTTATGGGGCACTGCTTCAGCTTTCAATGTAGAGATAATCCAACGAAGGCAAAACAAAATTTTAAGGTTAATAACATCGGCTCCATGGTACATCAAAAATTCTAATATCCATCGTGATTTAAATATGCCACTAGTGAATGAAGAAATGGCAAAATACACAGGCAAATATTTAACAAAACTCGAGTCACATCCTAATCCGCTTGCTCGTAATATTTTTAACTTTACTGGACTCAGCCGCTTTAAAAAAGGGACACAAGGGCTCTATTACTCAACACTCCAGATGGGATTTCTTGAAAATACTTTTTTTATACTTTTTTATATTTTTTTTTCTTTTTTGGATTATCACTACTTATGTATTATTTATAACTATTAACAAGTTTATGTCCGACAGTAATCGGTCCTAATAATTATATTTTGGACTTAAGATTTGAATACTTATTGTTAGTTCATATTTGAAGATACAATAAATAAATACATGTATTAAAAAAAAATGTGGAAGTTCAACCAAATCTTGTAATTCTTACCTCGGCGTAATATTCTCCTCACTATTCTCTTGCAATATTGGTTCAGAGGGTAAAGGAGTTACTTGTTCTTGAATACTTGTTGCTCTCAGTTAGTTTGCGTGGCATTTAAACGTATACCCATTATCTAACTTAATGAGATAATGCAGACGACCGTACTTATTTAAGATTATTCCGAGCTGCCATAGGTTTTTGTTGTTTGAGTAATATTGTGCGTATACTCGATCACCCGTACTTAATTGACGTGCTTTACATCCATCTGAGGAACCGTGACTGGAGACTTGAGGTGGTTTCAACGCATCTAGTTGAATACAAATTTGCCTGTTGAGGTGCTGTTCGGATGGAGTCTTCCCAATTTTAAGTATCGTTGCTCGATACCGAAATAGTATTTCCCTTACTTTTTCACGAATGTTTCGAGTTTTGAAATATGCCAGCCCTGGCACAAAAAGACTTGAATTCATCCACTGGTGAATATGGTTGCATTATCTGACACTAAGGAATCCGGATACCCGTGTCTTGAGAATAAGTCCAACAGCAGCTCCATTGTAGAGCCAGATGTTGGAACAGCATGCGTGATACCTATTTCGGCCTACTTTGACCTTGCATCCATGACGATAAGGTAATAGCTATTCTGAAAAACACCCGCATAGTCAATGTGTATACGTTGCCAATTACTTTCTGGTTCTCTGTATCGATAAATTTCCAATACACGCACCTTCAAGCGAATTGCTTAATTTTTGTGACTCCCAAATGCGTTTGGTGAAGCTCATTTAATACTGCCTGTTGTAGAGTGTGCGGTATTACTACGCGTTGGCCTCTAAACATGATACCATTGTTTATGGTAAACATCGTATCTTCCGCAAAATTATTCTGAAGATTTTGTAATAGTATTGAAAGTTCTTTGTCTTTCATCACCTCTAGTTGAAGTGTTTTGAAATTTAACGTAGATGTTGTAATTTGTTGAATTTAATCTTTACGAAGTTGGTTTACTTCCTCATTACTGCCTTTGTCTGTTGAATAGGCTGAGTTGATTGGAGTTCGAGATGCCGTCATTGTAGAACAATTCAGAATGAACTGTTAATAATACGTCACGAGTCCCAAAAACCGCCGTACGTCATCAACCGACTTTAGGGTAGGCAACTCTGTTATTGCTGAGATTTTACTTTTTGATTTTAATATTGTATTATGTGTAATGGTTATGGCCCAAAAATTCAATTTCTTTTTTAAAAATTGGCATTTGTTCTTATTCAGATGTAAATCATGTTGCTGTAGTTTTTTTAAACATTGAAATAAATTTTGTTTACATTCAACTATTGTTGATCCATGGACGATAATGTCATCGAAGTACGCTTCCGTTTTGGGACCATCTTTTAAAATTTTACGCATTATGCGATTGAATTCCGATTGTGATGTTTTAATACCAAACGATAGTCTGTTCATTTTATTCGTTCCACGATGTGTCGATATAGTTTGTATTTGGCTTGAATTTTTGTCCAGGTACATGTAAATATGCTTTATACAAATCGAGTCTACAGAAAAATTTTGAATTGCGTAAAGAGTGCATCAACTAGGCGTTCGTTAACTCCCACCTTGTAGTCAACGCATAGATGTAAACCATATCAGACTTTTGTATCACAACCAATCAGGAACCCCAATCACGGATTTCCTGCTCTTTCCAATTGATCCAGTTCAGTATTAACTTTTTCGATCAGTGAATACGGTATTTCACGTTCCTTATTAAATATGGACGTAGCATTTTCAACTAATTTTAATGATATAGTATATAGTTTGACGCATCCAATTTTTGGCTGAAAAATTTCATTAATTTTATTAATAAAAAATCAAGTTCATTGTCATTAATTTCATTTAAATTAATTTATAATTTTCGTATCTAATTACGACCAAGTAGAGCCGTATACTCTTCCGGAACAATAAATATCTCATCTGTTATTGTTTTATTGTTGTATTCTCCTTTGACTTGAATTTTCCCATCCGGTATATAAACGTCTTTTGTATAAGATCGGAATGACATATTTGTTGAAGTTTCGAAAATACATCCCTAGGTAAAAAGGTGTAGCCTGATCCAGTATTAACTTTACGGGTTTACCTTGAATTTTAATGTCGACACAGAACTTTTCAAATTTGTTTGAATTGTTTTGAATGTCTATAACATTTAACACTCTATAGTGATGTGTTTCTTTAATTTTATTTGTGACCTCATGAGTTGATCTTGTGTCTTTCACTCGAACTTTTATACATACCTTTACAACATGAACGATTTTTTTACAGTCAGAACATTTGAGGTTGTTTTTGTTACTTTTGCAGTCTTTGGCATAGTGGTTGTTTCTTCCGCACCTTAAACATAACCCTTCTAAGCGCAATGCTTTGTAAAGAGTAAGGAACTTCAATCGAAGGATCAAGAAATATATCCTCCTCAACAAAAATGTGGCTATCTTGTTTCCGAAGGAGTTTCTGAAATCTGCCAAGAGCTCCATAGTACAACAACTCAATGAATGTAGTAGGATACACACTACATTTAAATTTAATATGAGATTAATTTAATCGAAAAACTAGAAGTCAAATTATTAAATAGCTTCAAGGAAGATAATAATCTAATTCAAGAAAATATTCAAATACAAATCGAGGAATTACAAAGGGAAATAAAATTACAGATGGAGGACAATTATAAAATTGAATAAACATTTTAAAAATTAAATCATCTTTTGAAGAACAAATTGAAGTGTTAAATGAGAAAATTTATAGATTAGAAAATTATATGTTCGTATCAATAGCTAAAAGTTCATCAAGTAGATCACAACACTCCCCCACAAATCCGTAAAACTACTCAATGTCTCCAAAAAGAAACTTAGTTGACGAACTCCATAAGCAAGCCCGAAAAATTTTTGTACGTCGTAGAGTTGTGATGAAAGGATTAGATGATCTTTGGCAAGCTGATTTAGTTGAAATGGGTATTTATTCATCACAAAATAAAAATTAAAGATTTTTGTTGACTGTAATTGACACATTCTCAAAATTTGCATGTACAGTACCGCTGAAAACAAAACCTGCACTGGAAACAAGCAAATCAATTTTTTTTAATTTTTTTTTAATACATTTATTTATTGTATCTTCAATTATGAACTAACAATAAGTATTCAAATCTTAAATCTAAAATATAAGTATTAGGCCCGACCACTGTCGGACATAAACTTAGTGATAGTTAGAAATAATACATAAGTATTGAGTATTAATACATAAGTATAAGTATTAATACATAAGTATCCAAAAAAAAAAAATAAAAAAATATTTTCAAGCAATCCCATCTGGAGTGTTGAGTAAAAAAACCCTTGTGTCCTTCTTTTTCAAGCGAATGTGGCCAGTAAAATTCAAGATGTTACTAGCAAGCGAATTAGGATGTGACTCTAGTTTTGTTAAATATTTGCCTGCGTATTTTGCTATTTCTTCAATCACTAGTGGCATATTCAAATCACGATGTATATTTGACTTTTTAATGTACCATGGAGCCGATGTTATCAAACGTAAAATTTTGTTTTGGCTTCGTTGGATTCTCTCGACGTTAGAGGCTGAAGCAGTGCCCCATAACTGAATTCCATAGCACCATATTGGCTTCAAAAGAGACTTGTATAATAAAAGTTTGCAGTCTAGGCTGAGTGTTGAATTTCTACCAATCAGCCAATATATCTGAGTTAGTTTAAGTTTCATTTGTATTAGCTTTGAGCTAATATGGTGTTTCCATGTAAGTCGTCGATCAAGGTGTTTACCAAGGTATTTTACACGTGAATGCTGAGGAACAACTTGATTGTTGATTCGAATTGGGGAACAAGTATCTCTTCGCAGGGTAAATGTTACCTGAACACACTTTTGCTCGTTTACCTTAATTCTCCATAATTTTAACCATAGTTCCAGTTGTGTAATATGTTCTTGTAGATATCGCGAAGCCTCATGAGGATTTTTGTGCATACTTAAGCAGGCTGTATCATCGGCAAACGTAGATGTATGCATATTACTGCTCAAATGCATATCACAAGTATAAATCAAATACAAAACTGTATGCTCCCCTGTGGCACACCGGATGATATAGATTCGGGCACACTCATGAATTCTCCTTCCACAACCGTGAACTTCCGGGTAGTAATGTAACGTTCTAATAAATTCACCAAATTTATTGGTAGATATGATTTTAATTTTAAAATTAGGCCTTCATGCCACACTTTATCAAATGCCTGCGAAACGTCAATAAACAGTGCAGAACAGTACTTCTTTTCTTCAAGTGTTCTTCTTTTACATTGAACCAATCTATGCGTCTGTTCAATGGTGCTATGCTGACTTCTAAGACCAAACTGATGGTTTGGGATGCACCCACTATCAATTAGAATTGGGGACAATTTTGACATGAGCAGTTTTTCGATAAGTTTTGACATTGTTGATAGCAGACTTACTGGCCTGTATGATTCTGCCTTGGTAAATCTTTGCCCGGCTTCTGAATCATTTTAATTTTGGCAAGCTTCCAGCTGTGGGGATAATACTCTAGTCGTAAAATGTCATAAAAAATGAATAACATGACTCTAAATGCAATACGAGGCAATTTTATTAGCATTTGGTTACTAATTCCATCAATACCCGGTGCTTTCTTCGGATTGAGTTCAGCAATTAGATTTTGTACATCACACATTTAAAATTTTATGGGTCGAGGGGGTAGCAAAATTACACTCGGGAAATCAACAACACCAGTACATGTGTTTGGGGTAAATACGGATTTTAAATACTTTGCAAACAAGTTACCTTTTTCAATATCACTCCTGACCGAAACTCGGGTAGAAGTGCGCAGAGGTGGTTTAAACTCAACGGGTGTTTTAATTCTTTTCACAGCGTGCCACAAAAAATAATTAGATGCTGGTGTGGCGTCAAGATTTTCCAGATAGTTTTTAAGAGAAGCAGTTTTTTTTTGGGGTGATCTGTGCTGTTGCCATTCTCTTCTAGCTCTTCTTTTTAATATTTGTAGAATATATCCTGATAAACCCAGTCTGCGGATGGGAGGAAGTGGCATGTTCAGCTGCCTGCTTAATATTTTCGTTAAGATTAGCAATATTAGATTCAATATCGTCATGAGATCTTAGCTTAATGTTTTCAGTGCAATGACTACTAAGATATTTTTTGAATCGCAGCCAATTAACACGACTGACCATTTTCAAATATGGGTGAGGTAGAGCACTTCTCAGTGGGCTACAGATTGTAACTATCGTGGGAGCGTGATCGGACGATAGATCTAGGGAAGCTTCAACATGAATTAATTCCCTAGAATTTCATGATGCCAAAATCTATAACATCCGGAATTTTATGAATGTCAGTAGGCCAGTATGTGGGCTCCCCACTCGAAATGACGTCCAAGCCCATTTTTGAAATTGTGTTGAACAACGATCGTCCTCTAGGTGTGATAAGACGCGAACCCCAGAAAGTATGTTTTGCATTATAGTCTCCAGCTGCTACGAAACAAGGGCCAAGAGATTTGTAGAAATCCTCGTATTGATCCTCAGTAATTGTGAATCTAGGAGGGGAGTAAATTGATGATATGACAAAATTTGTGCAAAAATTTTCGATACAAATATTCGTTGCTTGTAGATGTTCTTCACAAATGTTGTCAAGAATATAATGCTTGAGTCTTGACTTTATTAAAATTGCTGATCCCCCGCAAGCTCTTCCTCTTGGGTGCTTTGAATCATATAAAATGTAGGCATTAATTTTAAATAGACTTCTTGAAGTCAAATGAGTCTCAGAAACCAACATTATATCAATATTTTTTTCCGTGAGGAAGTGCTCAAGTTCATTTTTATGTTGGCGAATGCCGTTTGCGTTCCAGAAACATATTTTTAACGTGTTCATGGCTTGTTAACTAATGCTTGAAGCAGTGAAGACTGCATTCGTAGCATTTTTTGCATCATGCTAGTCATATTTGTAGTAAAATTAGTTATAGTCAGCACTAGATTCTCAATAGTAGCTTCAAGGAGACTAAAATTAAAGTTTGAGTTTGCATTCGTTGAATTATTTTGAGGCGGAATATTTTGTGTGGGAATATAACTAGTCTTAGCTGCGTCGGCATACGATACACGTGAAGTGATAGGTTTGCTCATTTGAGCAAAAGTGGTGGAGTAAGCGTTTGCTGTTTGTGCTGGAGCTAATTTAGGTTTTTGTCCCATAGTCTGTTTAACGAAAGAATAGACAGGATATCCTCTGTAGTTAGCGGTGTGATTACCTCCACAATTACTAAATTTTTTTCTGCTAGATCTTTAGGGTTAGTACAACCAGCAGTACCGTGCAATTCACCGCAGATAACACAAACTGAAGGTAACTTGCAGTAAGTTTTTGTGTGACCATATTCTTGACAATTATGGCACTGTACGGGTGTAATATTATGTGTCTTAGTAATGGGAGTCCCTATAGCCCCTATTTTTATTTTAATACAGCTCAGGGGGTCCCAGCTAAAACTTAGGCGTTCAAAAGAACTGCCAAAAGAAGTTTTGAAACTTTAAGAAGAAAACAAGGCTAAAGAGCCGATTTATGTTAAACAAATTAAAGTCTGATTTTATTCTATTTTTGCTTTGGCTTATATACTAATTTTGAAAATAAATCTTAACCTTTCCAACTTATTCTAAATATACAAATGTTATTGTCTCCTCTTTCAATACTATGAAGTATCGTATTCACATTTCTGTTTGACCAATCATCGTATTTTATATTTACAATTGCACTCAAACAGAAATGTGTCACTCAAACAATTAATCGTAAGCAGTTCAGCATTGCACCACATGCATGCATACAAAGAAAGTAATGTTATTGATACTTTATTAGTTCTTTGTTGCATTCACTGTGCAAGCATTATCAACTTGTGTGATACACTACACCCTCACCCTTAAGAGAAAAATTAGGGAGGAATTTTTCTAATCAACTTCATAGTATTTTTACAATATTTTCTTATAATTTACTTATACACATAACTAATTTGAACATTTATAAAATAATTAATTTGAATTTTTATATAGATATAGATATTTTATTTTTACGTATATTAGGGATTATATTAGGATTTGTATTCTATAATGATTTAAATGGTTTTAAATTATTATTATGGTATGTTTTATTTCTTCCCTTGTAATCTATTGTGGTGTTTACACCATCCCTACTTATTATTTTGAATGGTCCTTTATATGGACTTTGATGTTTTTTGCTATCTTCTATTTTAATTAATACTAAATCTCCTACATTAAGATTAAGTCTATTTTTACTTTTATCATTATTTATTCTTTTTTCTTTAGATTTTATTAATAATTCTTTTGCCTTATTTAATGCAAATTGTAATGTGACTCGTAATTCTTGTACGTAGTCGTCATAATTATATATTTTTATTTTATTATTTATGGTGTCAGATGGTAAGCTTGGTAATTTCCCATAAACTAATTCAAAAGGCGAGTAGCCTGTATCTACATGTGGTGCCGTATTGTAGGCAAAGGTGAAATATGGAATCCACTTATCCCATTCATAATCATTTGCGGTTGTTAGCCAGAACTCGTTAAGAACTTTATGGTTTCTTTCTATTGAACCTAATGTTTCATGGTGGTATGGTGTTGAAAATACTTGTTTGATTTGTAATAATGAGCATATGTTTTTCATAAGTTCATTTGTAAATTCTGTTCCTCTGTCGGATTTAAGTACCTTAAATTGACCATATTTTAAAATAAAATGTTCAACTAATGTTTTTGCTGTGACAAGTGCATCTTTTGTCGGCATTGGATGTGCAACGACAAATTTTGTTAGCTCACATTGCATTGTTAAGATGTAGCGGTAGTTATTTGATATGCGAAGAGGACCAACGGTGTCAATTGAAATCACTTCAAAACTATTGTTTGGTGTGTTTGTTAGTGTTAGTGGTTCTTTTATGTGTTTTGTCTGTTTATTTTTGTTACAACTGTCACAATGAGATACAAATTGTTTTACCATTTTGTTCAAGTTCTTCCAGATGTATCGTTGTTTTAATTTAATGATTGTTTTTCTTATTCCTAAGTGTCCTGCGTGGGTGGTATTGTGGAATTGGTCAATCAGTTTATATTTTAAAATGTCATCTGTTATTCTTTTTGGGGCATTGTATATAATTATTTTCAATTGAAGACTTTTGTTATTTATTCTTATTTTTGCATATGCTTTTTTTAATTCTTCTTTAGTATATATTTTATCTTCAGTTGAAAGCGCTAATTCTTTTATATTTTCTGTATTCATTTTAGATATCAGTTTCCTCAGAATCGAATCTAGTTTCGCTGAATTATCACTGAATCTTGCATGCATATTATTTTTATTTATATTTTCTGTATGTAACTTCTTCATAATCGAATCTAGTTTCGGAGAATTATCGTTACTTACTTTGTTATTATTAATCTTATTTTTGGCACATAACTTCTTCATGGTCGAAACTGGTTTTGATGAATTATCATTATGTCCAATGTGCACAATATTATCTTCAATAATTATATCATTTTCTTCTATATTTTCAATTTTATTAAATTGCAATTTTTTTATATTTTTGACGTCATTAATGGATATGCATTCCCATATTTGAAGTTGATCAGGCTTCTGAGAATTACATTTTTCCATATTTTACACGTGTATTATTATCTATATCATTTTTCTCTTCATTTTGCTCATTATCTATTATTTTATTTGCCTCATTGCTTAACTTATTTTGCATACCCCTTGTCGTTATTAATACTTTTTTTTCTTTTTCGTCATTTTCTTGTGGTATCATTTCTTTTAATATGTCTGAATCTAGTTCTATCCTAGAAAGTGCATCAGCATTTGTATTAATTTTTCCTTTTTTATAAACGATTGTGAAGTCATAGTCACTTAAATGCAGTCTTATTCTTGTCATCTTTGATGAGGGATTCTTGTGTGCAAATAGTGAAATTAATGGTCTGTGGTCTGTGACTACAATAAATTTTCTGCCATATAAGTAAGGTTTAAAGAAATTTATGCTCCAATGAATTGCTAGAAGTTCTTTTTCAATTACTGGTTTCTTAATATCATGTTTTTGTAATGATTTACTAGCGTATGAGATTGGTAAATCTTGACCTATTTCGCCTTGAGATAATACTGCTCCTAACGCATAGTTTGATGCGTCAGTTGTTAAAATAAATGGTTTATCAAAATCCGGATATTGCAATACTGGTGGGTTCATTAATTTTTCTTTTAATTCTTCAAAAGCATGTTGGCATTGTTCCGTCCAAATAAATTTAGTTGATTTCTTTAATAGTGAGTTCAAATGTTTTGCAATGTCGGCAAAGTTTGGTATGAATTTTCTGTAGTAGTTGCAGAATGCAACGAATCGTCTTACTTCATCCGCGTTTTTCGGTACTGGATAGTTTTTGATTACTTCGTATTTGGATGGGTTTTTACTCCGTCTTTTGTTATTAAATGTCCTAAGTAAACTACTTCTGGTCTTAAAAAACAACATTTCTTTGGATTTAGTTTTAGATTGTATTTTTGTAATCGGTCTAGTACTTTTATTAAATTTTGATTGTGATGATTTAAACTACATCCGTACACAATTACGTCATCAACGTAAAGAAATGCTTCAGATTCTAGTCCAGATAGTGCTATTGTAAGCATTCTTTGAAAACTATTTGAAGAAATTTTTTCTCCGAATGGAAGTCTTTTAAATTGAAAATGGCCTTGTGGTGTAGAAAAAGCAGTTAGTGGTCTGGATTCTTTATTTAACTCAATTTGGTGAAAGGAACTGGTCATATCGAGTGTAGAAAACCATTTTGCTCTACCTAATTTGTCCAAAATGTCTTCTAATCTAGTTAAAGGAAATTTGTCATTGACAATTTTATCATTAAGTTTTCTAAAATCTACAACAAGTCTCCATTTCTTTTTATCTTCTATATTTTTCTTTGGTACCAAAAGGAGTGGAGCATTATATGGGCTAATTGGTTGTATTATTTCGTCATCAAGCATTTTCTGTACTTGTTCATTTATTATTTCAGTATGTGAGTGTGGTAGTCTATAGTTTTTTATATAAACTGGTGTGTTGTCCGAGGTCGTGATTGTTTGTTTGTAAAAATTGTTGACGGTTAATTTATCGTCTTCTAAATGAAAAACGTTTTGATATTGTTTAAATATTCCTATTAATTGTGCTTTTGCAAATTTGTCATTATGGTCTAATTTTAGTTCATTCACTATTCTTTCAAAACGTTCGTTATTGTTCATATTATTGTAACTTAATATCTCATAATTTTTAAGTGGGTCAGTCTGAAGTTGAATGCCTTTTATTGTTACGTAGTCGTTTGTTGTGTTTAAAATTTTTATGTGTGTCATGCTGCTTTTGGGTGCTATTGAATTACTTAAAAATATTCCCTCTTGTAATTGTTTATTAAATATGACGCAATCTTCTTTTAGTTCTAATTTTATGGCTTGAATAATTTCTGTTCTGGGCGGTATTGTTATTTGTAATAAAGAAATTGGTTTTGATTGCATGGGTAGAATTGTGGTAGACTCATTTATAAATAAAGAAATTGTAAATGTCTCGTAATCAATTTTACAAAGATATTTTTGTAGAAAATCTCTACCAATTACGCCATCTGTTTCTATAGGGAAATCTGAATTTACTAGTTGGAAAGAATGTTTACATTTTTCATTTGATAAGGAGAGTTCAAGTTCTATTGTGCCTAAAGAGTATATTTCTTCTTTTGTGATTCCAGTCAGTTTACATTTTTGTTCTGGGTTAAATTGTTCACCTTCAAAGTCTTTACGCATACGACAAAGTGATATGTCAGCGCCTGTGTCGATAAGGAATGTCAATATTTTATTCTTATATTTTGTATTTATAAAATTTGTTCTGTTCGCACATATCCTATGTATTCTTAGTTCTGGCTCTCCGGAATACTTATGTATTCTGAGCCTACTTAGTTTCCCGAACTTTGTATGGTGTGTACATACCTATTGTTGTTTCTGTTGGTGTAATCTTGGTTATTGTTAAAGTTTCTTCTGTAATTGTTGTTATTCCTATTGTTTCTGAAATTATTTCTATTATTGAAATTATTTCTACTATTGTTGAAGTTATTGTTTCTAGAGAAGTTGTTGTTTCTTGGCGAGTTATTGTTACTATTACCATAATTGGTATTTCTTGTGTAACTATTTCGGTTTAAGTTTTGGTTGTTATGAGAACTGTTATTGTTGTAGTTAGTAAATGTGTTATTATTTCTGTTGTGATTTTGTGATTGATACCGTGATTTCTCTTTTCTGATATGTAGAATGGCGTTATCAGTTATCTTCTTTTCATTTTCAAGTTCACTTGCAAGTTCTGATGCTTCTTGCAATATGGTTGGTCGAGACGCGTATATGGTCGATTTGAAGTCTTCATGTAGTCCTTTTTTGAAAGCGTCTAGTGCTAATTTATTATTTAGTCTAACTATTATGTTCTTTTCTGCTACTGTCGCAGTATTTCCTAGTTCTATTTTGTCTTTAAATGAATTAACCTACATTTTTCCTTGGAATAATGTACTAAGCTTGTTTTGTAATTCTGGTATTGTTTTAGTGGTTTTGTATCTTTTTCTAATAATTCTTTTAATTCCTCAAAGTTTTCTGGTTTGATGTAACTTCCTATCGCTGTTCTAACGTTAGATGTTAGTTTAGCATAATAAACGTATTGAAGAAAATCTACTTTTGCTGTTGCTGATAGGGATTTGTTTATCAACTCCGCTGTTATTAAGAAACTTTCAAGTTCTATGAAATTACCAGTAAACAATGGTAAAGCTTTTGAAACGGTTTCTAAACTAAATGATGCCATTGTGGTATTTTGTTGTTCTAATTCTTTTTGATTTTCTAATAATAATTCTTTAATTCTGGCATACGTGCTATTAAATTCTAACCTTAGAGAAGATACTTTTTCTTCGTTTTCTTCTTCGGGGGTATTCGATTGAAAATCTTCTTTTAACTGTCTTTTCTGTGTATGTTCTACTTGGATTTTTCTTTAGAATCTTTAGTATTTCGTTTAAATCAAAAATATTTTTCTCCATTTAAATAATTTATTATAATTTACAATTACAAATTGAATCTATTTATATATGTTTTATTTATTTTTAAACTTCTGTAATAGCATTATTTGTGCTAACTCTGTTTTTGTGTTTTCGAACATAATTTTTGAAATAAGTGTTAATTATATAACTCATATATAATATTAATGCTATTATGATTAAAGTTATGATATATTCTGGTATAATATTAGTAGTATTTTTTCCTTCACCGTTGTTTACAATGTTCTCTTGGATTTCCACTTTGCTCTGTGGTTTTCCCATTTTGTTTTTTATTTTATTTCACCAAATGGGTCCTACCATTAGAATGAATAACGTATTTATTGAAAACTTTATATTAAAATTTCGGAATTTAAAACATTGGAAAATTCATTTTAATAATTTTTGTATTTTAAACATTTAATTTTATTTTGAATTTTTTTCTTTGCGTCTAGTGTTGTTGCTAGAGTTAATTCTTTGTAGAGTATGGCTAACTCTTTCCGCTTTTTTTTTTCTTCCGGCTCTTTTCTTCTTGATCTTTTTTTTTGGTTTTACCCTGTGCTTGGTTGTTATTTGGCTTTCTGTTCCTTCTTCTGTACTCTTCAATCGTGATCGGTTTCGGGCCAGCGTTACGTGGAAGTGGTATATAAACTGGTGCTGCTTCCAGCGAGTTTTGTGTGACGGCAGGCTCGTACTCTTCGCTGCAGTTTTCTTTGATATACTTCTCCCAGCGGTTTACGGTTTCTTCTTTTTCTGATTCTGACATTTGGGTAAAATACTGTGTGTCTTTATGTAATTGTTCGATTTTGCAGGATCGCCATGTAATATTATGTGTCTTAGTATTGGGAGTCCCTATAGCCCCTATTTTTATTTTAATACAGCTGAGGGGGTCCCAGCTAAAACTTAGGCGTTCAAAAGAACTGCCAAAAGAAGTTTTGAAACTTTAAGAAGAAAACAAGGCTAAAGAGCCGATTTATGTTAAACAAATTAAAGTCTGATTTTATTCTATTTTTGCTTTGGCTTATATACTAATTTTGAAAATAAATCTTAACCTTTCTAACTTATTCTAAATATACAAATGTTATTGTTTTCTCTTTCAATACTATGAAGTATCGTATTCACATTTCTGTTTGACCAATCATCGTATTTTATATTTACAATTGCACTCAAACAGAAATGTGTCACTCAAACAATTAATCGTAAGCAGTTCAGCATTGCACCACATGCATGCATACAAAGAAAGTAATGTTATTGATACTTTATTAGTTCTTTGTTGCATTCACTGTGCAAGCATTATCAACTTGTGTGATACACTACACGGGTCCAGAACGCTTGTGTGGTTCTTCAACTGTTATTTTTCGGTATAAGAGATATTTTAAATTGTTAATTGGATGAGTCTCGCTTTTTTTCAATTTTATATCATTTGGGTCAAGTTCGACACGAAATAGAGGTTGAGGAATCTTCTCCCTATTTATTATGTTAGATACATTTTTTACCTTAAATCCCTGGAGGACGAGTGCATCTTTAATTTTTTCGGGAGCAAGATAGGAATCTATGCCGTTCAATACGATTTGCAGGCCTTTAGCACTTTTAAGCTGATATGTGTAGAAACTTTTCTTACTTTTTTCAAATTCAGTAATCAGTTTGCGAAAACCTTTTTCTTCATAAATTTGAATTTTGGTTTCATCAATGTTACCACGTTTTATTGGAACGATGTGAAATTTATTCTCACCAATGACTGAAATTAAAATTCTTATAATATCGTTTGAATTTTTTTCTTTCAAATAGATTGGTGGTGGCTTAGATGTTTTGTTCGTAGATACATCGGGTTCGTTGTTATCATCTTGTAATATTTGAAAACGATTTTGACGGTTAATAGGGGATGCGCTGTTATCCCTAGACATTTTTGGAGCAGATGAAATTTTCGAAGAATTTGGGCTTCGTCCGCGCTTTACCACTGTTATATATCTGTCCATTCCCACTTGGACCTTGGGTTTTGGGCTGCTCTTAACTTCAGTAAAAACGTGGTTAAGTGATGACCACGAGCCCGAAGCGGATGATATCACTGAGTTAAATGTAGAAGTACTAGGCAACGGTAATGTTAACGAATCACTAGTTGGCATTGGACAAAGCGAAGTTGATCGCTGACAAAAAAGTGGCATTGCTGTTAAAAAAAGTCTACTATCAGATGTCTTATTTATTTTGTTATCATTAAGAGCTTCAGAGCTCTCAGTAAGTCTATCATCAGATTTTTTATTTTTATTATTTTCATTAAAAGTTTCAGAACTTACAGTAAAATAGGCATTTCTGCCATTAGAACTCACTTCACAGTTATTTGTTTTTGAAATAAAAACTCCGCTAAATCGACTGCTCACGATGAATGTACAACGAGAACTGAAGAAAATCAATGGAAAATATTTTTCAATTAGAACGAGTTCTAAAAAACTTGCAAACGGATGATGGTAAGGAATTTTTCAATATACACTTTAGACAGTTATTGCAGAAATACAACATTAATCACCACTCAACATATAGCAGCATGAAAGCATCAATAGTAGAACGATTTAATAGAACATTAAAAGATATGATGTGGAAAGAATTTAGCTTTAATGGTTCATATAAATGGATTGATATATGTAAAAATTTACTTCATGCATACAATAAAAAATTTCATCGCACAATTAAAATGTCTCCTATTAAAGTCAACCCAAAGAAAAAGTTGCTATCATTTGAAGATGTATAAAATGTCAAAATTTTATGTTGGAGATCATGTACGCATAAGCAAATATAAGCATACTTTTGAAAAGGGCTATACACCAAATTGGACAACAGAAATTTTCACAATAAAAAAATTCAGAATACATATCCTACAACATACATAATAGAAAATTATCTTGGAAATCCTATTAAAGGTGGATTCTATGAAGAAGAAATTTCAAAAACTAGATATCCAAATACATATCTAGTTGAAAAGGTTCTTAAAACTAAAGGAGAGGAGGCATATGTTAAATGGTTGGGGTTTTCTAGTCAACACAATTTTTGGATAAGTAAATATGATATATTGTAGTTGGACTAAAACAACATTACTTGTATTTAGTACATAATGTAATAATATATATATATATAGTAATAATAAGAAATAAATCGTTTTTAAAAACAATATTGCAGTAAGTTTTATTTATTTGCAATCAGATTGTCATAATGTCAATAACACTTACTTTGAACTCTAACTAACTCTAGAGTGATCTGCAAATTACTTCCTCCTATCGAGTTAAATGGAGCATATGAGTGCGCTTTAACTGCTTTTCATTCATATCATAGCAAACCGAATGTATGTATATGTTTCACATAGGAGAACATGTAATTAAAATACCAATTGGATCTTATCAATTAAATGATATAGTCGATTACTTAGATAAACGATATAAAGACTGCAGTCCAACAAATAAAATTCGAATAGAAGCTAATAACAATACAATGCAAGTTAAAATTAATAGTTCTACAGATTTAATAGATTTTAATAAAGAAAATAATTTTTTTTTAATACATGTATTTATTTATTGTATCTTCAAATATGAACTAACAATAAGTATACAACTCTTAAATCTAAAATATAATTATTAGGACCAACCACTGTCGGACATAAACTTGTTAATTGTTATAAATAATACATAAGTAGTGATAATCCAAAAAAGAAAAAAATTTATAAAAAAGTATAAAAAAAGTATTTTCAAGAAATCCCATCTAGAATGTTGAGTAAGAGCCCTTGTGTCCATCTGTTTTAAGCGGATGTGTCCAGTAAAGTTCAAAATATTACGAGCAAGCGGATTATGATGTGACCCGAGTTTTGTTAAATATTTGCCTGCGTATTTTGCAATTTCTTCAATCACTAGTGGCATACTTAATCACGATGGATATTAGATTTTTTGATATACCATGAAGCCGATGTTATTAACCGTAAAATTTTGTTTTGCCTTCGTTGGATTCTCTCTACATTGGAAGCTGAAGCAGTGCCCCATAACTGGATACCGTGACACCATATTGGCTTCAAAAGCGACTTGTATATTAGAAGTTTACAGTCCCGGCTAAGTGTTGAATTTCTGCCAATCAACCAGTGTATTTGAGATAACTTAAGTTTCATCTGAGTTAACTTAAATTCAATATGATGTTTCCATGTAAGCCTTCGATCAAGGTGTATATCAAGGTATTTGGGAAGTTTCAGGAAGATTTTGATTATTGATTCGAATTGGGGAACAAGTATCTCTTCTTAGGGTAAACGTTGTATGGACACACTTTTGTTCATTTACCTTAATTCTCCATAAGTTCAACCACATTTCCAATTGTGTAATATGTTCTTGTAGATATCGGAAAGCCTCGTGAGGGTTTTCATGCATACTCAGGCAGGCTGTATCATCGGCAAACGTAGATGTATGGATATTGCTGCTCAAAGGCATATCACAAGTATAGATCAAATACAAAACTGGCCCCAGTATGCTACCCTGTGGCACACCGGATGATATAGATTCGGGCACACTGAAGAATTCTCCTTCCACAACCGTGAACTTCCGGGTAGTAATGTAACTTTCCAATATATTTACCAAATTTATTGGTAGATATGATTTTAATTTTAAAATTAGGCCTTCCTGCCACATTTTATCAAATGCCTGAGAAACGTCAATAAACAGGGCAGAACAATACTTCTTTTCCTCAAATGTTTGTTGGTTTGGTCAATGGTGCTATGCTGACTTCTAAAACCAAATTGATAGTCTGGGATGCACCCACTATCAGTTAAAATTGGGGACAATTTTGTCATGAGCAGCTTTTCGAAGAGTTTTGACATAGTTGACAGCAAACTTATTGGCCCATATGACTCAGCTTCAGTAAGATCTTTGCCCGAATTCGGAATCATTTTGATTTTTGCAAGCTTTTAGAGTTGTGGATAATACTCCAGTCGTAATATGGCATTAGAAATAAACAGCAAGATTCTTATTGCAATATATGGCAAGTTCATCAGCATCGAGTTACTAATTCCATCAATACCTGGAGCTTTATTTGGCTTGAGTTCAGCAATTACTTTATGTACATCACGCATCTTCAACTTTAAGGCTCGAGGGGGTAGAGCAAATACACTCCGCAAATCAGCAACACCAGTACATGTATTTGGGGTAAATACGGATTTTAAATGCTTAGAAAATATTTTACATTTTTCCGTATCGCTTCTTGCCCATCCTCCGGTAGATGTGTGCACAGGTGGCTTAAACTCAACTGGTATTTTAAGCTTTCTAGCAGCGTGCCACAAAGAATAATTAGATGTTGGTGCGACATCAAGACCTTCCAAATAATTTTTAAGAGATGCAGCTTTTTCAGATGCAAGCAACTCTGGAAGTCGTTTAGAACATTCTTTAAGTCTGAGTTTATTTTAAGTCGATATGTGCTGTTGCCATTCCGTTCTAGCTCTACTTTTTTACATACGAGATGTTCAATATCCCTGGAATAAATTTTATTAAACCCGGACTGCGGATGGGAGGTAGTGGCATGTTCAGCAGCCTGTTTAATAATTTCGTTAAGATTGGCAATGTTAGTTTCAATGTCATTGGGTGTTCTTAACGCAATATTTTCCGTGCAATGACAACTAAGATATTTTTTGAATCCCAGCTAATTAACACGATTGGTCATCTTCATATATGGGTGAGGTAAGTCACTTCTTCGTGCGTTACAAATTGGAACGATACTGGGGGAGTGATCGGAGGAGAGACCTAGAGAAGTTTCAACATTAATAAAATCCCTAAAAATGTTTTTCATTATGCCAAAATCAATAACATCAATAAGTGGGCTCCCTACTCGAAATAACATCTAAGCCCATTTTTGAAATTGTATTAAACAAAGCTCGACCTCTAGGTGTTACAAGACGCGACCCCCAGTACGTTTGCTTTGCATTGTAGTCTCCAGCTGCCACGAAACAACTACCAAGTGATTTGTAGAACTGATCTTCGGTAACTGAAAATCTGGGAGGTGAGTAAATTGATGATATCACGAAATTAGAACAAAATTTTTGAACAAAAATATTCGTACCTTGCATATATTTTTCACTAGCGTTGTCTAGCATATAGTGCTTGAGTCTTGACTTAATTAGAATTGCAGAACCACCACATGCTCTTCCTCTGGGGTCCTTTGTATCATGCATAGTGTTGCCATTTATTTTGAAAAAGCTTCTCGAAGTCAAATGTGTCTCAGAAACCAACATTATATCAATATTTTTTTCCGTAAGGAAGTGCTCAAGTTCATTTTTATGTTGGCGAATGCCGTTTGCGTTGCAGAAACATATTTTTAACGTGTTCATGGCTTGTTAATCAATGCTTGAAGCAGAAAATTCTGCATTCTCAGCATTTCTTGCATTATGGTAGTAATATTTGTTGTAAAATTATTTATAGTTTGCACCAAATTGTCAATAGTAGCTTCAAGGCGACTAAAGTTAAAGCTTGAGTTTGCATTCGTTGAATTATTTGGAGGTGGAACACTTTGTGGGGGAATAGAATTTGTTTTAGCAGCATCGGGAAGTAACTGGTTGGCTCATTTGCACAAAAGTGGCGGAGTAAGCGTTGGCTGATTGAGATGGAGCTTATTTAGGATTTTGCACTATAGTCTGTTTGACAAAATAGTACACAGGTCAACCTCTGTAGTTAGCGGTGTGATTACCTCCACAATTACTGCATTTTTTATCACTTTGATCTTTTGGCTTATTGCAACTAGCAGTGCCTTGTAATTCGCCGCACACAACACAAACATTGGGTTATTTACAGCATGTTTTTGTGTGGCCATATTCTTGGCAATTGTGGCACTGTACGGGACCTGATCGCTAATGTGGCTCTTCAACTGTGATATTCGGTATAAGAGGTATTTTAGGCTATAAATTGGGTGTGTCTCGTTTTTTTTCAGCTGTATATCATTCGGCTCCAACTCAACACGAAATAGAGGCTGGGGTATCTTCTCCCTATTGATTATGTTGGTAACATTTTTTACCTTAAATCCTTGTATAATGAGTGCATCTTTTACTTCTTCGGGATTAACATAAGAGTCAATACCCTTCAATACGATCTGCATACCTTTGGGACTCTTAAGCTGGTACGTATAAAAACTTGTTTTATTTTTTTCAAATTCAGTCACTATTTTACGGATATTTTTTTTTTCGTATATTTGAATTTTAGTTTCGTCAATGTTACCACGCTTTATTGGAATAACATGAAATGCGTTTTCACCAATGGCCGAGACTAATTTTTTAATTAGGGCGTTAGAATTTTTCTCTCTCAAATATATAGGTGGTGGCTTAGAAGACTTTTGCGATGATGAAGCGGGCTTGTCGTCGGTGACTTGCAATAATGAAAAAAGACTTTGACGATTGGTAGATGATGCGCTTTTATCCCTAGTCATCTTTGGAGCAGATGAAATTTTTGAAGAATTCGGGCTTCGCCCACGCCTTACCACTATTATGTATCTGTCCATTCCGACTTGTACCTGATGAACACGAGAATGAAGGAGATGATATTACTGACTTATATGAAGAAGTACTAGGCAACTGTAATGTTAATGAATCACTATTTGGCATTGGACAAAGCGAAGTTGATCGCTGACGAAAAATTGGATTTGCCGTTAAAAAAATACTTTCATTAGATTTATTATTTGTATTATTTTCATTGAGAGCTTCAGAACTCACAGTAAAATAGGCATTTCTGCCGTTAGAACTCACTTCATAATTTTTTGTATTTGAGGTACTCAGTATTCCTCAAGGGCACCTTTTTGTGTTTCTTTGTTTGCGGTTATTTTTTTTTTTTGTAATTTATGATTGTTTATTTGTTTTTGAGTTACTCGTATAGGAGTATTCCTCAATGTCACTGTTTGTGTTTTTTTTGTTTTCGGTTTTTTTTGTTTTTGTTATTTCCACTATGTAAAAATATTAGGAAAGCACATAAAGCTTATTTATTAAAGTCAGTATGTACCTATTACCAATAATATGCACTACGAAAATTTTTTTTGTATAATTTTTTGTTTGTTTAATAAGAATGTAAGAAAAATTCCGCTAATCGACTATTCACTATGAAGGTACAACGAGAACTAAAAAAAATACAATTGGAAAACTTTTGGGATATATTACTAAAATCTTGACTCCAAGCCATGATCATTACTCAGATCTTCCAGTTAATATATTTAAGGTAAATCTTCTGCGAGTTGAAAGCAGTATCGCTGTTAATACATACATGAATAATTCCAAGGCACATACACTACATGAATTTCCGATTCATGTTCCTCCAGGCTATAAAATAGATGAAATCCCTAGAAATCTGATTTATTTACCAATTAACTCTCAAGAGATTAGTTCACTAGCTCTACGCGTTGTTGATCAGCACGGTGACCTGATAAATTTCCGAGGAGAGGAAATAATAAATAATAATTCGCATACATTTGAGACCAACTAAATAATGATAATATATAACACAAACATATCAAAAAATAAAGCTGTATATAATTCTAAGATTATACTAGAACCTAAGCAATAGTTGAAGAGATCAGTCCATCGGAAAAATCTAATCAAAAAGGACTATCATACATATGTACCATATCTACAATCATACAACAATAATGATAAAATTCGTATTTCAATACAAAATCAAGATTTGTATGTATTGCCCAGTGAAAGTTATATATATTTGGAAGGATTTATTGTAGATGATAAAAGCTCAAAATCCGCTGATTTAAGCTTTAAATTAAAAAACAACTTTGTAGCTTATCATTTTGATGAAATACGTTATGAACTTAATGGTATTAAAATTAATTATACAAGGTATTTAGGACAGACAAGGACAATAAAAAATCTGATTTCTTTATTACCAACGGGAAGCATTGTCGTGCAAAATGCTGGATGGAACAAAATTGATAATTTGAATATTGAAAATGGATATTTTAATTTCTATGTTCCACTTAAAATGCTCTTAAAATTTGCAGAAGACTATAATAAAATAATATTAAATGGTAAACATGAATTAATACTATTGCAAAACAAGAATGATGAAGATCTTGTACAATCGAGCACTTCTACTGACAAACCAAAACTTACAATTTCGCTAATCTCATGGAGAATTCCTCATGTACACTTATCTGATCATAGTAAATTGAATATGATTAAAATTATAAACAATGCTGCTGCTATACCAGTAGCATTGCGCAGTTGAGACTGTCATGTAAATCCACAATTAAATACAGGAACTAGTCACATCTGGAATGCTAAGATGGCTGCAAGTAGAGAGCAACCCCGTTTTGTATTGATTGCATTTCAACAAGAAAACAAGTTTGTTCATTGCGATCTCACTAATCTAGAAGTAGATTTGAATTCAGTGTCATATCCATATGATGATCTTAACATACAATTAAAAATGAACGCTACGCAATTCTAAATGATATGTATTTAAGATTTCAACAAAACTATTATATGAAGGAGTCACAAGATCTTCTAACTTCTCAAAAGTTTAAAAATAACTAGCCCATTATTGTAGTAGATGTTAGTTATCAAAACGAAACTCTTAATAACGGGCCAATTGACATAAAAATTGAATTTGAAATAGCAACAAATATTCCAGCCAAAACATCAGCTTATTGCATTCTTACTCACGATCGTCTAATTGAATGCATACCTATAAGAGGACAAGTTCGTAAAATCCTATAAATTAAAAAAGATGAAAAATAATATAGTTTTCATATTCATGCAAAGCTTCAAAAGTAATGCAAACGATTTTATTGCAAAAGAACTCGCAATCGTTTTTAAGAATAACTAACACATCAATTTTATCATAAAACCTCCTTTTTACTTTAAATGTTTATCAACAAAAAAGCAAAGAGAAGCAAACTAGTTAACAAAACATTATCATCATCTAAGCTGGAACGGTGGGGAGTGTTTCATTTAAAAGCATTTGCGAATTTCTAAGAGCTAATGTAGGTGATTCATACATCTATGTTAAAGGCGAGGAAAAGAGGCAATGGTTAGAAAAAATGGTGCAAAAAAGTGTTTTTAATATTGAAGATATTGCCTGTATCAACTTTAGTCAAATGGGGATGAAGTATCCAGGTCTATTTTATTGCAGCTATCACTACAATGGTATTTGTGCTTTACGAAATACAATCTTACTTGAAAAGAAACATCAGGATGAAGACAAATTGGCATGAGTTATTTTTTTTAGTATATTACTTCTTTTATTTTAAACATTTATATTAATATATGTATGTACTTTGATATGTTACAATCTTAAATTTAATTAAAGTATATAAATAAAAATTTTGTAAACAATAATGGTAATTATATTTATGTTAATTATATTTATGTTATGTTATAAACTTATGTATGTATACATAATACAAAATAATATTTAAATAAAATATATAAAAATAAATACGCAAAAACGTATACATATCTTAAAAGTGAATGAATGAATGTAATACATAAGCATTTGAATGTAATACATAAACATAAAAAAAAAATAAAAAAAATAAAATATTTGGATTAAATATACATTCACGATTAAATATTGTGTGTATTTTTATTAATTAGTTAATTCTTTTGTAATATATGTTATACAAAAACGTATACATATCTTAAAAGTGAATGAATGAATGAATGTAATACATAAGCATTTGAATGTAATACATAAACATAAAAAAAAAATAAAAAAATAAAATATTTGGATTAAATATACATTCACGATTAAATATTGTGTGTATTTTTATTAATTAATTAATTCTTTTGTAATATATGTTATAGATCACTATATATATATACATATATATATATATACATATATATATATATATATATATATATATATACATATATATTTCGATACTTTGGATTATTCTGAAGAGAATCAGAATATATATATATATATATATATATATATATATATATATATATATATATATATAAATATATATATATATATATATATATATATATTCTGATTCTCTTCAGAATAATCCAAAGTATCGAAATTGGATTAAATATCATTACGAATATCATCATAAAAATCTTCAGTTTGAATTGTGTAGATGAAAGAATCTGTATTCATATAGTTAAGAGAAATTTTATATTTAAACTTTTGTTTTATGTAGCCGTAGTTGAAGTCGTACATCTTCCACTTAGATAATTCTAAAACTGCTAGACCTATATATGTGGGCTTATCGTAATATGGTTCCAGTTCTTTTAACTCAACTGCATACATATTATCCCCAAATTTTAATAAACTTAAAAAATTCGGTTTAGAAATCAATGCCCTCAATCCCAAATGATTTCTGTTTGTAGTTTCCCACTCTGTCGCAATATGGATAACTTTTCTTTTATCTAAGTTTTCCATTGTCTTCCCATAATCCGCATTATTAAGAAGCTTAAAAAAGTCCTTCTCAAATGCATTTTTGACATTCGTACGATATGAAGTATTTAGGTCAATGTATTTATATTTTTTTTATATTTATATGCTTAAATCTTAATATTCTTTGTATTTTATGCAATACAAGCCCGTTTGAAATACATTGAAGTAAGACTTTATGATGAATAACATAATTCTTTTTGAAGGTAAGGTTTGCTATTAACTTCTTAGTAGTATTATACTGCGATGTTTTTTTGTTTTGGCGGCAAAAAGGGAGATCATTATGATCGTCGTGAAGTGAGTCTGGATACTCAATATATACTTCCAAATAGTAACCGAATTTGGTGTATTAGTAACTTCATTGATATTAAATACTTAATTTCACTAGAACTTAACCATTCGAATCCTCCATACGGTAATGGTTGAGGCATTGCCCAACCATATAAATTGTTAGCATCTAAATACATCAAATATTCTGAAGGCTTATTATTATCAAAACCATTCATGTATTTGTTGTTAGATTTTGAATATCTTTTTGAGCACTGCACTAGCCCACCCCTTATACCATTTTGAACAAATGAATGCATTTCACAGTCTGTTATTAGCTCTAAAATTACTTCTGTAGTCCTTAACATGGCATCCCATGATAGTCCTGCTGCAGTATAATAATGAGCTGGATCGAGATTATAAATACTCTTACATATTTTTCGAAAATTTTCAAAAATATCTGTAAGAAGTTAGACATCAGTTTTGAGGTAAAGCTCAGTATAATCGAGAAGGGTTCTACAACCGAACTCACTCCAAACTTTTTGTGCATGTTCATAGTCATCAACAGAACATTCCCCATTGTTTAAAATATTAAAAAAGTTCTCTCTACTTGGAAGTTCAGTTTCATCAAACTTTAAAATAGAGTCAATATAAGAGTGTGAATGCACTCCTTTTCTTCTTAATAATTTAAATTGGTTGTCATTTGGAAATATTTCACGAACTGTATGCAAATCAGAAACGTCAAGATTTTTTGCCAAAGAATATAGACTTGAGGCCATAAGCTGGAAAGAGTCTATAAAGCGTATTTCGAATCCATGATTCTTTTTTAATGAAATATAAACTGAGAGGGAAATATAACGCTCTTTGTTTAGGGGTATAACTTTTATAGTAGCATTTTTTATTGAAGAAAGATGATGAAAAAGAGATGTATATCATACGCAGAAAGATTGTGAAAAAACAGGTATAAAGTTAGGTACTCTATATTTGAAATTGCATACATTATAAGCTGCACCACGATAACTACCCGTAAGATGACAGTGATCTATAAATTTATCATTAATCAATTCTTTTTACAAATATGACACACTTGTGCATTATTATGATCTTGTATATTTTCGGTAGTGATATTAATACATTTATTTTTTGACAAATGTTCATCAAATATGTTTGATGCATCTTCCACTATTTTTTTAACAAATACAATTGCAGCATCTTCCCCAAAGTAATACCTATGCATATTGTATTCTTTCTTAAAGCTACACTTAACATAATAGCTGAAGGCACAAGGAATATGCTTTTGAAAGTTTGTAGTATTACTACTTACTTTTTCGTCAACTCTTTCTAAAATTGACTCAAAATCAGCATAAATTACAAACGAGACATCCATCTCTTTCTGAAAGTTTTTGAAGCTCTTGAAGACATGTTTGGGCTTAGGCATTTTGACGACTTTCTTTAAACAAATGTTCTTGGGATGTTTATACACATATTCATCGTGAGTGTGGTATAAACAGGTGTTACAAAGAAAGATTTTGGATGTGTGTGATGTAATGCTGGATCGTAAAAGTCTAAAATTGAAAAGTATGGATGAAATTAAAGAAAATTTTATGTACTTTGAAAAAAAATTAAAAAAAATAAATATTTATGATTATTAAAAAAACTTACTTTGAAACATCTTTGATATACACATAGTGGAAATTTTCATTTAAATTGAGCAACGTAAGTTTATATGATTTTATTTTTCTCCACTGGTAATAATATGGAACTATTGATGATTCATTATGTCCAAAAACGTTTACACTAATATCATTCTGCACTTCAAACTTTTTTAGCTGTTTTAATGGAAGTGGAAAATCTAACCCTTCAAAATTTATTTCTAAGCCCGCTAAAACAATCCTTTCAGTTCTTATGTTTTCAATGTTACACGAGTAGTGAAGTTTTCTTATTCTTATTTATTTCAAGCACTTTTATACAGATTAATGTCTATCCGCAAATTGTGGAATTCATTTCTCTTTAATTATTGTTGCTATTATTTTTTAACACAATTTCAATAATAATAGTTTTACACTGCCTTTATTACTTTTTTATTTTAATTCACTATAAAAATTTTAGAAATTTTTAATAATAAAATGTATTTACTTATTAATGGACACCGCTTTAAATGGATTGTACATAACAGGAGTACTACAGCACACTAATCAGAGTTGAAATATTACTTTTCATTAAGTGCGATCAGAACTGTTCACTGCGAAGTAATATGATACAAATTAAAAAAAGAAAAAAAATTAAATTTTTATAAAACCATATAAAAACTAAATTTACTAGAAACCAATAGGAAGCAACGCTCTACAGACCTCCCCACCCCTCCTAGCAGGGATATAGTTTCATGTTGCACACCAAACGGAAAACCCTAACCTTCCCCAATAAAAAGATTCCAAAATCGCGAAACATGAAAGAACAAATAAGAACTACAGATATATACATACATATGTTACATATTTATGAATGTATATAACTTCACTTTGCACAGAAAACTGAAAACCATAATCTTTCCCAATAAAAGTGACAAACAATCGCAAAAGCTATGACGACACTTCTTCAAATCAAAACTATTGAGCAAGCCAAACACACTCACACATACATGATCGAACATAAATTGGGCCTGGGAGTACATGTCTTCTATCATAATAAAATATGCTGTGATCCCATATTTCTTATTTTCATTTTTTACTTTATGCTTTATTCTATATAAATATGTACATAAAAAAAATCGCTGAATTTGCTACAAAACATCAAACTGTAACAAGATCCAGCTAAATTAAATTTGCATAGCAAAATATACACACGCATGTACGTGCGTATTAGGAAAAACGTATCCGATAACAATATCAGGAACGATAAGAAATAGAGCATAAAACCACATGACGACTAAAAAGTTTCCTTGAATATTATAAAATGGGAAAAAAGCAATATCAGCACATTTGAATAAGTATGTACATAAATATGTATGTTTGTATATGCATAAAATCAAAAATTGTCAAGTACGCATATGAATGTTTATACATATGAATGTATGTGCATTTGTATGTTCTCGTAAGCCAAGCGCTTCCATTCAGAGTAATAGAAGATGAAAAAGAAATAACAACAATAGAAGCAATCAACATCAGCAAACAAATTTGAGCTAGGAGAACAGCTATTCCAGCACGTTAAACCATTCCTATGATCCCCAAAAATTATTGAACTACACACACGCATTTACATTTACTTACATACATACATACACGTATACAATTACAACACAAGCAATTCAACTAGATCAAACGCTAAAAAGGGACCACACACGCACAAAATATAAAAAGTAAAGAACAACTAATAGAAGTCCCAGTTCACACCATACATGTACTTTCAATATGTTTAGCATACCAAGTCAAGAACTCAAGCATACGCAAAACTGTGCACAAAAAATATGAGCTCAAAAATAAGACTTGTTTTGTGAGGACGCTGATGAAAGTTCAAATACGAAAAGGTGATAAGCTTAGCAATAAGGCTTGCGTAGTGTGAACGGGGACTTAGTATGTAGTTCAAGGAATATAGCAGCATTTAAATTTTTTACTGGGGGAGCATCTATTCTAGCACGAGAAAAAATTAATCCAAACATAGAATATTAAAAATAACAAGTACATATGAACACATAGAACTAAGCGTTATCAATTATGAATAAGTTCCCGCAAAATCCATCTCTTTCTAACACTATATCTATACCTCTTTGATACGGACATACATACATACATAGATCCAACTCTAAAAATTTACACACCCACTACATAATTTTTTGTAGTAGGAGAGCGAGCATGTATCCCAACTGAAGAACCAACGCCTCTGATACCAGCACACACATACATACATATATCCAGCAATACATTTTTAGTAAGTGAGTATGTATATCCATAGAAAACAAATTTTTATGATTACAATATTATTGATAGGCATCCAATGGCGAACCTCCAAGTCATTAATGAATTCATATATATTGAACTGGAGATCCAAATTTCTATGATCGCTATTTTATTAATACCAAATAACGAACCTACAAATCCCCTATTGATGGGATATCAGAAATTATAAGGCTACGACTCCATCTCTCTCTCTCTCTCTAATACAACAAAATATTAAAGTCATCGCCCACTCTCTCTCAATTACACACACACATACTGATTTCTGACGTCACAAACCATGACCTTACACAACAGTCCAAGACAGAAAGAGATAGATATAGTGTTAGAAAGAGACGGATTTTTGCATCCTCCATTACCTATCTACTATTGTGGAGGTAATCACACCGCTAACTACAGAGCTTGTCCTGTGTACTCTTTTGTCAAACAGACTATGGTGCAAAAAACTAAATTAGATCCATCTCAATCAGCAAATGCTTACTCCGCCACTTTTGCGCAAATGAGTCAACCAGTTACTTCCCGTGTATCGCATGCCGATGCTGCTAAAACAAATTCTATTCCCACACAAAATGTTCTACCCATAAATAATTCAACGAATGCAAACTCAAGCTTTAACTTTAGTCGCCGTGAAGCTACTATTTACAATTTGGTGGAAACTATAAATAATTTTACAACAAATATGACTACCATGGTGCAAGAAATGCTGAGAATGCAGAATACTCTGCTTCATGCATTAATTAACAAGCCATGAACACGTTAAAAATATTTTTCTGGAACGCAAACGGTATCCACCAACATAAAAATTAACTTGAGCTCTTCCTTACGGAAAAAACTATTGATATAATGTTAGTCTCTGAGACACATTTGACTTCGAGAAGCTTTTTCAAAATAAATGGCTACACTATGTATTATACAAAGAACCCTAGAGGGAGAGCATACGGTGGATCTGCAACTCTAATTAAGTCAAGACTCAAGCACCATATCTTTGACAACGTTAGTGAAGAATATATGCAAGCTAAGAATATTTTTCTAGAAAATTTTTGTTCTAATTTCATGATATCATCAATTTACTCACCTCCCAGATTTTCAGTTACCGAAGATCAGTATGAGAAGTTCTACAAATCGCTTGGATCTTGTTTTGTGGCAGCTGGAGACTACAATGCAAAACATACGTACTAGGGTTCACAACTTGTAACTCCTAGAGCTGCACCTGCACATGATAGTTTGGTAGATTTGACAGTTGATTATTCAATTGTTTTCTTTACAACTTTGCATATTGTTTTGTTTTTTTCTTTTATTGCATTATACATTTTTTTATTCTTTTTTGATGTTAATTAATGGTGCCATATAGATTTCTTATTTCCTTAACATTAGCATCACAGGATTTTAGAGCTGCATCTAATTTTTTTAATCTTTCATAATATTTTATACCAGAGCACTTCTTTGCATAATGATACACTTCTTAGCAAACACCTTCGCACATTAAGCCACTTTCACCGCGAAGTGCAGATTTACGTTGATGGCATTCGGCCATTTTTGCACTATCAGCTTTTAAAAGTTCCAAATTAACAAGAATAGTTCAAAAAAGAATAAAACAACTCTAACGCAGATGCATTGTCGATGATACAACTGAACTCAGATATATTAAATGAAATTAATCCTAATAAAATTATGAAAGTGTGAAAAAATCGCTAGTGATAATAAGAAACATGAATAAAAAGAAGATATAAAATGAGGAAACTAAAAACCTAGGTAAATATAAAAAAAATTAAGAGAACAAAAGTGAACTTAAGAAAAATAAAAATGGTAATAAAAGTCCTAATGAGCCTAGTATAAAATTTGCAAGAAAAGAAGAAAATAAAAGCTGAAAATGATTCTGTTCTAAATGAAATGTGCATCAGATGTAGTGATAATCCTCATTATTTAGATAATATATTAGAGAAACTACCTTCTGCTTTAGACGGAACGAATTATGTAAGATTCGTAATAGAAAAAGGTGCCAAAATATTTAAGAAAATAAGTAAAAAAAGTTAAAAGAAAAGTTAGACATATGCAAGGAAAATGATGTTAAAATAATGTTATATAGTAATCCTCAAAGAATAACAGATGAAAAGGGAAAATAAATTATTTAAATTGTATCACAGAACACCATGCTGTCTTAGAAAAACTTTAATCAAATTGAAACAAAATATGTACAAAGTGGTCAAAAAAGTACGTCTTAGAGTGTGATCTATGTCCGAGAAACAAACAAGTAAGACACACTATGGAACCGTTTCATAATTTTTCCGATATAGTTATAGTTGGTCTTTTACGACTTTCTGGAAACTTTCGATATACATATACAGGGTGGCCCAGAAAGACCGAAGTGGTGTGAATTCCTTATAACTTTTTATTTAAGACATATTTTTTTAATTTTTTGTTTTTTAAATACAGTAAATTTATAGGGAATATTTTTAGATTAGTTATTAAAAATTGTATCCCGCAAGTGGTGGCCATTTTCTGCTTCGCAAAAATGTGCTCTTTCCATTTCCATTATTCATAACTTATTTATGAGTGACGAAGCCCATTTCCAATTAAATGGGTTTGTTAACAAGCAAAACTTTAGGATATGGGATAAGGAAAACCCGAGAGTACTTCATCAACGACAATTACACCCAGTTAAGTGTACTGTTTGGTGCGGTGTTTCTTCAGAAAGGATCATTGGTCCATATTTTTTGGAAAATGAAAGAGATGTCGCCATTTCCATCAATGGTGATCGATATCGGGCCATGTTGGAAAATTTTGTAAGGCCAGCCGTGGAATACCATCCGCAAATATGGTTCCAACAGGTTGGAGCCACAGCGCACACTCCGAGGGCCACAATGGCTATTTTACGCGACATCTTTGGGGAAAGAATAAATTCGCGTAGAAGCAATTTTAATTGGCCTCCTCGTTCCCCGGATTTAACCGCTCCAGACTGTTTCCTTTGGAGTTATTTAAAAGGGAAAGTTTATGTTAATAAGCCTAGGACTATTGAGGAATTAAAAACCAATATTCCAGACGAAATTAACAATATAACACCGGAAGTTTTGCGAAAGGTCATGGAAAATGTGTTGAAAAGAGATCATTTGTGCGAAGCAGAAAATGGCCTCCACTTGCGGGATATCATTTTTAACAACTAATCTAAAAATATTCCCTATAAATTTACTGTATTTAAAAAACAAAAAATTAAAAAAATATGTCTTAAATAAAAAGTTATAAGGAATTTACACCACTTCGGTCTTTCTGGGCCACCCTGTATTAACAATGCAATGTAAGCTAACTAAACACATAATAGCTGTGCCAATGGAAACAAAGGAAGCCAAATCAATCGCAAAATTTTTGACAGAAAATTTAATAACGAAACTTTCATAATCATTTAGTGCACTCATGTAGTCATACTCAGTAGTAAGATTGATATTAAAAGATATACATTATTTTTAAAAAAGATGCTTGTTTCTGATGAAGACCAATACAATCTCATCAATATTCAAACACATTTGAAGATTACAACCAGCTTGAAAACAATGAAAAAGAAATATGGATAGCATTATGATAATTGTTGTTGGGCTAACGAAAATTAAACATGTGGACCAGACATCTTGTCCTGCTCGTGCTATAGAAGACAACATATAGAAGCAGACGAAAAAGCAAAACAGCTAATACAAACTTATTACAATATCTACAATGTAACTAAATGTAAAAATTGTAATTTCGATAAAATTTAAACGATATACAATAAATTTAGTTTATTGTAGTTCGGTTTTTATTTTTTGAAAAAATAAATAAATAAACAAGCTAAAAATTATATGTACATGTACATATCTCTTAATAAAGAAAACATTGAAAACTGTTGTTATGATTGTCATACAATAACAAAGGATTATATTCAGGATGTTAACATATCCCTTTCAGACCTGAACATTATTTTGTGTGTAAATTCCTGTAAGTCATCAATATCAAAATAATTCTTTAATTTTTAGGCTAAAGTTTGCTAACTGAAGTGTTTTCAAAAGTCCTTTTTTTGTGAAAAGTACATCGCACAATTGTGTCATTTCGGTCATAACACGTAAAAAATTTTCTGAATTATATTAAAAAATTTTAATTGGATTTATTATATAATATGATGTTTTGACCTTGAAAATATTCAAATCATTGCATAAAAAATATTATATAAACCGAATGAAAATATGTTATACAAATTATTAGTTAAAAAACAAACAAACACACAATTTAATACAGTTTGAAATCAATGAAAATGTATACATATGTTATTAATTAGATAATTTTAAATTTGGAATCAGTTCTCGTGGTACCTTCATAGCGAACAGTCGATTAGCGAAATTTTTTCTTACATACCAAACAAACAAAAAATTATACAAAAAAATATTCGTAGTACATATTATTCGTAATAGGCACATACTGACTTTAATAAATAAGCTTTACTGCTTTGTTAATATTTTTTACATAGTGGAAATAACAAATACAAAAAACAGAAACAAAAAAAACATAAACTGTGACATTGAGGAATACTCTATACGAGTAACTCAAAAACAAATAAACAATCAAAAATTACAAAAACAAAAAAAAACCGTAAGCAAAAAAACAAAAAAAGTGCCCTTGAGGAATACTCTATATGAGTACCTCAAATACAAAAAATTATGAAGTGAGTTCTAACGGCAGAAATGCCTATTTTACTGTGAGTTCTGAAGCTCTCAATGAAAATAATACAAATAATAAATCTAATGAAAATATTTTTTTAACGTCAAATCCAATTTTTCGTCAGCGATCAACTTCGCTTTGTCCAATGCCAAATAGTGATTCATTAACATTACAGTTGCCTAGTACTTTGTCATATAAGTCAGTAATATCATCTCCTTCAGGCTCGTGTTCATCACTTAATAAAGTTATCACTACAGATAAAAGTAGATCAAAATCCAAGGTACAGGTCGGAATGGACAGATACATAACAGTGGTAAAGCGTGGGCGAAGCCCGAATTCTTCAAAAATTTCATCTGCTCCAAAGATGTCTAGGGATAATAGCGCATCATCTACCAATCGTCAAAATCGTTTTTCATTATTGCATAATGAACATACTGATTTCTGACGTCACAAACCATGACCTTACACAACAGTCCAAGACAGAAAGAGATAGATATAGTGTTAGAAAGAGACGGATTTTTGCATCCTCCATTACCTATCTACTATTGTGGAGGTAATCACACCGCTAACTACAGAGCTTGTCCTGTGTACTCTTTTGTCAAACAGACTATGGTGCAAAAAACTAAATTAGATCCATCTCAATCAGCAAATGCTTACTCCGCCACTTTTGCGCAAATGAGTCAACCAGTTACTTCCCGTGTATCGCATGCCGATGCTGCTAAAACAAATTCTATTCCCACACAAAATGTTCTACCCATAAATAATTCAACGAATGCAAACTCAAGCTTTAACTTTAGTCGCCGTGAAGCTACTATTTACAATTTGGTGGAAACTATAAATAATTTTACAACAAATATGACTACCATGGTGCAAGAAATGCTGAGAATGCAGAATACTCTGCTTCATGCATTAATTAACAAGCCATGAACACGTTAAAAATATTTTTCTGGAACGCAAACGGTATCCACCAACATAAAAATTAACTTGAGCTCTTCCTTACGGAAAAAACTATTGATATAATGTTAGTCTCTGAGACACATTTGACTTCGAGAAGCTTTTTCAAAATAAATGGCTACACTATGTATTATACAAAGAACCCTAGAGGGAGAGCATACGGTGGATCTGCAACTCTAATTAAGTCAAGACTCAAGCACCATATCTTTGACAACGTTAGTGAAGAATATATGCAAGCTAAGAATATTTTTCTAGAAAATTTTTGTTCTAATTTCATGATATCATCAATTTACTCACCTCCCAGATTTTCAGTTACCGAAGATCAGTATGAGAAGTTCTACAAATCGCTTGGATCTTGTTTTGTGGCAGCTGGAGACTACAATGCAAAACATACGTACTAGGGTTCACAACTTGTAACTCCTAGAGCTGCACCTGCACATGATAGTTTGGTAGATTTGACAGTTGATTATTCAATTGTTTTCTTTACAACTTTGCATATTGTTTTGTTTTTTTCTTTTATTGCATTATACATTTTTTTATTCTTTTTTGATGTTAATTAATGGTGCCATATAGATTTCTTATTTCCTTAACATTAGCATCACAGGATTTTAGAGCTGCATCTAATTTTTTTAATCTTTCATAATATTTTATACCAGAGCACTTCTTTGCATAATGATACACTTCTTAGCAAACACATTCGCACATTAAGCCACTTTCACCGCGAAGTGCAGATTTACGTTGATGGCATTCGGCCATTTTTGCACTATCAGCTTTTAAAAGTTCCAAATTAACAAGAATAGTTCAAAAAAGAATAAAACAACTCTAACGCAGATGCATTGTCGATGATACAACTGAACTCAGATATATTAAATGAAATTAATCCTAATAAAATTATGAAAGTGTGAAAAAATCGCTAGTGATAATAAGAAACATGAATAAAAAGAAGATATAAAATCAGGAAACTAAAAACCTAGGTAAATATAAAAAAAATTAAGAGAACAAAAGTGAACTTAAGAAAAATAAAAATGGTAATAAAAGTCCTAATGAGCCTGGTATAAAATTTGCAAGAAAAGAAGAAAATAAAAGCTGAAAATGATTCTGTTCTAAATGAAATGTGCATCAGATGTAGTGATAATCCTCATTATTTAGATAATATATTAGAGAAACTACCTTCTGCTTTAGACGGAACGAATTATGTAAGATTCGTAATAGAAAAAGGTGCCAAAATATTTAAGAAAATAAGTAAAAAAAGTTAAAAGAAAAGTTAGACATATGCAAGGAAAATGATGTTAAAATAATGTTATATAGTAATCCTCAAAGAATAACAGATGAAAAGGGAAAATAAATTATTTAAATTGTATCACAGAACACCATGCTGTCTTAGAAAAACTTTAATCAAATTGAAACAAAATATGTACAAAGTGGTCAAAAAAGTACGTCTTAGAGTGTGATCTATGTCCGAGAAACAAACAAGTAAGACACACTATGGAACCGTTTCATAATTTTTCCGATATAGTTATAGTTGGTCTTTTACGACTTTCTGGAAACTTTCGATATACATATACAGGGTGGCCCAGAAAGACCGAAGTGGTGTGAATTCCTTATAACTTTTTATTTAAGACATATTTTTTTAATTTTTTGTTTTTTAAATACAGTAAATTTATAGGGAATATTTTTAGATTAGTTATTAAAAATTGTATCCCGCAAGTGGTGGCCATTTTCTGCTTCGCAAAAATGTGCTCTTTCCATTTCCATTATTCATAACTTATTTATGAGTGACGAAGCCCATTTCCAATTAAATGGGTTTGTTAACAAGCAAAACTTTAGGATATGGGATAAGGAAAACCCGAGAGTACTTCATCAACGACAATTACACCCAGTTAAGTGTACTGTTTGGCGCGGTGTTTCTTCAGAAAGGATCATTGGTCCATATTTTTTGGAAAATGAAAGAGATGTCGCCATTTCCATCAATGGTGATCGATATCGGGCCATGTTTTAAAATTTTGTAAGGCCAGCCGTGGAATACCATCCGCAAATATGGTTCCAACAGGTTGGAGCCACAGCGCACACTCCGAGGGCCACAATGGCTATTTTACGCGACATCTTTGGGGAAAGAATAAATTCGCGTAGAAGCAATTTTAATTGGCCTCCTCGTTCCCCGGATTTAACCGCTCCAGACTGTTTCCTTTGGAGTTATTTAAAAGGGAAAGTTTATGTTAATAAGCCTAGGACTATTGAGGAATTAAAAACCAATATTCCAGACGAAATTAACAATATAACACCGGAAGTTTTGCGAAAGGTCATGGAAAATGTGTTGAAAAGAGATCATTTGTGCGAAGCAGAAAATGGCCTCCACTTGCGGGATATCATTTTTAACAACTAATCTAAAAATATTCCCTATAAATTTACTGTATTTAAAAAACAAAAAATTAAAAAAATATGTCTTAAATAAAAAGTTATAAGGAATTTACACCACTTCGGTCTTTCTGGGCCACCCTGTATTAACAATGCAATGTAAGCTAACTAAACACATAATAGCTGTGCCAATGGAAACAAAGGAAGCCAAATCAATCGCAAAATTTTTGACAGAAAATTTAATAACGAAACTTTCATAATCATTTAGTGCACTCATGTAGTCATACTCAGTAGTAAGATTGATATTAAAAGATATACATTATTTTTAAAAAAGATGCTTGTTTCTGATGAAGACCAATACAATCTCATCAATATTCAAACACATTTGAAGATTACAACCAGCTTGAAAACAATGAAAAAGAAATATGGATAGCATTATGATAATTGTTGTTGGGCTAACGAAAATTAAACATGTGGACCAGACATCTTGTCCTGCTCGTGCTATAGAAGACAACATATAGAAGCAGACGAAAAAGCAAAACAGCTAATACAAACTTATTACAATATCTACAATGTAACTAAATGTAAAAATTGTAATTTCGATAAAATTTAAACGATATACAATAAATTTAGTTTATTGTAGTTCGGTTTTTATTTTTTGAAAAAATAAATAAATAAACAAGCTAAAAATTATATGTACATGTACATATCTCTTAATAAAGAAAACATTGAAAACTGTTGTTATGATTGTCATACAATAACAAAGGATTATATTCAGGATGTTAACATATCCCTTTCAGACCTGAACATTATTTTGTGTGTAAATTCCTGTAAGTCATCAATATCAAAATAATTCTTTAATTTTTAGGCTAAAGTTTGCTAACTGAAGTGTTTTCAAAAGTCCTTTTTTTGTGAAAAGTACATCGCACAATTGTGTCATTTCGGTCATAACACGTAAAAAATTTTCTGAATTATATTAAAAAATTTTAATTGGATTTATTATATAATATGATGTTTTGACCTTGAAAATATTCAAATCATTGCATAAAAAATATTATATAAACCGAATGAAAATATGTTATACAAATTATTAGTTAAAAAACAAACAAACACACAATTTAATACAGTTTGAAATCAATGAAAATGTATACATATGTTATTAATTAGATAATTTTAAATTTGGAATCAGTTCTCGTGGTACCTTCATAGCGAACAGTCGATTAGCGAAATTTTTTCTTACATACCAAACAAACAAAAAATTATACAAAAAAATATTCGTAGTACATATTATTCGTAATAGGCACATACTGACTTTAATAAATAAGCTTTACTGCTTTGTTAATATTTTTTACATAGTGGAAATAACAAATACAAAAAACAGAAACAAAAAAAACATAAACTGTGACATTGAGGAATACTCTATACGAGTAACTCAAAAACAAATAAACAATCAAAAATTACAAAAACAAAAAAAAACCGTAAGCAAAAAAACAAAAAAAGTGCCCTTGAGGAATACTCTATATGAGTACCTCAAATACAAAAAATTATGAAGTGAGTTCTAACGGCAGAAATGCCTATTTTACTGTGAGTTCTGAAGCTCTCAATGAAAATAATACAAATAATAAATCTAATGAAAATATTTTTTTAACGTCAAATCCAATTTTTCGTCAGCGATCAACTTCGCTTTGTCCAATGCCAAATAGTGATTCATTAACATTACAGTTGCTTAGTACTTTGTCATATAAGTCAGTAATATCATCTCCTTCAGGCTCGTGTTCATCACTTAATAAAGTTATCACTACAGATAAAAGTAGATCAAAATCCAAGGTACAGGTCGGAATGGACAGATACATAACAGTGGTAAAGCGTGGGCGAAGCCCGAATTCTTCAAAAATTTCATCTGCTCCAAAGATGTCTAGGGATAATAGCGCATCATCTACCAATCGTCAAAATCGTTTTTCATTATTGCATAATGAACATACTGATTTCTGACGTCACAAACCATGACCTTACACAACAGTCCAAGACAGAAAGAGATAGATATAGTGTTAGAAAGAGACGGATTTTTGCATCCTCCATTACCTATCTACTATTGTGGAGGTAATCACACCGCTAACTACAGAGCTTGTCCTGTGTACTCTTTTGTCAAACAGACTATGGTGCAAAAAACTAAATTAGATCCATCTCAATCAGCAAATGCTTACTCCGCCACTTTTGCGCAAATGAGTCAACCAGTTACTTCCCGTGTATCGCATGCCGATGCTGCTAAAACAAATTCTATTCCCACACAAAATGTTCTACCCATAAATAATTCAACGAATGCAAACTCAAGCTTTAACTTTAGTCGCCGTGAAGCTACTATTTACAATTTGGTGGAAACTATAAATAATTTTACAACAAATATGACTACCATGGTGCAAGAAATGCTGAGAATGCAGAATACTCTGCTTCATGCATTAATTAACAAGCCATGAACACGTTAAAAATATTTTTCTGGAACGCAAACGGTATCCACCAACATAAAAATTAACTTGAGCTCTTCCTTACGGAAAAAACTATTGATATAATGTTAGTCTCTGAGACACATTTGACTTCGAGAAGCTTTTTCAAAATAAATGGCTACACTATGTATTATACAAAGAACCCTAGAGGGAGAGCATACGGTGGATCTGCAACTCTAATTAAGTCAAGACTCAAGCACCATATCTTTGACAACGTTAGTGAAGAATATATGCAAGCTAAGAATATTTTTCTAGAAAATTTTTGTTCTAATTTCATGATATCATCAATTTACTCACCTCCCAGATTTTCAGTTACCGAAGATCAGTATGAGAAGTTCTACAAATCGCTTGGATCTTGTTTTGTGGCAGCTGGAGACTACAATGCAAAACATACGTACTAGGGTTCACAACTTGTAACTCCTAGAGCTGCACCTGCACATGATAGTTTGGTAGATTTGACAGTTGATTATTCAATTGTTTTCTTTACAACTTTGCATATTGTTTTGTTTTTTTCTTTTATTGCATTATACATTTTTTTATTCTTTTTTGATGTTAATTAATGGTGCCATATAGATTTCTTATTTCCTTAACATTAGCATCACAGGATTTTAGAGCTGCATCTAATTTTTTTAATCTTTCATAATATTTTATACCAGAGCACTTCTTTGCATAATGATACACTTCTTAGCAAACACATTCGCACATTAAGCCACTTTCACCGCGAAGTGCAGATTTACGTTGATGGCATTCGGCCATTTTTGCACTATCAGCTTTTAAAAGTTCCAAATTAACAAGAATAGTTCAAAAAAGAATAAAACAACTCTAACGCAGATGCATTGTCGATGATACAACTGAACTCAGATATATTAAATGAAATTAATCCTAATAAAATTATGAAAGTGTGAAAAAATCGCTAGTGATAATAAGAAACATGAATAAAAAGAAGATATAAAATCAGGAAACTAAAAACCTAGGTAAATATAAAAAAAATTAAGAGAACAAAAGTGAACTTAAGAAAAATAAAAATGGTAATAAAAGTCCTAATGAGCCTGGTATAAAATTTGCAAGAAAAGAAGAAAATAAAAGCTGAAAATGATTCTGTTCTAAATGAAATGTGCATCAGATGTAGTGATAATCCTCATTATTTAGATAATATATTAGAGAAACTACCTTCTGCTTTAGACGGAACGAATTATGTAAGATTCGTAATAGAAAAAGGTGCCAAAATATTTAAGAAAATAAGTAAAAAAAGTTAAAAGAAAAGTTAGACATATGCAAGGAAAATGATGTTAAAATAATGTTATATAGTAATCCTCAAAGAATAACAGATGAAAAGGGAAAATAAATTATTTAAATTGTATCACAGAACACCATGCTGTCTTAGAAAAACTTTAATCAAATTGAAACAAAATATGTACAAAGTGGTCAAAAAAGTACGTCTTAGAGTGTGATCTATGTCCGAGAAACAAACAAGTAAGACACACTATGGAACCGTTTCATAATTTTTCCGATATAGTTATAGTTGGTCTTTTACGACTTTCTGGAAACTTTCGATATACATATACAGGGTGGCCCAGAAAGACCGAAGTGGTGTGAATTCCTTATAACTTTTTATTTAAGACATATTTTTTTAATTTTTTGTTTTTTAAATACAGTAAATTTATAGGGAATATTTTTAGATTAGTTATTAAAAATTGTATCCCGCAAGTGGTGGCCATTTTCTGCTTCGCAAAAATGTGCTCTTTCCATTTCCATTATTCATAACTTATTTATGAGTGACGAAGCCCATTTCCAATTAAATGGGTTTGTTAACAAGCAAAACTTTAGGATATGGGATAAGGAAAACCCGAGAGTACTTCATCAACGACAATTACACCCAGTTAAGTGTACTGTTTGGCGCGGTGTTTCTTCAGAAAGGATCATTGGTCCATATTTTTTGGAAAATGAAAGAGATGTCGCCATTTCCATCAATGGTGATCGATATCGGGCCATGTTGGAAAATTTTGTAAGGCCAGCCGTGGAATACCATCCGCAAATATGGTTCCAACAGGTTGGAGCCACAGCGCACACTCCGAGGGCCACAATGGCTATTTTACGCGACATCTTTGGGGAAAGAATAAATTCGCGTAGAAGCAATTTTAATTGGCCTCCTCGTTCCCCGGATTTAACCGCTCCAGACTGTTTCCTTTGGAGTTATTTAAAAGGGAAAGTTTATGTTAATAAGCCTAGGACTATTGAGGAATTAAAAACCAATATTCCAGACGAAATTAACAATATAACACCGGAAGTTTTGCGAAAGGTCATGGAAAATGTGTTGAAAAGAGATCATTTGTGCGAAGCAGAAAATGGCCTCCACTTGCGGGATATCATTTTTAACAACTAATCTAAAAATATTCCCTATAAATTTACTGTATTTAAAAAACAAAAAATTAAAAAAATATGTCTTAAATAAAAAGTTATAAGGAATTTACACCACTTCGGTCTTTCTGGGCCACCCTGTATTAACAATGCAATGTAAGCTAACTAAACACATAATAGCTGTGCCAATGGAAACAAAGGAAGCCAAATCAATCGCAAAATTTTTGACAGAAAATTTAATAACGAAACTTTCATAATCATTTAGTGCACTCATGTAGTCATACTCAGTAGTAAGATTGATATTAAAAGATATACATTATTTTTAAAAAAGATGCTTGTTTCTGATGAAGACCAATACAATCTCATCAATATTCAAACACATTTGAAGATTACAACCAGCTTGAAAACAATGAAAAAGAAATATGGATAGCATTATGATAATTGTTGTTGGGCTAACGAAAATTAAACATGTGGACCAGACATCTTGTCCTGCTCGTGCTATAGAAGACAACATATAGAAGCAGACGAAAAAGCAAAACAGCTAATACAAACTTATTACAATATCTACAATGTAACTAAATGTAAAAATTGTAATTTCGATAAAATTTAAACGATATACAATAAATTTAGTTTATTGTAGTTCGGTTTTTATTTTTTGAAAAAATAAATAAATAAACAAGCTAAAAATTATATGTACATGTACATATCTCTTAATAAAGAAAACATTGAAAACTGTTGTTATGATTGTCATACAATAACAAAGGATTATATTCAGGATGTTAACATATCCCTTTCAGGCCTGAACATTATTTTGTGTGTAAATTCCTGTAAGTCATCAATATCAAAATAATTCTTTAATTTTTAGGCTAAAGTTTGCTAACTGAAGTGTTTTCAAAAGTCCTTTTTTTGTGAAAAGTACATCGCACAATTGTGTCATTTCGGTCATAACACGTAAAAAATTTTCTGAATTATATTAAAAAATTTTAATTGGATTTATTATATAATATGATGTTTTGACCTTGAAAATATTCAAATCATTGCATAAAAAATATTATATAAACCGAATGAAAATATGTTATACAAATTATTAGTTAAAAAACAAACAAACACACAATTTAATACAGTTTGAAATCAATGAAAATGTATACATATGTTATTAATTAGATAATTTTAAATTTGGAATCAGTTCTCGTGGTACCTTCATAGCGAACAGTCGATTAGCGAAATTTTTTCTTACATACCAAACAAACAAAAAATTATACAAAAAAATATTCGTAGTACATATTATTCGTAATAGGCACATACTGACTTTAATAAATAAGCTTTACTGCTTTGTTAATATTTTTTACATAGTGGAAATAACAAATACAAAAAACAGAAACAAAAAAAACATAAACTGTGACATTGAGGAATACTCTATACGAGTAACTCAAAAACAAATAAACAATCAAAAATTACAAAAACAAAAAAAAACCGTAAGCAAAAAAACAAAAAAAGTGCCCTTGAGGAATACTCTATATGAGTACCTCAAATACAAAAAATTATGAAGTGAGTTCTAACGGCAGAAATGCCTATTTTACTGTGAGTTCTGAAGCTCTCAATGAAAATAATACAAATAATAAATCTAATGAAAATATTTTTTTAACGTCAAATCCAATTTTTCGTCAGCGATCAACTTCGCTTTGTCCAATGCCAAATAGTGATTCATTAACATTACAGTTGCCTAGTACTTTGTCATATAAGTCAGTAATATCATCTCCTTCAGGCTCGTGTTCATCACTTAATAAAGTTATCACTACAGATAAAAGTAGCTCAAAATCCAAGGTACAAGTCGGAATGGACAGATACATAACAGTGGTAAAGCGTGGGCGAAGCCCGAATTCTTCAAAAATTTCATCTGCTCCAAAGATGTCTAGGGATAATAGCGCATCATCTACCAATCGTCAAAATCGTTTTTCATTATTGCAAGTCACCGACGACAAGCCCGCTGCATCATCGCAAAAGTCTTTTAAGCCACCACCTATATATTTGAGAGAGAAAAATTCTAACGCCCTAATTAAAAAATTAGTCTCGGCCATTGGTGAAAACGCATTTCATGTTATTCCAATAAAGCGTGGTAATATTGACGAAACTAAAATTCAAATATACGAAGAAAAAAATTTCCGTAAAATAGTGACTGAATTTGAAAAAAATAAAACAAGTTTTTATACGTACCAGCTTAAAAGTGCCAAAGGTATGCAGATCGTATTGAAGGGTATTGACTCTTATGTTAATCCCGAAGAAGTAAAAGATGCACTCATGATACAAGGATTTAAGGTAAAAAATGTTACCAATATAATAAATAGGGAGAAGATCCCCCAGCCTCTATTTCATGTTGAATTGGAGCCAAATGATATGCAGCTGAAAAAAAACGAGACACACCCAATTTATAGCCTAAAATACCTCTTATACCGAAAAATCACAGTTGAAGAGCCACATAAGCGATCAGGTCCCGTACAGTGCCATAATTGCCAAGAATATGGCCACACAAAAACATACTGTAAATTACCCACTGTTTGTGTTGTGTGCGGCGAATTACACGGCACTGCTAGTTGCAATAAGCCAAAAGATCAAAGTGATAAAAAATGCAGTAATTGTGGAAGTAATCACACCGCTAACTACAGAGGTTGTCCTGTGTACTCTTTTGTCAAACAGACTATGGTGCAAAAACCCAAATTAGCTCCATCTCAATCAGCAAACGCTTACTCCGCCACTTTTGTGCAAAGGAGCCAACCAGTTACTTCCCGTGTATCGTATGCCGATGCTGCTAGAACAAATTCTATTCTCGAACAAAATGTTCCACCTCCAAATAATTCAACAAATGCAAACTCAAGCTTTAACTTTAGTCGCCTTGAAGCTACTATTGACAATTTTGTGCAAACTATAAACAACTTTACAACAAATATGACTAACATGATGCAAAAAATGCTGAGAATGCAGAATACTCTGCTTCAAGCATTAATTAACAAGCCATGAGCACGTTAAAAATATGTTTCTGGAACGCAAACGGCATTCGCCAACATAAAAATGAACTTGAGCACTTCCTTACGGAAAAAAATATTGATATAATGTTGGTCTCTGAGACACATTTGACTTCGAGAAGCTTTTTCAAAATAAATGGCTACACTGTGTATGATACAAAGGACCCTAGAGGGAGAGCATGCGGTGGTTCTGCATACGTACTGGGGATCGCGCCTTTTAACACCCAGAGGTCGAGCTTTGTTTAATACAATTTCAAAAATGGGCTTAGATGTTATTTCGAGTGGGGAGCCCACTTATTGGCCTACTGACGTACGAAAAATTCCAGATGTTATTGATTATGGCGTAATGAAAAATATTTCTAGGGATTTAATTAGTGTTGAAACTTCTCTAGATCTATCCTCCGATCACTCCCCCACTATCGTTACAATTTGTAACCCACTAAGATGTGACTTTCCTCACCCATATACGAAGATGACCAATCGTGTTAATTGGCTGGGATTCAAAAAATATCTTAGTAGTCATTGCACGGAAAATATTGCGTTAAGAACACCCAATGACATTGAAACTAACATTGCCAATCTTAACGAAATTATTAAACAGGCTGCTGAACATGCCACTACCTCCCATCCGCAGTCTGGGTTTAATAAAATTTATTCCAGGGATATTGAACATCTCGTATGTGAAAAAAGAAGAGCTAGAAGGGAATGGCAACAGCACAGATCACCCCAACATAAACTCAGACTTAAAGAATGTTCTAAACGACTTCAAGAGTTGCTTGCATCTGAAAAAACTGCATCTCTTAAAAATTATTTGGAAGGTCTTGATGTCACACCGACATCTAATTACTCTTTGTGGCTCGCTGCTAGAAAGCTTAAAACACCCGTTGAGTTTAAGCCACCTCTGCGCACATCTACCGGAGATTGGGCAAGAAGGGATACGGAAAAATGTAAAATATTTGCTGAGCATCTAAAATCCACAACTCTGGAAGCTTGCAAAAATCAAAATGATTCCAAAGCCGGGCAAAGATCTTACTAAAGCTGAGTCATATAGGCCAATAAGTTTGCTGTCAACTATATCAAAATTCTTCGAAAAGCTGCTCATGACCAAATTGTCCCCAACTTTAACTGATAGTGGGTGCATCCCAGACCATCAATTTGGTTTTAGAAGTCAGCATAGCACCATTGAACAAACTCATAGATTGGTTCAATTTATAAGAAAAACATTTGAGGAAAAGAAGTATTGTTCTGCCCTGTTTATTGACGTTTCTCAGGCATTTGATAAAGTGTGGCATGAAGGTCTAATTCTAAAATTAAAATCATATCTACCAATAAATTTAGTGAATTTATTAGAAAGTTACATCACTACCCGGAAGTTCACGGTTGTGGAAGGAGAATTCATGAGTGTGCCCGAATCTATATCATCCGGTGTGCCACAGGGGAGCATTCTGGGGCCAGTTTTGTATTTGATCTATACTTGTGATATGCCTTTGAGCAGCAATATCCATACATCTACGTTTGCCGATGATACAGCCTGCCTTAGTATGCATGAAAACCCTCACGAGGCTTCCCGATATTTACAAGAACATATTACACAATTGGAAATGTGGTTGAACTTAAGGAGAATTAAGGTAAATAAACAAAAGTGTGTCCATATAACGTTTACCCTAAGAAGAGATACTTGTTCCCCAATTCGAATCAATAATCAAAATATTCCTCAACACTCCCAAGTGAAATACCTTGGTATACACCTTGATCGAAGGCTTACATGGAAACATCATATTGACTTTAAGCTAACTCAGATGAAAATTAAGTTATCTCAAATACACTGGTTGATTGGCAGAAATTCAACACTTGGCATGGACTGTAAACTTTTATTATACAAGTCGCTTTGAAAGCCAATATGGTGTTACGGTATCCAGTTATGGGGCACTGCTTCAGCTTCCAACGTAGAGAGAATCCAACGAAGGCAAAACAAAATTTTACGGTTAATAACATCGGCTCCATGGTACATCAAAAACTCTAATATACATCGTGATTTAAATATGCCACTAGTGACTGAAGAAATTGCAAAATACGCAGGCAAATATTTAACAAAACTCGAGTCACATCCTAATCCGCTTGCTCGTAATATTTTGAACTTTACTGGACACATCCGCTTAAAAAAGAGGGACACAAGGGCTCTATTACTCAACACGCCAAATGGGATTTCTTGAAAATACTTTTTTTATACTTTTTTATAATTTTTTTTTCTGTTTTTATTATCACTACTTATGTATTATTTATGTATAACTATTAACAAGTTGATGTCCGACAGTGGTCGGTCCTAATAATTATATTTTAGATTTAAGATTTGAATACTTATTGTTAGTTCATATTTGAAGATACAATAAATAAATACATGTATTAAAAAAAAATAAAAAAATTGGAACGATATTTCTCGAAGCAGTCTTTGTTTTTTATTAAGAAAAGTGTTTCTTTATATATTTGGCATCGTCCTTTGCACTGACAGCCACAACTATTGCGATATACACTTGGTGGATTGTCTGATCAAATGAAGATAGTAGCATTTAAATCTTATATTGTCAGTTGCATTATGTGGACCATATTTCGTACTATAAAAATGCTAAGATATTTTTCAACATTCCCAGAAAGTTCAAGGAATTCTCTTAATACTATACCTATTCCCATTTTGAAACTTAAAAAATATTATACTTTACGACTAGAAAATTGCATTCTTATTTTAAGTTTTCCATTCAAGAGTTAGCTATATATCGCTAGATCAGGAAGAGGAAAAATACTTTGACAATACATTTCTTAGTTGTTATATTTTTATACTGCAATACTCCAGTATTTGGTCATATAAATCAACCATACCTTTAAAAGCGTTTTAATTTTTAATAATTGCTTATACTTGGCCCGGACAACGGTGCTTAAGATTTTTGTTCCATCTTTCGATTTTTCCAACATGATCTTTGCCAGACATATTTGAGGAAACTATTGCCATTTTTGCGTTCTTCTAGTTATCAGCAACTAAGTGTTCATTTGCAAATTGGCAAATATCACTCCAGTCCATATTTTTGTGTAAATGAAATTTAATTATTTCTGTTGGCCACGATTTGGCTATTGCTAGATAACTCATATGGTGTAATTAGTGGAAATACTACAAAAAATCTATCGAAATATGTATACATGCCTGCCCTTTGATACCCAATTTGTAAATGTTTCATGAATAAATAATTTGTTATCTCAGTTGACAATTTGTTTCACCATTTTATATCTATTTTGATGACTAATTGAACTATATTTTTCTAAATACTCTGAAAAGTGCATGTTTGGTCGAAGTTCCAGGAATTGATTAGTGTACATGGAGTTAAATAAGATGGAAACTCTATAATTGTGAGACCAGTACATCTTTATCGCTGGGTGAACAAGCCGCCCCACTACGATTGCGCATCCGTAGAACCATTTAATGCCCCAAGCTTTATAGCTCACTCCTTGACCACCCTACTTATTATAGTATACACATTTAAGTATACTTAGTAACGTCTTCATAATGGGGTTTTAGAAAATACTTATTTAGATATTCTAGCGGAGTTTTGTTGATGATTTCTTGCTAATAAACCGATGATGTCAGAAGTTCAATACTCATAAATGAAACACCGTTATATCTGAGGAGTTTAATTGTTCAATCGGTCTATCCAGCTTGTTATTGGTGAACATGTAAATATTTTCAATGCTTCCATTGCTTTCTTCTTCTGGATGTTCATCTAAAGGGATCCAGGGATCAAGCTGAAACTGTATTTTTTTATTTTATGCTGTTTTTTATTTGTTTGTTTTATTTTTTGCGAAAGAAACAAGACCTCACAATTACTGCTTGCCGGTTAATAGACAAAAAAATTTTAATGTAGCTTAAAGTTTTTGGGGCTATTTGTTTTGATAAAAACTAATTATGTTGTTGGTATTACTAAAATTTAATATTAATTTGTTTAATATAGGTATAAAAAATTAAAGCTTGTTCACGTGTCGACGATTTGCAAAAAAGGAAAGAGAGCGACACAGGAAGTAGCTTTTGCCAAAGTTAAATCAAAAAAAGGAACATATATAAGTTTCAAAAATTGGTATTTATTGCAGTGATGCATTTTTATGTAAAGTTGGTGGGTTGCCACACTCTATATGAGCACCTCAAATACAAAATATTATGAAGTGAGTTCTAACGGCAGAAATGCCTATTTTACTGTGAGTTCTGAACCTCTTAATGAAAATATTAGAAATAATAAATCTAATGAAATTATTTTTTTAACGGCAAATCCAATCTTTCGTCAGCGATCAACTTCGCTTTGTCCAATGCCAAATAGCGATTCATTAATTCAGTTGCCGAGTACTTCTACATATAAGTCAGTAATATCATCCCCTTCAGGCTCGTGTTCATCACTTAATAAAGTTATCACTACAGATAAAATTAGCTCAAAACCCAAGGTAGAAGTCGGAATGGACAGATACATAACCGTGGTAAAGCATGGGCGAAGCCCGAATTCTTCAAAAAGTTCATCTGATCCAAACATGTCTAGGGATAATAGCGCATCATCTTATAATCCACTTTAGGTTAAAGGACACATTTTGCTGTGCGAAAGTCCAAAAATCAACTTGCAGTTTTACTATTGTTGTTGTTGTTTTTTAATTCTAAAGACTTCAGAATAAAAAAAGTGATTTTTGTTTTGACTAAATATTAATAACCGTTATACAGCAGCGTGTCGAAGTCAACTGATTAAAAATTTTTTATAATTGTGTTCCTAAGTTAAGTAGTGCGTATATCCCGGACTGTGTTTCTGATAATTTATTAGAGTAAAATGGAAAAAAAAGAGCCAAGTAAGTAGACATATTTTTAATTTTAAATGTTTTATATATATGTCGCTATACTTAATAAATAACTCATTAGCGTAAACATCTATAAATTGTAAAATTTTTATAAAATTTTTATTTTTTGAAAGCTTTTAAAAAAATATACCCCATTTCTCCACTCTCAAATTGCACAAAATAATTAGAATATTATCTAGTGAGTTATTTGGTATTTATCAAAATTTGCGATTTTTTGCGTTTTGCGAGTAATTCCTCTTTTTGTTAGGTAACCTCTGTATAAATAACATTGATCTTTTTGAAGTATGGCGAAAGGAAAGTACAAAAAAAAACAGTTGATGCCGTTTTGAAACACGTATATGATAAACTTAAAACCTCGTAAATTTTTTATGAAATGGTGAAACAAATTACCAAAAAAATTAATTTGTTTTGCGTGAAACTAGAACAAAAGTTGAAAAAGTGTCATAGAAAGACAAATGTATTCAAAAATCAAAACCAGGCATGGCTAAATGCTGAATTAAATATTGTGGTAGATAGCATTTTAGAAAAGGCAACAAGTGGCGCTGTTGGACGTCCTCGTGTACCATTTAGCGAAAAATCGGAATTTGGAAAAAGAAAAAAAGCTGCACAGCTTTCAAATGCGAAAGCATATACAAGTCTTCTCGTTCGTGCAGCAGCAACATCAGCACGTAAACAAGGTGAAATCGATTTGGCTGCAATACTAAAGGAAAGTATTCAAAGTCCAACAAGACCATCAAAAATGCGTAAAATTTGTGATGAACATCCTAAGAAGCCAACTCCATTTAATGCGGATGAGGCTTTAGCCTTCCTCCTTGAACGTAATTTGTCTAAAGAGCAGTATAATGCAATACGCCAGGAAAGCAAATTAAGGAGTTGTGATATATATCCTCATTATAGTAAAACAACTGCCGCGAAAATGAAATGCCGTCCTGAGGGTACAAAAGCAGCAGAGAACCTTGTGAATGTTCCTCTTCAATCTATTCTAGCGCATACAGCAGAAAGAATTGTAGAAATGCAAAAAGAAGTTTTTATTGCTGAAATGGAAGAGGAGAAGACTGAGTTTTTAAGCACAGAACTAATATTTAGTTATGGCTTTGATAGTAGTACTGGCCAAGCCCAGTTTAAGCAAGCATTTAGTGAACAAAGTTTGTCAAGTAGCTGTGACGCATCCCTTTTTGCTACCAAAGTTATTCCCTAAAGATTAGCGCTACAATCGGGAAAACCTGTATCTAAAATCTGTAAGATTTTTTTGTCCTATTAAACACAAAAGAAACGGAAGAAGTGGTTTTAAAGGAAAATTTGGACCTCCAAAAAAAAGAAATTGACAATTTAAGAAACTTGCAAATATCACTTGGTGATGGAAAATTCGTCGAAGCTACTTTCAAATTATTTTTGACACTAATTGATGGAAAAATTTTGAACGTTATAACCGGAAACAAATCAAACCAGGCTTGCCCTATTTTTAATGCTATACCAAAACACTTTATGAACACGTTTGATTATAAAAGTGAAATATTCCGTGCAAAAGAAGAAAACCTAAAGTTTGGGCTTAGCCCACTTCATTGCTGGATAAGAGTTTTTGAGTTTCTTTTACATATAGGATACAAATGTAAGGTACAAAAATGGCAAATACGAGGAGCTGACAAGTCAATTGTATTGAAAAGGAAAAGTGATATATAAAACGATTTTTGGAAAAAACTCGGACTTCGCGTGGATCTGTCCAGAATAGGTGGCTCAGGATCTACTAACGACAGAAACACTGCTCGCCGAGCTTTCGCTGAACATGAAATTTTTTCCGAAGTAACTGGAAATACTGATTTGTTTATCCTGTCAGTTCGAAATAAATTTAGAGAAATTTGAATTATATTGTTTTGAAACAGCAAAACTTTTTCAGGAGCGATATCCCTGGTTGCCAATGACTTCTACGGTTCACAAAATGTTAATTCACTCAATGCAAATAATAGAAAATGCTCCACTTCCAATTGGATTTTTTGGAGAAGGTGCTGCTGAATCTCGTCATAAAATATACAAAGCCGATCGCATACATCACGCGCGTAGAAACACCCGCACCAATAACCTACTAGATGTATTTAATAGAGCCAAGGATACTTCAGATCCATTAATTTTCACAACATTTTGAAGCAGACGCATTCAAAAAAGAACACGTTCCACGTTACCACCTGAAGTAATTGAACTATTATGTTGCTGCGAACCAACAGAAGAACTTCACCATAACGAACATGACGACGAAAATAATGAAAGTGAAGAAGCCTCCTTTGAATTAATTTTACAAAGTGAATTGGATATAAACAATTAATAAATATTTTAGTATTAAACTCCATTTTTTTATTGGAACCATCCATAATTATATAATTCATATAATAACTGTTTCGATTACTCTTATAGTGTAGTCGTAATTACTTTTGCACAAAAAAAGTATTCATTTGACCCAATGTGCAATCGTCAAAATCGTTTTTCAATATTGCAAGTCACCGACGACAGGCCCGCTGCATCATCGCAAAAGTCTTTTAAGCCACCACCTATATATTTGAGAGAGAAAAATTCTAACGCCCTAATTAAATAATTAGTTTCGGCCATTGGTGAAAACGCATTTCATGTTATTTCAATAAAGCGTGGTAACATTGACGAAACTAAAATTCGAATTCGAATTCGAAAAAAATAAAACAAGTTTTTATACGTACCAGCTTGAGAGTGCGAAAGGTATGCAGATCGAATTGAAGGGCATTGACTCTTATGTTAATCCCGAAGAAGTAAAAGATGCACTCATGATGCAAGGATTTAAGGTAAAAAATGTTACCAACTTAATCAATAGGGAGAAGATCCCCAGCCTCTATTTCGTGTTGAATTGGAGCAGAATGATATACAGCTGAAAAAAACGAGACACACCCAATTTACAGCCTAAAATACCTCTTATACGGAAAAATCACAGTTGAAGAGCCACTTAAGCGATCAAGTCCCGTACAGTGTCATAATTGCCAAGTATATGGTCATACAAAAACATACTGTAAATTACCTACTGTTTGTGTTGTGTGCGGCACCACTAGTTGCAATAAGCCAAAAGATCAAAGTGATAAAAAATTCAGTAATTGTGGAGGTAATCACACCGCTAACTACAGAGGTTGTCCTGTGTACTCTTTTGTCAAACAGACTATGGTGCAAAAACCTAAATAAGCTCCATCTCAATCAGCAAACGCTTATTCCTCTACTTTTACGCAAATGAGCCAACTGGTTACTTCCCATGTATCGTATGCCGATGCTGCTAAAACAAATTCTATTCCAGCACAAAATGTTCCACCTCCATATAATTCAACGAATGCAAACTCAAGGTTTAACTTTAGTCGCCGTGAAGCTACTATTGACAATCTGCTGCAAACTATAAATAATTTTACAACAAATATGACTACCATGATGCAAGAAATGCTGAGAATGCAGAATACTCTGCTTCAAGCATTAAATAACAAGCCATGAACACGTTTAAAATATGTTTCTGGAACGCAAACGGCATTCGCCAACATAAAAACGAACTTGAGCAATTCCTCATGGAAAAAAATATTAATATAATGTTGGCCTCTGAGACACATTTGACTTCGAGAATTTATTTATTATTAATTTCGTAATATCATCAATTTACTCACCTTCCAGATTTTCAGGTACCGAAGATCAGTATGAGAAGTTCTACAAATCGCTTGGATTTTGTTTCGTGGCAGCTGTAGACTACAATACAAAGCATACGTACTGGGGGTCGCACCTTGTAACACCTAGAAGTCGAGCTTTGTTTAATACAATTTCAAAAATGGGCTTAGATGTTATTTCAAGTGGGGAGCCCACTTACTCGCCTACTGACGAAAATTCCGGATGTTATTGATTTTAGCGTCATGAAAAATATTTCTAGAGATTTAATCAATATTGAAGCTTCTCTAGATCTCTCCTCCAATCACTCCCCCACTATCATTACAATTTGCAACCCACTAAGAAGTGACTTACCTCACCCATATATGAAGATGATCAATCGTGTTAATTGGCTGGGATTCAAAAAATATCTTAGTAGTCATTGCACGGAAAATATTGCGCTAAGAGCACCCAATGACATTGGAACCAACATTGCCAATCTTAACGAAATTATTAAACAGGCTGCTGAACATGCCCGGGATATTAACATCTCCTGTGTGAAAAAAGAAGAGCTAGAAGGGAATGGAAACAGCACATATCGACTTAACATAAACTCAGACTTAAAGAATGTTCTAAACGACTTCAAGAGTTGCTTGCATCTGAAAAAACTGCATTTCTTAAAAATTATTTGGAAGGTCTTAATGTCACACCAACATCTAATTACTCTTTGTGCCGTGCTGCTAGAAAGCTTAAAACACACGTTGAGTTTAAGCCACCTCTGCGCAAATCTACCGGAGGTTGGGCAAGAAGCAATACGAAAAAATGTAAAATATTTGCTCGAGCCTTAAAGTTTAAGATGTGTGATGTACATAAAGTAATTGCTGAACTTAAGCCAAAGAAAGCTCCAGGTATTGCTAGAATTAGAAACAAAATGCTGATGAACTTGCCGCATATTGCAATAAGAATCTTGCTGTCCATTTCTAAAGCAATATTACGACTGGACTATTATCCACAACTCTGGAAGCTTGCAAAAATCGAAATGAATCCAAAGCCGGGCAAAGATCTTAATAAAGCTTAGTCATATAGGCGAATAAGTTTGCTGTCAACTATGTCAAAACTCTTCGAAAAGCTGCGCATGACAAAATTGTCCCCACTTTTAACTGATAGTGGGTGTATCCCAGACCATCAATTTGGTTTTAGAAGTCAGCATAGCACCATTGAAAAAACTCATAGATTGGTTTAATTTATAAGAAAAGCATTTGAGGAAAAGAAGTATTGTTCTGCCCTGTTTATTGAAGTTTCGCAGGCATTTGATGAAGTGTGGCATGAAGGCCTAATTTTCAAATTAAAATCATATCTACCAATAAATTTGGTGAATTTATTGGAAAGTTACATTACTACCCGGAAGGTCATGCTTGTGGAAGGAGAATTCTTGAGTGAGCCCGAATCTATATCATCTGGTGTGCCACAGGGTAGCATACTGGGGCCAGTTTTGTATTTGATCTATACTTGTGATATGCCTTTGAGCAGCAATATCCATACATCTGCCTGCCTGAGTATGCATGAAAACCCTCACGAGGCTTCCCGATATCTACAAGAACATATTACACAATTGGAAATGTGGTTGAACTTATGGAGAATTAAGGTAAATGAACAAAAGTGTGTTCATACAACGTTTACCCTAAGAAGAGATACTTGTTCCCCAATTCGAATCAATAATCAAAATATTCCTGAACATTCCCAAGTGAAATACCTTGGTATACACCTTGATTGAAGACTTACATGGAAACATCATATTGACTTTAAGTTAACTCAGATGAAACTTAAGTTATCTCAAATACACTGGTTGATTGGCAGAAATTCAACACTTAGCCGGGACTTAAACTTTTAATATACAAGTCGCTTTTGAAGCCAATATGGTGTTACAGTATCCAGTTATGGGGCACTGCTTCAGCTTCCAATGTAGAGAGAATCCAACGATGGCAAAACAAAATTTTTGCGGTTAATAACATCGGCTCCATGGTTTATCAAAAAATCTAATATCCATAGTGATTTAAATATGCCACTAGTGATTGAAGAAATTGCAAAATACGCAGCCTAATATTTAACAAAACTCGAGTCACATCCTAATCCGCTTGCTCGTAATATTTTGAACTTTACTGGACACATCCGCTTAAACAGAGGGACACAATGGCTCTATTACTCAACACTCTAGATGGGATTTCTTGAAAATACTTTTTTTATACTTTTTTATAAATTTTTTTCTTTTTTGGATTATCACTACTTATGTATTATTTATAACAATTAACAAGTTTATGTCCGACAGTGGTCGGTCCTAATAATTATATTTTAGATTTAAGATTTGAATACTTATTGTTAGTTCATATTTGAAGATACAATAAATAAATACATGTATTAAAAAAAAATTATTTTCTTTATTAAAATCTATTAAATCTGTAGAACTATTAATTTTAACTTGCATTGTATTGGTATAAGCTTCTATTCGAATTTTATTTGTTGGACTGCAGTCTTTATATCGTTAATCTAAGTAATCGACTATATCATTTAATTGATAAGATCCAATTGGTATTTTAATTACATGTTCTCCTATGTGAAACATATTGTTATAGACGTCTACATTCGGTTTGCTATGATATGAATGAAAAGCAGTTAAAGCGCACTCATATGCTCCATTTAACTCGATAGGAGGAAGTAATTTGCAGATCACTCTGATGAGTTAGAGCTCAAAGTAAGTGTTATTGACATTATGACAATCTGATTGCAAATAAATAACACTTACTGCAATATTGTTTTTAAAAACGATTTATTTCTTATTATTAATATATATATATATATATATATATTATTACATTATGTACTAAATACAAGTAATGTTGTTATTGATGTAGTTTTACTCCAACTACAATATATCATATTTACTTATCCAAAAATTGTGTTGACTAGAAAACCCCAACCATTTAACATATGCCGCCTCTCCTTTAGTTCTTACCTTTTCAACAAGATATGTATTTGGATATCTAGTTTTTGAAATTTCTTCTTCATAGAATCCACCTTTAATAGGATTTCCAAGATAATTTTCTATTATGTATGTTGTAGGATATGTATTTTGAACTTTTTTATTGTGAAAATTTCTGTTGTACAATGTGTAGCCCTTTTAATGTTCTATTAAATCGTTCTACTATTGATGCTTTCATGATGCTATATGTTGAGTAGTGATTAATGTTGTATTTCTGTAATAATTTTCTAAAATGTATATTGAAAAATTCGTTACCATCATCCGTTTGCAAGTTTTTTGGAACTCGTCCTAATTGAAAAATATTTTCCATTGATTTGCTTGTTTCGAGTGCAGGTTTTGTTTTCAGCGGTACTGTACATGCAAATTTTGAGAATGTGTCAATTACAGTCAACAAAAATCTATAATTTCTATTTTGTGATGAATAAATACCCATTTCAACTAAATCAGCTTGCCAAAGACCATCTAATCCTTTTATCACAACTCTACGACGTACAAAAATTTTTCGGGCTTGCTTATGGAGTTCGTCAACTAAGTTTCTTTTTGGAGACATTGAGTAGTTTTACGGATTTGTAGGGGAGTGTTGTGATCTACTTGATGCACTTTCAGCTATTGATACGAACATATAATTTTCTAATCTATAAATTTTCTCATTTAACACTTCAATTTGTTCTTCAAAAGATGATTTAATTTTTAAAATGTTTATTCAATTTTATAATTGTCCTCTATCTGTAATTTTATTTCCCTTTGTAATTCCTCGATTTGTATTTGAATATTTTCTTGAATTCGATTATTATCTTCCTTGAAGCTATTTAATAATTTGACTTCTAGTTTTTCGATTAAATTAATCTCATATTAAATTTAAATGTAGTATGTATCCTACTACATTCATTGAGTTGTTGTACTATGGAGCTCTTGGCAAATTTCAGAAACTTCTTCGGAAACAAGATAGCCACAATTTTGTTGAGGAAGATATATTTCTTGATCCTTCGATTGAAGTTGCTTACTCTTTTAGTGAGAAAATCACCAATCCGTTCTTGGTGACAACTGTTTTTGTGTTTTGTGGTTTTGACACGACCCATATAACCATATGATGGGATCATGTCATCACAATCCTCACAATATTTGTTTGAAGACTTAGCTTGCTAGTTCCAAGTACAGCCTTTGATTGGTTAGCATATGAGTGCGTTTCCATATGCTTTTTTTATGCATGTTTTTTATTAATTGTACAGGGTGGCCCAGAAAGACCGAAGTGGTGTGAATTCCTTATAACTTTTTATTTAAGACATATTTTTTTAATTTTTTGTTTTTTAAATACAGTAAATTTATAGGGAATATTTTTAGATTAGTTATTAAAAATTGTATCCCGCAAGTGGTGGCCATTTTCTGCTTCGCACAAATGTGCTCTTTCCATTTCCATTATTCATAACTTATTTATGAGTGACGAAGCCCATTTCCAATTAAATGGGTTTGTTAACAAGCAAAACTTTAGGATATGGGCTAAGGAAAACCCGAGAGTACTTCATCAACGACAATTACACCCAGTTAAGTGTACTGTTTGGCGCGGTGTTTCTTCAGAAAGGATCATTGGTCCATATTTTTTGGAAAATGAAAGAGATGTCGCCATTTCCATCAATGGTGATCGATATCGGGCCATGTTGGAAAATTTTGTAAGGCCAGCCGTGGAATACCATCCGCAAATATGGTTCCAACAGGTTGGAGCCACAGCGCACACTCCGAGGGCCACAATGGCTATTTTACGCGACATCTTTGGGGAAAGAATAAATTCGCGTAGAAGCAATTTTAATTGGCCTCCTCGTTCCCCGGATTTAACCGCTCCAGACTGTTTCCTTTGGAGTTATTTAAAAGGGAAAGTTTATGTTAATAAGCCTAGGACTATTGAGGAATTAAAAACCAATATTCCAGACGAAATTAACAACATAACACCGGAAGTTTTGCGAAAGGTCATGGAAAATGTGTTGAAAAGAGATCATTTGTGCGAAGCAGAAAATGGCCTCCACTTGCGGGATATCATTTTTAACAACTAATCTAAAAATATTCCCTATAAATTTACTGTATTTAAAAAACAAAAAATTAAAAAAATATGTCTTAAATAAAAAGTTATAAGGAATTTACACCACTTCGGTCTTTCTGGGCCACCCTGTATCTTCATATATGAACTAACAATAAGTATTCAAATCTTAAATCTAACATATAATTAATAGGCCCGACCAATGCCAGACATAACTAAGTGAAAGTTGTAAATAATACATAAGTAGTGATAAGCAAAAAAAAAGTATTTTCAAGCAACTTCATTCGGAGTGTTTAGTATTAGAGCCCTTGTATCTCTCTTGTTAAAGCGGATGTGTCCAGTAAAGTTCAAAATATTACGAGCAAGCTGATTAGGATGTGACTCGAGTTTTGTTAGATATTTGCCTGCGTTTTTTGCAATTTCTTCAGTCACTAGTGGCATATTTAAGTCACGATGTATATTTGAATTCTTAATGTACCATGGAGCAGATGTTATTAACCTTAAAGTTTTGTTTTGTCTTCGTTGAATTCTCTCTACATTGGAAGCAGGAGCAGTGCCCCATAACTGGATACCGTAACACCATATTGGCCTTAAAAGCGACTTGTATATTAAAAGTTTGCAGTCCAGGCTGAGTGTTGAATTTCTGCCAATCAGCCAATGTACCTGAGTTAGTTTTAGTTTCATTTGAGTTAACTTATAGTCAATGTGATGTTTCCATGTAAGCTGTCGATCGAGGTGTATACAAAGATATTTTACATGTGAATGTTGAGGAACAACTTGATTATTAATCCGAATGGGGGAACAAGTATCTCTTCGTAAGGTAAATGCTATATGGACACACTTTTGTTCGTTTACCTTAATTCTCCATAAGTTTAACCATACTTGCATCTGGCTAATGTGTTCCTGGAGTTTTCGGGATGCCTCATTAGGGTTTTCGTTCATACTAAGGCAGGCGGTATCGTCAGCAAATATAAAAGTGTGGATACTACTGCTCACAGGCATATCACAAGTATAAATAAAATATAAAAATGGCCCCAGTATACTCCCCTGTGGCTCACCGGATGAGATAGTTTCAGGCATACTCATAAAGTGTCCTTCCACAACTGTAAATTTTCATGCAAGAATGTAACTTTCCAAAAGACTTAGAATGTTTATTGGTAAGTATGTCTTCAATTTCAAAATAAGGCCTTCATCCCACACTTTATCAAATGCCTGAGAAACATCAATAAACAGGGCAGAACAATACTTCTTTTCCTCAAAAGTTTTTCTGATAAATTGAACCAATCTATGCGTTTGCTCAATGGTGCTATGCTGGCTTCTAAAACCAAATTGATGGTCCGGGATGCACCCATTATCAGTTTAAATTGAAGACAATTTTGTCATGAGTAGCTTTTCAAAAAGCTTTGACATTGTTGACAGTAAACTTATTGGCCTATATGACTCAGCCTTGGTAAGATCTTTACCTGGCTTTGGAATCATTTTAACCTTGGCAAGCTTCCAGCAGTCTGGATAATACTCCAGTCGTAAAATGGCATTAAAAATGAATAACAGGATTCTAATTGCAGTGCGAGGTAACTTAATCAGCATCTGGTTACTAATTCCATCCATACCGGGAGCTTTTTTCGGGTTGAGTTCGGCAATTAGTTTTTGTACATCACACATCGTAAATTTTAAGGGTCGAGGGGGTAGAGCAACTACACTCGGCAAATCAACAACAGCGGTACATGTATTTGGTGCAAATACAGATTTTAAATTCTCAGCAAATATGTTACCTTTTTCAGTATCGCTTCTTGCCCAACCTCCGGTAGATGTGCGCAGAGGTGACTTAAACTCAACGGGTGTTTTAAGCTTTTTAGCAGCGCGCCACAAAGAGTAATTAGATGCTGGTGTGACATCAATACCTTCCAGATAATTTTTAAAAGATGCAGTTTTTTCCGATGCAAGCAACTCTTGGAGTCGTTTAGTGCACTCTTTAAATCTGATTTTGTGTTGAGGTGATCTGTGCTGTTGCCATTCTCTTCTAGCTCTTCTTTTTTCACGTACAAGATGTTCAACGTCTGTAGAATAAATTTTATTGAACCCAGTATGCGGATGGGAGGTAGTGGCATGTTCAGAAGCTTGTTTAATATTCTCGTTAAGATTTGCAATGTTCGATTCAATATCATTGGGTGCTCTTAGCGTAATATTTTCCTTGCAATGACTAATAAGATATTTTTTGAATCCCAGCCAATTAACACGATTTATCATCTTGACATATGGGTGAGGTAAAGCGCTTCTCAGTGGGCTACAGATTGTAACGATCGTGGGAGAGTGATCGGGCGAGAGATCTAGGGAAGCTTCAACGTGATTTAATTACCTAGAAATACTTTTTATGACGCCGAAATCTATAACATCCGAAATTTTTTGTACGTCAGTAGGCCAATAAGTAGGCTCCCCATTCGAAATAACATCCAAGCCCATTTTTTAAATTATCTTATCAATGCCCTACCTCTAGGCGTAATAAGACGTGAACCCCAGAACGTATGCTCAGCATTGTAGTCGCCAGCTGCTACGAAACAAGGTCCAAGAAATTTGTAGACATTCTCGTATTGGTCCTCAGTGATTGAAAATCTGTGAGAGGAGCAAATTGAAGATATCACGAAATTTTTACAAAAATTTTAAATGCAGATATTTGTTGCTTGTAGATGTTCTTTACAAATGTTGTCAAGAATATAGTGCTTGAGTCTTGACTTTATTAGAATTGCTGATCCACCGCATGCTCTCCCTCTAGGGTCCTTTGTATCATATAAAGTGTAGCCATTCAATTTAAAGAGGCTGCTAGAAGTCAAATGTGTCTCAGAGACCAACATTATATCAATATTTTTTTCCGGAAGGAAGTGCTCAAGTTCAGTTTCATATTGGCGAATGCCATTTGCGTTCCAAAAACATATTTTTAACGTGGTCGTGGCTTGTTAATTAATGCATGAATTACAGTATTCTGCATTCTCAGCATTTCTTGCATCATGGTAGTCATATTTGTTGTAAAGTTGTTTATAGTTAGCATCAGATTCTCAATAGTAGCTTCAAGGCAATTAAAGTTAAAGCTTGAACTTGCATTCGTTGAATTATTTGGCGGTGAAACATTTTGTGTGGGAATAGAACTAGCCTTAGCAGCATCGGCATACAATACTGGGGAAGTAACTGGTTGGCTCACTTGAGCAAAAGTGACGGAGTACGCTTTTAATGGTTGAGCTGGAGCTAATTTAGGTTTTTGCACCATAGCCTGCTTGACGAAAGAGTACACAGGACATCCTCTGTAGTTAACGGTGTGATTACCTTCACAATTACTGTATTTTTTTCCGCTTGATCTTTTGGTTTGGTACAACTAGCAGTACCGTACAATTCACCGCAGATAACACACACTGTAGGTAAATTGCAGTAAGTTTTTGTATGGCCATATTCTTCGCAATTATGACACTGCACGGGACCTGCACGCTTATGGGGCGCTTCAACTGTGATTTTTTTGCATAGAAGGTATTTTAGGTTATAAATAGGATGAGTCGCGTTTTTTTCAACTGTATATCATTCGGCTCCAGTTCAACACGAAATAGAGGTTGAGATACCTTTTCTCTGTTCATTATGTTAGATACATTCTTTATCTAAAATCCCTGGAGGACGACTACATCTTTTATTTCTTTAGGGATAACATAAGAATCTATGCCCTTCAATACGATCTGCAGGCGTTTAGCGCTCTTAAGCTGGTATGTGTAGAAGCTTGTTTTATTTGTTTTAAATTCTGAAACCATTTGGCGAAAATATTTTCGTCATAAATTTGAATTTTCGTTTCATCGATGTTGCCACGTTTTATTGGGACAATGTGGAATTTATTTTCACCAATGACCGAAATTAATTTTTTAATAAGGGCATTTAAATTTTTCTTTCTCAATTAGATTGGTGGTGGCCTGGATGTTTTATTCGAAGATAGATCGGGTTTGTCGTTCTCATCTTGCAAAATTTTAAAACAGTTTTGGCGATTAGTTGAGGGTGCGCTGTTATCCCTAGACATCTTTGGAGCGGATGAAATTTTTGAAAAATTCGGCCTTCGCCAACGCTTTACCACGGTTATATATCTGTCCATACCGACTTGCACCTTGGGTTTTGAAATACTGTTATCTGTAGTAATAACTTTGTTAAGGGACGAATACGAGCCTGAAGGGGATGATATTACTGACTTATATGAAGAAGTAGTAGCCAATTGTAATGTTAATGAATCACTACTATTTGGCATTGGACAAAGCGAAGTTGATCGCTGACGAAAAATTGGCTTTGCCATTAAAAAAACACTTTCATTAGATTTATTATTTCTATTTTTTTCATTAAGAGCTTCAGAACTCACAGTAAAATAGGCATTTCTGCCGTTAGAACTCACTTCATAATTTTTTATATATGAGGCACTCATATAGAGTATTCCTCAAGGGCAATTTTTGTGTTTTTTTGTTTTTGTAATTTATGATTGTTTGTCTTTTTTTGAGGTACTAGTATAGAGTATTGCTCAATATCACTGTTTATGTTTTTTTGTTTGCGTTTTTTGTATTTGTTATTTCCACTATGTAAAAAATATTATCAAAGCAATAAAGCTTATTTATTAAAGTCGAATATTTTTTATATAATTTTTTGGTTGTTTGGTATGTAAGAAAAAATTCCGCTAAACGACTGTTCGCTATGAAGGTACCACGAGAACTCTATCCCGAGAAATCTTTTTAATTTTTTTCTCACTTTAGGCAAAACTTTTGGCCAGAGTCCCTCGGGCGATATCGTATGGCCTAGAAAATCTATATGTGTTTTACCAAATGAAGATTTTTCGAAATTGACTGTTAGAGTGTGCTTTCGAAGTAGTTCCAACACAGCGCGTAAATGATTTTTGTGCTCATCTTCAGATCGAGAGGCAATCAAGATATTGTCGATATATATAAAAACGTAGTCTATATCTCCAAATATTTCGCACATTCGGCGTTTGGGCCGAGTTTCGCAAACCGAACGTCATTCCTTTGAATTCGAAAAGTCCAAACGGTGTAATGATGGCTGTTTTAGTGATGTCGTCGCTTTCGATTGGGACCTGGTGATAAGCTCGTTGCAGTTCGATTAGCGAAAATATTTTATTACCATGTAATATTGATCGTACGTCTTGAATGAAAGGTATTGGGTACCTGTCTGCCACAGTGATAGCGTTTAAGGCACGGTAAACACCGCATGGCCTCCAAGTCCCATTAGGTTTTTTTTTTACCATATGTAGCGGGCTAGCCCAGCAGCTATTCCAAGGCTGACATATGCCATTTTCTAGCATATATTTAAATTCCGCTTTAGCTGCCACTAACTGAGAGCCGATTAGTTTTCTTGCGCGTGAAAATACAGGGCTGCCACTTGTGACTATGTGGTGTATCACGTTACCATCAGTCGGCTTATATGCTCGGTCAAATGTAGCTAAGTCCTTGTACTCCTGCAGTAGATTTGTATATTGGTCATTATAATTATCGCATTATAAAACAGAATGCACGCTAGTTTGGATTGCGTCGCCACTTACCCTCGAGAGTGTTCTTCTGTATATTAGTATTTTTCTTTTGACATAGACTAATAGGTCAAAATAAGTAGTAGTGAAATACCACTCCTGGCGCCGATTAAAATTGCAAAATTGTGGCTGAAATTGTTAAATTGTTGGATGAAATTGTTAAATTGTGGCTGAAGTTGTTAAATCTGGGTAATTAAAATTTAAAAATTGTTAAATTCTTGGAAATTTGTGTTTTCGGCGGCGCTTTTATGTTTTTTGTTTACATTAGGAGTTTTTGGTTTACATTAAGTGTATGTCTGTCTGTCTGTCTCTCTGACTGTCCGCCTGACCGTGGGAATTGTTGTGTGGAATATTTTGTGTGAATGTATTAAGGTGACTCATAGCTTTGAGGTTTTAATGTGTGTATATGCCAACGGCAAAGCATGATTATTATTTTTTCCTAATACCGAAGGAAAAATCATGGAAAAGATTTGTCCTTATACCAACGGGAAAACGTGAAAGTTATTTTTTCTAATGCTAATGGTAGACTGTGATTTGGGTGGATGGGTGTTTGTAGGTGTTGTAATATGTAACCGTAGGAGTTTGTGGATCTATCTGTCTGCAGGAATTTAAGCGAAGCTTTGTTAAGCGAGGGGAGGGGGTGTAGTTGAGGTAGACCAATTACATGTATGTATGTATGCCTGTGAGAATTTATTGCTGATCGCTATTTGAGGTGGGTGGGGATGTTATGGAGGTAGATGGACCGTCTGTATGTGTGTGTGTATTTCTCTAGGAATTGGAATATATATATTTCTGTAGGAGCTTAAGCCTGATCGCGATTTATGAGGGGCGAGGTATTCTAGTAATATGTAACCGGAGGAATATGTATGTTTCTATGTATGTATGAGTTTAAGGGTGATCGTGATTTGAGGTGGGTGAGGATTTTGTTGAGGTAGATTGATTGTGGGTATGTATGTATGTATGGCTGTGAGAATTTAAGGTGATTGTGATTTATTAGAGGCGATATGTTCTTGTTATATGTAGCCATGGGAATCTATATGTATATATGGCTGTGGGAGTTTAAGACTATCCATAATTCAGGTAGGTGAGAGTGTTCTGTTGTTGAGATTAATGTTATATATTGTATATGTATGTATGACCATAGTAATTTGTGAATCTATGAGGATTTCAGGCTGGTCTTGATTTGTGAGGGCGGAGTGTTGTTAAAATGTTCTTGGATTTTTCTTAGATGAATTCTGCTGTGTGCATATGTATGCGTGTGTATATGAGTTTTTTGCGCTGGTATTTATATGTAGATAGAAGTAAATTGTTTTCAATATCGACATTTGGTACTATGAAATACTATCATATATCTGAACTTCCCTAATCCTAGTATGGCTTTATACTTACGATTGCTTTATATTTTTTCATGCTTAAATTTGTCTCGCGTTAAAGTCTGCCTTTGAGAAATTTGTTTATAATTACAGATTTTGTTTATTTAACTACATCCACCTTCTTTTTTCTACACACAGAAAAAAAACCAACTTAAAATCAGTAAAAACCATGTTGAATTAATAAGAAACATTAGAGGGTTAATAATACTAATTTATTAAAGTCGTCAGTTTTGAGGTATCTCAACATACATTTTCTATTATATATAAAATTATTGAATTAATGTGACGCATTCTTGTTTTTAAACAACATAATTTCCTTGAGTGTAGGTCATGCGGATTTATGCTGAATATATTTTCATGATGTTGCAGCCTTTATAGTCAAATGTATAAACATTTTTAAATGAAACTGATTCAACACCTCCAGCTTTGGTGATGACAGTCTTTTGTTAGCCAGTTTGCTTGGTGTAACTTTTTTCATTTTTTTATAAACATTTAAAATCAAAGGGGAGTTTTATAATGAAACTGTTATTTTCATAATTGATGAAAACAAACACTACTTTTTTTCCAATGAAATCATTTGAACTACTTTTGAAACCTTAGTTCTCTATAAAATTTATGTTTATTTTCCAGATTGTTTAATTTATAAGATTTTAAAAATTTGTGCTTCGGTTGTTATATATTCTCTTATACGATTATGAATGAGAATGCAGTAAGTTGATGTCTTTGCTTACTGTTTAAAATTAAAATTTTATTCAATTGGTCCCCTATTGAATAAAAGGAGGTTTTTTCTTAAGCTCTGATGCAGTTAAAAGTGCTGGAGATTCTTTCATACATATATCTAACAGGTTTTTTGGAATTTTAGATACATATAAAATAGAATTGAATAACATTTGTTTTTGATTTTTATGTTAAGAAGTATAGTAGTAGTGAATTGCCAATCCTGGCGCCGATTAAAATTGTTAAATTGTGGCTGAAATTGTTAAATTGTGGCTGAAATTGTTAAATTTGGGTAATTAAAATTTGAAAATTGTCAAATTCTTGGAAATTTGTGAAATTTGATACCTTCGAGGGTGGTTCAATAAGTCCGTCCAAATTTTTGTTTACATAAGGAGTTTTTTGTTTACATTAACTTTGTGGGAACGGGTGATTTTTTTGGGGTAATATTAATTGTGATAACGGGTGATTTTTTTGTGGGTGTGGTTTAAGGGGTTTTATAAGATTAAGATTTCACAAGTGTATATGCCGACGGGAAAATCATGAAAATGATTTTTCCTAATACCAATGGTAAAAATAGTGATTATTCATTTTTCCTAATGCCTACGGCAATGCATGATAAGTTTTCCTAATGCCTACGGCAATGCGTGATAATTTTTCCTAATGCCTACGGCAATGCATGATAAGTTTTCCTAATGCCTACGGCAATGCATGATAAGTTTTCGTAATGCCGACGGCAATGCATGATAATTTTTTCTAATGCCTACGGCAATACATGATTATTATTTTTTGAAATGCCGACGGCAATACATGGTTATTATTTTTTCCTAATGCCTGCGGCAATACATGAGTATTATTTTTTTCAAATGCCGACGGCAAAACACATTTTTATTTTTTTTTCAAATGCCGACGGCAAAACATGATTATTATTTTCTAGTACCAGAGGGAAAATTGCCAGTGCTGCCAGACTATAGAAATTTGTTGTCGTATTACTATATCAGTAATATCAGAGAAAATAGATTTGATGACTACTACGCGATTCTCATATGAATCGGGGGAATATGTGTATAATTTCCTCACGCTAATAAATTGTTATAAATAAAATAATTAAATAAATTAATAAACAATTAATTTAATTATTTTATTTATTTATAAAATGTTCTCTTGCATATGAACACCCTATACTTGTGTGTGGATGATCCAGCTTGTTTGTCGCTGGTATTTATTTATTTGTTTAAGAAATATAATTGTATGTATGTATGTATGTATATTTGTATGTGTATGTATGTATGTATGTATGTATGTGTGTATATTTGTATGTGTATGTATGTATGTATGCATGTATGTGTATTTGTGTGTATGACTGAGGGTGCTTGTGCGTAAAATATTTTGTAGAATACATTTATATTTTGCAACGTAATCATTTTCTTTGTCTACGATTATTTTAAAGCAGCAAAGTTTCAATTAAGTACAATCATCAGCAGAGAAATAAAAAAAGTAAAAATTTGCAAGTAAGCAATAAAGTTAACTCTCCTCCTCGCCACTTCCTTCTCTTTCATTTATCTAGTTTGTATTTGAAATAAGAAAACACTTGTACATTCTTTTATTTGTTATACATTTATTGTTTAAAATTTTTTTAAATTTTATAATAATACATACATACATATATAAATTCATATTTTAAAAAGTAAAAAAGTTCATTTAAAGCAAGACATTTCTTTTGTTAGTAAAATAGCATTTTTTAATGCGCAAACACCAAAATTATGATAACTACAATAAAGATATTCTGGATACTTGATTTCCATTTGTTTAAATTGATGCAGCCTATATCCTCAACGTTAGAAATTTTTCGGTGCAACATTTTTTCCAACCATAGTCTTTTTTCTTCACCTTTTACATAAATTGTTGAACATCTTGCGTTGGCTTTTAAAAAATTGCAAACGCTTTGAAATGAAACTGATCCAGCAGTCCAGTTTAGGTGATGATAGTTTTTTGTTAGCCACTTTGCTTCTCTTTGCTTTTTTATTGATAACCATTTAAAATCAAATGGGGATTTTATAATGAAATGGTTATATAATTGTTGAAAACAATCGCTACTTCTTTTGCGATGAAATCATTTGAATTACTCTTGAAACCTTGTACGTCTATAAAAATGATGTTGTTATCCATATTACTCAATTTATAAGACTTTTCAAACTTGTCCTTTGATAGGTATATATTCTATTATACGATCATGAATAAGAATGCAGTAAGCTGTTGTCTTTGCTGCAATATTAGTTGCTGTTTCAAATTCTATTTTTATATCAATCGGTCCGTTATTGAGGTCCATTATTCTGATGACTGACATCTACTACAATAATAGGAGCTTTTGTCTTAAACTCTGGTGTAGTTAGAAGCGGTTGAGATTCTTTCATATAATAGCTTTGTTGAAATCTTATATACATATCATATAGAATTGCATATCGTTCATTTTTAAACTTTATGTTAAGATCATCATATGGATATGAGACTGAATTTAAATATACTTTTAAATTAGTCAAATCACAATGAACTTATTTTCTTGTTGAAAAGCAATCAATACAAAACGTGGGCGTTCTCTATTTGCAGCCAGTTTAAAATTCCAAATATGGCTAGTTCCTATGTTTAATTGTGGATTAATATGACAATCCCAACTGCGAAATGCCATAGGTATAGAAGCACCATTATTAATAATTTTTATCATATTCAATTTGCTAAAGTCCGATAATTGTACATGTGGGATTCTCCATGAGATGAGTGAAATTGTAAGTTTAGCTTTTTCAGTAGAAACACTCGAGCGCACAAGATCTTCATCGTTTTTATTGCGCAAGAGTATCAATTTATGTTTTCCATTTAGTATAACTTTGTTGTAGTCTTCAGCGAATCCTAGAAGCATTTTTAGAGGTACATAGAAATTAAAAAATCCATTTACAAGAGTGACATCGTCAATTTTGTTCCATCCAGCATTTTGCACCACGTTGCTTTCAGTTGGTGACATAGAAACCAAATTTTTTATGGTGCTTGTGGCTCCTAAATATCTTGTATGATCAATTTCAATTCCATTGAGCTCATAGCGAATTTCATCAAACAGATATGCCACAAAGTTGTTTTTTAGTATAAAGTTCTCTGAAGATGACGAAGATTTGGTCGTATTATCATCAGCAACAAACCCCTCCACATAAATGTAGCTCTCACTGGGTAGCACGTACAAATCTTGATTTTGTATTGAAATTCTAATTTCATCGTTATTATTGTAAGACTGTAAGTATGGTTCATATGTATGATAGTCCTTTTTGATTATATTTTCATCAGACAAAGGTTTATCTAAGACATCTATTATTGAACTCATTTTGTCTTTAATTTCAAATTCAATGACCTCAGAAAATTTTTATTTGATTTTGTTAGAGATTTTTGTTGAACTGTTCGCTTTAATGTTGTTGTTGTTTTTGCTGCTATATTTTTCAATGTATTTGTGTTGTATATTAGCATTATTTAGTTGACCTTAAATGTATTCGTATTGTAATTTCCTCTCCTCGGAAATTATTTAAATCACCGTGTTGATCAAGTACGCGCAACGCTAGTGAACTTATCTCTCTGGTGTTCACAGGTAAATAGATGAGATTTCTTGGAACCTCGCCTATTTTATAGCCTGGAGGCACATTTATCGGAAATTCATGAAGTGTATGCGATTTGGAGTTATTCATATATGTGTTAATAGCGATACTAGTTTCAATTCGCAAGAGATTCACTTTAAAAATATTAACTGGAAGATCTGAGTAATAATATTTGTTTGGTGTTAGGATTTTGCTATTGAATCCTAAAAGTTTTCCAATTGTGTTGTCTTTATTAAAATATATATGATCCTTGGAACTATTAACTTTAACTTGCATTGTATTGTTATTGGCTTCAATAAAAATCTTATTTGCTGGACAAAGTCGTTTGTATTGCTCTTCCATAAAATCAACTATATCATTTAATTCGTAAGATCCAATTGGTATTTCAATTTTATGTTCTCCTATATGAAACATATTGTTGTAAGTGTCTACATTTGGAATACTGTTGTATGAATGAAAATCAGTTAGAGCACACTCATATGCACCATGTAATTCAATAGGAGGAAAGTAACTAGCAGATAATTCTGATGAGTTAGAGCTCAGAGTAAGTGTTATTGACATTATAACAGACTGATTACAATTAAATAAAGTTTAGTACACAGTATGGTTTATAAGCATAATTTACATATTTATTTCATTTTCTTATTTTAAAATTAACATTATTTTCTTAATATTAATGCTATTATTGTTCTTGATATGATGCTGTTGGTGATTTAGTTTTTCTTCCAACTATAATATTTCATCTTTACTTATCCAAGAATTGTGTTGATCTGAAAATCCTAGCCATTTAACATATACTTCCTTCGCTTTAGTTTTGAGAACCTTTTCAACTAAATATGTATTTGGATATCTAGTTTTTGAAAGTTCATCAGTATAGAATCCACCTTTAATAGGATTACCAAGGTAATCTTCTAATATGTATGTTGCAGGATTTGTATTTTGAACTTTGGTAGTTGTGAATATTTCTGTGGTCCAATTTGGAGTATAACCTTTTTCAAAGATATGCTTATGCGAACATGATCTCCTACATTAAATTTCGACATTTTATACATCTTCAAATGACTGTATACTGTATTAAGCAGCTTTTGCTCATTTGTTGAGTTGACTTTAATAGGAGACATTTTAATTGTGCGATGAAATTTTTTATTGTATGCTTTAACTAAATCTTTGTGTATATCAATCCACTTATATGAACCATAATAGCTAAATTCTTTCCACATCATTCCTTTCAATGTTCTATTAAATCGTTCTACAATTGATGCTTGAGTAGTGATTAATGTCGTATTTATGCATTAATTTTTCAAAGTTTTTGTTGAAAAATTCTTTACCATCACCTGTTTGTAAGTTTTTTGGTACTCGCCCCAATTCAAAAATATCTGCCATTGCCTTGGTTGTTTCGAGTGCAGTTTTTGTGTTTAGTGGTAGTGCCCATGCAAATTTTGAAAATGTCTCGATTACAGTCAACAAAAATCGATAATTTTTATTTTCTTTAGAATAGTTCCCCATTTCAACTAAATCAGCTTGCCAAAGAACATCAATTGCTTTCATTACAACTCTGCGACGCACAGAATGTTTTCGTGCTTGCTTATGGAGTTCATTTACTAAATTTCTTTTTGAAGACATTAAGTTGTTTTTACAGATTTTTTGGAGAGTGTTGTGATCTACTTGAAGGATTTTCAGCTATTGATACAAACATGTAATTTTCCAATCTATACATTTTCTCATTAAGCTGCTCAATTTGTTCTTCAAAGGATGTTTTCATTTTTTGGATATCTTTTTCAATTTTATAATTTTCTTCTATATCTAATTTTATTTCACGTTGTAGTTCTTCGATTTGCATTTGAAGATCTTCTTGAATTACAGTATTATCTGCCTTAAAGTATGTTAATAATTTCTCTTCTAGTTTTTCGATTTGAGTTTGCAGAAACAATTTATTGATAACATCGTTTTCCTCCAGAGCTTCTCCAACATTTTTGATCCTTTTGTTTTGGACATCAATGTTGTTGTTCGTATCCACAAATAACCCCAACAGTTAAGGTGCATTTTTCAAAGAAATTATGTTGCTAGTATTGTTTAAGTAGTGTCCAAATTTATCAACAGACATGCCATATATACTTTATTAAAGTTAATGTATTATATTCGCTTCACGTAGCTCTTCAATAATTGATACAATCTCGTTATTGTGATTAGTATGACCTGCACCTTGTGATGCGAGCAGTAGTCGAAGTCGATCTACTAACGCATTTGGATCATCCCAGTATATATAGTTGGGCTTATGAATATTAAATTCCATCATTCCATCACCTAAATAGCTACCTTTTGGCTTAGATCCTGTTGATTGGGGTAAATTCTTCTGGTTTTTCTCGTCAATAAATTTCTTAATAATATGTTTATATTTATATCCTCTAGTACCCTTTATTTGACCATCAGGTGTATAGTAGTAGTAGTTATTAAAATCTTTTTATAGATTTCGAGTTAAAATTTATCATAATTTTTTGGTATTTTATGAAACATTAGAGAAAATAGCCCTGGTGTTAGGGCCCATATTTGACCACCAACTTGTATTTTATCTTCATTAAGTTTGAGCGTACTATCACCAAATTTCCATTCATTATTGAAATCTTTATGTGGACCATAGTTTGTATCTAGTTCATTTCTTCCTTCCAAGACTGATAAGTCAGTATAAGTATCTTCTGTATTGGAAGTCTGTGAGTAAAAATCATCATCATCATCATCGTCATCATCATTTACAGTATTAGCATCATTTAATGAGATGGTATTATCAAATATTGTTCCTTCTGCTAGTTTCTTTGGTGTACTTGACTCTATCTTGACTGATGTTTTTTCAGGCTTAAGACTTGTATTATTTTCAACTTCTACCTTCATTTTACTTTCTTCTTTCATGGGAATTCTTTTAATTTTTTTAGAACTCTTTATGAATTCTTTGAGTGGTTCTGTTATAGGTTTAAATGTATCTCTTAGTTGTTCATGTGTATCTATTTCACCAGTTTTTATACTACGAAGCTTTTTCTTCAAGACATTTGTCAACACCAATTGTTTTAAAATTTTCTCATCCATGTTTAATAATAATAAATAACAGGCATCAGCTATTAGATCAGGTATCAGCCTTTTACGACCTGGTCTGGTTATCAGATCAGCTTTTTAGGGCCTAGTCTGGTTTTCAGATCAGCTTTTCAGGACCTGGTCTGGTTTTCAGATCAGCTTTTCAGGACCTGGTCTGGTTTTCAGATCAGCTTTTTAGGACCTGGTCTGGTTTTCAGATCAGCTTTTTAGGACCTGGTCTGGTTTTCAGATCAGCTTTTTCGCACCTGGTCTTGTTATCAGATCAGCTTTTTAGGACCTGGTCTGGTTTTCAGATCAGTTTATCAGGTAGCAGCTCAGCTTATAGCAAATAGATGTGTGAAGTTTAAAGTTAGATTAATAACTAAAGTGAATGTTTATCAAGAGTAGTTTATATAGTTATGAAATAGTCAAATTACTTTCTGTAGCGACCATTATTTAATTCATTATCTTTGCTTATTACCAAAAATCCATATTTATCCTTCCAACACTCTCTACAAACTTCTTGGAACTTTTCATAACTCATATCGTTGCCAACATGATCCCTATAAACATGCTTCATATTCATCTCATCTTGCTTAAACATTATAATAACATTTGCATTGTCTCTTATTAAATGGTTAGGAATTCTAGTATAAGTTTGACACAAGTATAATGAATCAACATCCCTATGTCGCCCCATACAAAAATATGTACGTATATTATTCTGCTTTTCACATGCAACATCATCAAATATCATAATTGAATTAGTTTTAGCTTTGTCAGGTGGAATAACTGATTCATTATCTGTAAATGTATAATATCCCATTCCTTTAATTGGTGAAATTAGTTTCTTCAGATATTCATATTTGGGCTGCTATAAAGATTTTGAGTATAAATAGATGTTTTCAAACTTGAGTCCATTAGGACTTTCTAGTAAGCCAATCATAACATAAGTCTTTCCACAATTTGATGGTCCCACTATTAGAGCACGAATAGAATTTGGTAAGAGGGGGCTGTGCTTTATTTTCGAAGTAATGTTCGATAATTGATCAATATTACGAACTAAAATATTTTTATGTTGTTTCACTAACTGCATTTTTGTAACTAAATGCATTTCATAATTGTTACCTCTTATTATAGAAAAAATTAGATAATATGGTTATACGATATCAGAAAACGTTTAGTCATAAAAACACCTTCGTTGGAGGAGGTATAGTAGATAAAATAATGTACGCTCTACCTGGTGAGCTTCATCTTCCTGGATATCAGTACTGTGGACCTGGAAGAAAACTACAAAAACGTTTAAATCGAGGTGACAAAGGAATTAATTTATTGGACTCTGCTTGTAAAAATCACGATATTGCGTATTCAAAAAATAAAGATTTAAGTACTAGACATAAAGCTGATAAAATACTGGAAAATTCAGCTTGCAATCGAGTTTTATCAAAAGATAGTAGTCTTGCTGAAAAATCATTTGCATATATGGTTACTAACGCAATGAAAGCCAAAACAAAATTTGGTATGGGTGTGGAGAAAAAGAAAAATGTTGGAAAGAACAAGCTAAATGATAAAAAACTGTTTAGAACATCAATTAGAGCTGCAACAAAAATACTAAATAAGGAAAAGCCATTAGGTATTAACTCAGCTATTAAAATTGCTCGAAAAACTATCAACAAATCATTAAAAGGAAAAAAATCTCAAATTATAGTACCACGTGTAATACGTGTCCCAAAAATTGGTGGATTTTTGCCTCTAATACCGATTTTAACTGCTCTGGATGCAATTGGTAGTCTAACAACTGGAGGTGCTGCCATAGCTAAAGCTGTAAATGCAACAAAGAATGCCAAAAATCAACTTGATGAAGCAACTAGACATAATAGAGCGATGGAATCTATAGCACTTGGCAAAGGACTTTACTTAAAACCATATAAAAAAAGTTATGGTTTAGTTCACAAAGAAGAATCAAAAAACTCTTAGAGATGCTGCCCAACAGACCACTATCTGATGTGGACCTAAACCGTTCCTCTATAAATATTCCATATTTTAGAAAAGTTTTCATGTTGAATACTCTACCAAAACGAGCAAAGAAAATTGAATGTGGAATAATGAACTTAGATGTATCAACAGGACCTGGTACACATTGGGTAGCATATTATAAAAACAACAATGAAAAAGAATATTTCGAAAGCTTTGGAAACTTACAACCTCCTTCAGAAGTACTCAAATATTTTGGTATAAATGTAAAATACAACTATAAGCAACATCAGAATTTTAATACATTTACCTGTGGTCACTTATGTCTTAAATTTCTTTATGAAATAACTGAAAATATTAAATAAAAACACAAACATTTATATCTTACAAAACTCTTTAATGTCTTTTTATTTATAATTTAAAATACAAAGCTAATATATTTTATTGCCAAATAGGAAATTGGGAATTTTGAATTAGAAATTCACTCAGCTCACTCTCAACGATTAGATTTTCTTCACCTTCTCTGCTTAAGCAGTTAGATCCACTGGATAGATCTTTAATATCGTCATCTGTTAAAATATTATACCGTTTAGGCAGGAACATTATGTGTTTATTCATTTCCACTTTTAGTGTTGGTCCATATTTAGTTGTTACACGTAACACATTTCTAATAGTATATTTCTTTGATGATCCAAGCTCCTTTATGTGGATTAAAGTTTTGCTGTTTAGATCATTAAATTTTGAAACTAGATTTGATGTGGAGTCCATTTTTTAATTAGTTCTTCTCACTTTGAATGTTTAACTGGAAATGATCTTAAAAGAAGCGATGATGACTTCAAGAAGACTAATCAAAAATAATTATGGTGAAATAGTGAATAAGTGGTGGATAGTGATAGACAGAAAGAGATAGTTATAGAGAAAAAAGGGATAGAGAGAGATAGAGTGCTAAAAAGAAATATGGAATAGAGATGATGGTATAGATTTTTTAAAGATTAGGAGATACAACTTTAAAAATTAACTGAGAAAATTAGTCTTTAAGGAACCTTCCAACATTCATCATCATTCATTTATCAGCAAATAAAATGAGCCAAATTAGACGTACTCTAAACCAATTTATGAGAGATTTTGAAAGCTTCAGGCTTTCTGATCATTGGGAGATGATAAAATTTTTCCAAAATATGCTGGATGAGAACGAAGAATATGGAGTTATGGAAGATGAAGACAACACAGAAGGGCACTTCAAAAGCTGTCCTTGGTATGATCCTGAGTGTGAGGAAGGACTCGATACTTGTAGATGTACAATATATTTTTTACGAAAAAGTATGTATATTAGAACATCTAATAATTGGATACTACGAAATGTTTCCATCATTATAAATAAAATAAATAAAAATTAAACTAAATTGTATTATTAAAAGAAACAAAAGAAATAAATATAAAATAAAATTGTATTATTAAAATATTCCTCGTTTTGTATTATTTTTTCTAAAGGAAAATTAGGAATCATCTGTTTGTAAGTTTTTTGATATTCACCTCAATTGAAAAATATTTTCCATTGTCCTGGTTGTTTCTCTTTATGAAATTTAATGGAATTTAATAATATTGTGAAATTCAATTTCTCTTGTACAGAACTTCTCAAAGAAAACAAGACTGTGCATGTTTAAATGATATAAAAACAAGACTGTAAATGATTAAGCGATATGAAAACAAGAATTTGCAAATAAGCAAAAACAAAAAATTTTTTGATCCAACGAAGTAAAACCAGTAAAGAAATAAACACCAGTCACATATTTCATTCTTTTTTCAATATTTTATTTCAAATTTTTTCTTAAAAATTTATTTACATATGTACAATCATTTTTCTTGATAAATAAATAAATAGGATTTTATAATTATAATTATATGATTTTAACAACAATAAATAGGATTTTATTTACAATAATTTTTCTTTTAATAAATAGGATTTCATTTACAATAATTTTTCTTTTAATAAATAGGATTTTATTTACAATAATTTTTCTTAATAACAAAGATTTTATATACAATTTAAAAGTAATTAACTAAAAACTAATTAATTTTAACCATTTTCTTGCATTCTAGCAATCTCATCTAGCAGCATGTCAAGTTCGTATTCAGGGTTAGTTTCCTTAATACGAAAATGATACCATGCATATGTGTTAATGTTATTTGTCCTAATTTTTCTCTTATCGTCTCCATAACTTAATACTACCTTATTTAATTCACTAGTATATATTTTATGTAGCTTAGATTTAAATGTTAACATACTATCATATACATTGGTCTTATTGAATAAACAATTTTTATAAGTAGCTTAACTATATTTATCTAATATGGCTCTCTTTACCCCCTTCGATTTCTTTACATCATTTTGATCTTGAACACTAAATGAATACATTTTAGATCGCAACCCGACAAACTCTTTCATTATTTTTCCACAATTTTCGTCTTTCATCATACCCAGCACCTTTTTATTAACTAGAGGAAAATTATAAATGTTGTCTGTAGGATAGTCCGATGTATCAAATTGCTCTTGTATGTCATTTTTTATGTCAGCATAAAAGTCGGTCGTCTTTATTGAATATATAAAAGAGTCCGTCTCCATATTGTTTAAGGAGAGTTTTGTCTTAAACTTAGGTTCCATGTAGCCGTAATGGAAATTATACATTTTCCATTTGGACAGCTCGAGTACACAAAATCCTAAGTAAATTGGTTTATTGTAGCAGGTTTTGACTCTTGTCATTTCAATTGCTACCAGGTCCTCGGAAAATATAGATAAACTATGAAAATTTGGTTTTGATATTGAATCTTGGGCCCCAAATGATTCCGATTCGTTTTCTCCCAACTATTGACAATTTTAACATCTCTCCTCTTGTCGCCATTTTCCATGGTTTTACCATACACTGCATTATTGAGTAGTTTGAAAAATTTTTTTTCAAAGGCATTTTTAGCAGTGGCCCTATGTCTGGTATTTAAATCAATGTAGCCTTTAAGAACCATGGAGATTGTTTAAATGCTAGAATACGATGAGTTTTCTTAAAAAATTAACCATATTCTAAGCACTGTTTCAGAACTCTAAAGTGTATCACATATGATTGCTTTGTAGAGAAATCGGTAATCAACTTGTTGTACTTCGCTTGCATAGGTTTCTTATTTTCAGCGCAAAAAGGAATGAATGCAAATGAGAGGGATAATCCAACGTGACCTCATATACATAACCGTCTGTTCCATTATCAGCTATGCTGTTTGGATCCAGATTCAGCTCGTCTTGCGATAACCATCTGAATCCACCATGAGGAAGATATTCCGACATTGCCCAACCGTAAAGGTTATTTGCGTCTAAGTAGACAAGAAATTCTGATGGTTTTGATGCATCGAAATCTTCCAAATATTTGTTATTTGCTTTCGAATATCTTTGGCTACACTGTACGATCCCCCCACGTATACCTTTTTTTATAAAATTGTACATGTCTATGTCTGTCAATAATTCTAATTCAATTTTTTATATTTGAGCATTGCATCCCAGGAAACGCCAGGTGCTGTATAATATTGGCATGGATCGAGCTCATAAATACCCTTACAAACTTTTCTAAAGTTCTCAAAAATATCTGTCAGTAAGAGGACATCTGTTTTTAAGTAAAGTTCCATGTAGTCTTTCATAGTTTTGCAACCAAAAGTATTCCATACCTCTACAGCATGTGAGTATTCCTCTAAAGAACACTCTTTATTGTTCAACTTATTAAAGAAATCACTGCGTGAAGGGAGCTGACACTCATCTAATTTTTGAAATGAATTTAGGTACTCATAGGGGAAAATACCTTTTTTCTTAATAAGCTGAAACTCGTTTTCTGACTGAAATAAGGACCTTATAGTGCTGAAATCATTATCCGACAAATTGCAGGCTAATGATTCCAAACTCTCAGCCATAAAACGTATAGTATCAAGAAATCTTATTTCAAGCTTATGACCATCACTCATTTCTGAAAATTGGGAGAGGGATATATAAAGCTCCTTATTGAGAGGGAGTACTTTCAGCTGCATTGAAATTTCACCTAGTTCTTTAATAAAAAGATGTGAGTCATAGTTTGAATAATTATGAAAGTAAACTGGTATAAACTTGGGAATTTGATAATTTAAATTACACTTATTGTGGGCTGCACCTCTATATTTACCACTAATGTGGCAATGATCTCTAACGCGATCTTTACCTAAAAATTTTTGACAAATATGACAATTTACCGCACTATAAAAACTATAAACATCAGAAGGGGATAAAGTATCCATTTGCCTATTATTAACTAAGTAATTATTGTAAATATCCTCACAATCTTTAACTAAATATGATACAAATTTTTTTGAGGCATCTTTCCCAGTATAAACCCTTAACTTATCTAACTTACTGTTATGGAGACAACAAGGAGTGTGCTTTTTAATTAAACTAGTTTTATTACTTACATTATCACTTATATCTTCCAGGATGCATTCGAAGTCAGCGTAAACCACAAAGGGGACATCCATTTTCCTTTGATGTCCCTTAAAGCTGAGAATTGCATCCGGACCTGATGGCATACTTGTCACGATTTTGCCGCATTCCATCTTATGATGACTTATTCCACTCTCGCTATGAGTGTACTGCAGACAGGTGTTGCAGAAATGTAGTTTGTGTCCATTCTGCGTTATCTGACTTCGTAAAAGTCTGTGAATAATAAAAAATAAAATAAACGATTATAAGTAAAATGTATCTATTATAAAATATATAAAACAAATATATGTAACATTAAATTAAAGTGTAGTATAATTTTTTAACTTACTTTGATATGTCCTTTATCAAAATATAGTGATGAACTTCACCATTCTCCAAAAGAAGCAAGTTTACATGAGTAATTTTCTCTTCCTTAGTCACATAATAGGGACCAATGATTTGATTTGCCTCCTCATCATACCCAAATACGTTAACGCTTATTGTAGGATTGTTCACCTCAAACACGTTAATTTTTTTTAGAGCTAATGGGAAGCTTAAATTTTTGAAATTTAGCACTTCGCAGAAATGTCCTGAATACCATAAGAACTGCAACGTTCTTGATTGTATGTTGTGGTATCCATGGCAGCAATCAAACACCACTTGAAGCAGTATTCATCATCGTTTTGTATATTGATGCAAGCTTTTTTTCTTCCTAGTTTTTGGGGTGTGGATATCCAACTTGATCCTTTGACGAGCGACGATTTGTTGATGTTGATTTCTGCTCGGACTATGCGTGATAAAGTCCAACCAGAATCGCGCTCTTCAAATTCGGACATTTTGGTTGAAATCTCCTCAATCTGTTTACGGAATATTTCTTTTATGTTGTCTGCCTTCGTCACCAAACTCATTTTAGCTACATGTGTTATAACACACAACTCCAAATCTTCTTCAACAATTTTGATATACTCCGCCACAATACTCACATGAAATAATTTTTTAATAATAATAATTTAATAATTGTATGCTTACACAAAGTCATGTGAAGTCTCCCAATAAAAATATTTATGTTTTCCTTCATAAACTCTTCCAGAAGAAGTTGGTCCTTAGTAGTAGTGAATTACCAATTCTCCCCCAATTAAACTTGCAAAATTGTTGGATGAAATTGTTAAATTGTTGGTGAAATTGTTAAATTTGGGTAATTAAAATTTGAAAATTCTTAAATTCTTGGAAATTTGTGAAATTTGATACCTGCGAGGGTGGTTCAATAAGTCCGTCCAAATTTTTGTTTACATAAGGAGTTTTTTGTTTACATTAACTTTGTGGGAACGGGTGATTTTTTTTTTTGGGGTAATATTAATTGTGATAACGGGCGATTTTTTTGTGGGTGTGGTTTAAGGGGATTTATAAGATTAAGATTTCTCAAGTGTATATGCCGACGGGAAAATCATGAAAATGATTTTTCCTAATACCAGTGGGGGAAATAGTGATTATTAATTTTTCCTAATGCCTACGGCAATGCATGATAATTTTTCGTAATGCCGACGACAATGCATGATAATTTTTCCTAATGCCTACGGCAATGCATGATAAGTTTTCCTAATGCCGACGGCAATACATGATTATTATTTTTTTGAAATGCCTACGGCAATACATGAGTATTATTTTTTTCAAATGCCGACGGCAAAACATGATTATTATTTTTTCCTAATACCGAAGGGAAAATCATGGAAATGATTTGCCCTTATGCCGACGGGAAAACGTGAAAGTTATTTTTTCTAATGCTAATATAGGTTTTGGTAGACTGTGATTTGGGTGGATGGGTGTTTGTAGGTGTTGTAATATGTAACCGTAAGAGTTTGTGGATGTATTTGTCTGCAGGAATTTAAGCGAGGCTGTGATAAGCAGGGGCGGGGGTGTAGTTGAGGTAGATCGATTACATGCATGTATGCCTGTGAGAATTTAATCCTGATCGTGATTTGAGGTGGGTGGGGTGTGTTGTGGAGGTAGATGGATCGCCTGTATGTGTGTGTGTGTGTGTGTGTGTGTGTTTGTTTGTGTATGTGTGTGTGTATATATTTCTGTAGGAGCTTAAGGCTGATCGCGATTTATTAGGGGCGAGGTATTCTAGTAATATGTAACCGGGGGAATCTGTATGTTTGTATGTATGTAGGAGCTTAAGGCTGACTATGATTTGGGTGGGTAGGGTTGTTGACGTAATATGTAGCCATAGGGATTTGTAGGTGTTTTTGTCTGTAGGAGTTTAAGGCTGGTCGTGATTTGAGGTGGGTGAGGATTTTGATGAGGTAGATTGATTGTGTGTATGTATGTATGGCTGTGAGAATTTAAGATGATTGTGATTTATTATAGGCGATATGTTCTTGTTATATGTAGCCGTAGGAATCTAAGTATATGTATATATGTCTGTGGGAGTTTAAGACTATCCATAATTCAGGTAGGTGAGAGTGTTCTGCTGTTGAGATTAATTTTATATATTGTATATGTATGTATGACCATAGGAATTTGTGAATGTATATCTGTGAGGATTTTAGGCTGGTCTTGATTTGTGAGGGCGGAGTGTTGTTAAAATTTTCTGTAATTTTTCTTTGATGAATCCTGCTATGTGTGTGTGTGTGTATGCGTGTGTATATGAGTTTCTCGTACTAGTATTTATATGTAGGTAGCAATAAATTGTTTTCAATATCGACAGTTGGTACTATAAAATACTATCATATCTGAACTTCCCTAATCCTAGTATGTTTTTATACTTACGATTGCTTTATATTTTTTCATGCTTAAATTTGTCTCGCGTTAAAGTCTGCCTTTGACAAATTTGTTTATATTACAGATTTTGTTTGTTTAACTACATCCAACTTCTTTGACTGGACGACTTTTCGACACACAGAGAAAAAAAAAAGACCAACTTAAAATCAGTAAAAACCATGTTGAATTAATAAGAAACATTAGCGAAGGTTTAGTCATATTGAAATTTCTTATTTCAATATGGAAAAATATTAATTTACAGTATTCATTTATTAAACTCATTAGTTTTTAGGTAGCTCAACATACATTTTCTATTATTGAATTAATGTGACGCATTCTTATTTTTACGCAGCATAATTTCCTTGAGTGTAGACCAAGCGAATTTATGCTTAATATATTTTCATGATGTAGATATGTAAGTGTGATTGTTAAGATCTAATAAATACTTGAAATTTGATATGTACACATATGTACATACCTACAAATTGATTTTATGTTTGCATGTATGTATTTATGTACATACAAATAAGTGTTTATATCAATCTTTCAATACATATTTTTTTCGTCATGTCATGTCTTTTGTTGTTGTTGTTGCTGCTGCTGATGTTGCTGCGTATAGATGTGAAATATCTTCAGCTTTTTTACTTGAAATTAAAAAAAAAACGTTGTTTTAATTTTCATTTGCATTTACTTAAAAGTTTGCGAGGATTTTCTATTTTAAGTAAAGCTGAATTCCTGAAGATACATACTCTAAAGTAATAGTAACTATAACAGAAATATTTCCTATATTTAATTTAAATTTGCTTAAAGTTGATGCAGCCTATATAGTCAACGTTAGAAATTTTTGGAGGGTGTGCATTGCAAAACCTTTCAAAAATTTATAAACATTTTTAAATGAAACTGATTCAACACCTCCAGCTTTGGTGATGACAGTTTTTTTTTTGTTAGCCAGTTTGCTTGGTTTAACTTTTTTTATTTATTTTGATAAACATTTAAAATCAAAGGGGAGTTTTATAATGAAATTGTTATTTTCATAATTGATGAAAACAAACGCTACTTTTTTCCAATGAAATCAATTGAAGTACTTTTGAAACCTTAGTGCTCTATAAAATTTATGTTTATTTTACACATGGCTTAATTTATAAGACTTTAAAAATTTGTCCTTCGGTGGTTATATATTCTATTATACGATTATGAATAAGAATGCAGTAAGCTGGTGTCTTTGCTTACTGTTTCAAATTAGCTTTTTTTTTCTTAAACTCTGATGCAGCTGGAGATTCCTTCATACTTATATGTAACAGCTTTTATGTTAAGAAGTATAGATATGAATGTACTTTTAAATTAGTTAAACCATAATAAACAAACTAATTTTCTTCTTGAATAGCGATCAACAGAAAATAAAGTCGATTTCTAAGAATTTAAATCTACTCTCTTGGCGGTTTCTGTAGTATAGAGTAACCGCGTATACTACACGAATTAATTAATTAATTAGGGATAATACGATATATATTTATTTTATGAAGGCTGATCGTCTTTAGCTTTTATTTGATGTGCTAGAAGACACGATTTTTTCTCATTTTATTAAAGTTCAGATTATTGTATTCATATTTTTGATATCTTTAATTTAATTGTGCTTTGTGTGTCTGTTAGCAGACTGTACGTATAAGTTAGTCAGTCACTCTTTATTTTTATTTATTTTTCCTTCTAATGTGTCACTAATTTTTGATTTTACTACTTCAAATAGAGAACATTTACATATATAATTTTTAAAAGTATACATATACATACATAAATATATGTATGTATGTATGTAAAAATTAGTTCATATACAAGGAAACACATGTTTAGTAATCAACTATTGTAGAAAATCGATCATAAAGAACTCACTTACCTCCACCAGCAAGCAATTCACCATAAGTATTTCCATAAAGTGTCAGAAACATTGGAATATCTATTTTTGGGAGAATTTTACCTCAAGTGTTTCAACATGTGGTTTACTGGTTGACCCCTTGAAGTAATTCTTGTTAACGTAGGCTTGATTGTATCGCATGCAGATGTAATGATTTTTCACTTAAAAAAGGTGCTCTCAGCATCAATCATAACCTATACAACACATTCATGAGTTGTATTGATCCAGATACAATTGCTGTCGAATTCATTATTAAAAAAGAGTTTTTCATCATCATCTAACAGCTTTATTCATATTTTTTTCTTAGCATGCATGCCTTAGCATGCTTCTATCGATAATGACGCGAGAGTCCGAGATGTAGTGGTGTTTCAAAAATCTATACTATTCGATTTTACGAATTCACTCTTTTGAATTTTTTGCACAGTAGATACATATATATGTACATACATATGTAATTCATTTGCAAAAATTTAATGACGTGAGGAATTTTTTAATTATATGTACATGCCCCGACATGCTTTCATTTTTTCAGTAAATTTATTTGATACTCATACCGATAAATATATAAAGTAATATCTGTTTAGATTGCATTTTATAATTTATGCATGCTTCAGCATGATTCTTATTGAAGTCCATATTTATTCACTAAATTTGTTTCATACTCATTTATACACCTCTACATTCTTAAAGAATGGATACCAAAGTCCACTTTCTTTAGTTTATTTACATATGTTTTCTAAAGATCTGGTAGCTAAAGAAATGAACAAAGTAAAGATCTTTTATAATAGGCCCATATTCGTATTTTAAAATTTTTTGTTTAGAGCTTTCAAAATGGAAAATGTACATCTTTTACTATAAAAACTAATAATAAGATGTGTTGCTGTTTTACTTCATTTTGAACGCTTAAGTTTTCACAATATTTCATACTTACCAACAAGTTTAGAGAATTACAATACATTAAGTTAATTACCTTTCCTAAGACCTATCATTCTTTATCAATTATTCAAAAACAAGAAAAACTAGATTTTTCCTTTGTAATTTTGTTTTTATATAATTTTATATAGAAACATTTTATCATCTTCAAATTACTGTATACTGTATTTAGCAGTTTTTTCTTGAACTTTTCTATTTTATACACTAAGTAAGTCTTTATATATCAACCCACTTATATGAATGATTAATGATAAATTCTTTTCACATCATTTCTTTTAATAATTTATTAAATCATAGTACTATTGATGTTATATTGAGTAATGTTAAATCCTATATTTGTGAATGAATTTTCCAAAGTGTTTTTAAAAAAATTCTTTACCATCATCTGCTTTTAAGTTTTTTGGTATTCGTACCACTTCAAAAATATTTTCCATTACCTTGGTTTTTTAGAGTGCAGCCTTTATTTTCAACGATACTGACCATATAAAATTTGAGAACGTGACAATTACAGCCTACAACAATCAATAATTTATATTTTCTGTAGTATAGTCCCCAATTTCAACTAAATCAGCTTACCAAATATCATCCATTTCTTTAATTATATTTCTATAATACACAATCAATTTTAGAGATTGCTTATAGAGTTGGTTTACTAAATTTCATTGACATTGAGTTGTTTTTCAGATTCTTTGGAGTGTTGTGGCCTACTTGATACCCTTTCAGCTATTTATACTAACATCTAGTTAATTTTCCAATCTATCCATTATCAATTCAATTTAATATGTCTTTCAAAACATGATTTCATTTTTAGAATGTCTTTTTCAATTTTATAACTCACTTCTATGCCTAATTTATTTCACGTTGTAGTACATCAATTTACATTAAAACATTCTAGAATATTAATGCCCTAAGCCATATTATTATATTGTCATTTAGTTTATCGATTTCAGTTTCTAGAAACAATTTTTTGATAACATTGTTCTCCGTCAGTGAACGATGATGACTCTGTATGTATACATTAGTAATAATTAAAATCTTTTTATAGATTTCGAGTTCAAATTTATCATAATATTTGGTATTTTATGAAACATTAGAGAAAATACTCCTTGTGTTAGAGCCCATATTTGGCCACCAACTTGTATTTTATCTTCATTCAGTTTGAGGTTACTATCACCAAATTTCCATTCACTATTTAAATCTTTATATGGGCCATAGTTTGTATCTAATTTATTTTTTCCTTCCAAGACTGATACATCAGTATAAGTGTCTTCGGAATTGGAAGTCTGTGAGTACAATAATCATCCTCATCATCATTCACAGTATTAGCATCATTTTTAATAAGATGGTATCATCAAATATTGTTCCTTCTGCTAGTTTTTTTTTTTTTTGGTGTACTTGTCTCTATCTTGACTGATGAGTTTTCAGGCTTTAAACTTGTATTATTTTCAACTTCTGTCTTGATTTTACTTTATTCTTTCATAGACATTCTGTTAATTTTTTTAGAAGTATTTATGAATTCTTTGAGAGGTTCTATTATAGGTTTAAATGTTAATTGTCTCTTAGTTGTTCTCGTGTATCTATTTCACCAGTTTTTATACTACGAAGCTTTTTCTTCAATACATTTCTTGTCAACACCAACTGCTTTAAAGCTTTCTCATCCATGTTTGATAATTGTAAATAACAGGTATCAGCTATCAGCTTATCAGGAGCTGGTCTGGTTTTCAGACCAGCTTTTCAGGACCTGGTCTGGTTTTCAGATCAGCTTTTCAGGATCTGGTCTGGTTTTCAGATCAGCTTTTCAGGACCTGGTCTGGTTTTCAGATCAGCTTTTTAGGACCTGGTCTGGTTTTCAGATCAGCTTTTTAGGACCTGGTCTTTTTTTCAGATCAGCTTTTCAGAACCTGGTCTGGTTTTCAGATCAGCTGTTTAGGACCTGGTCTGGTTTTCAGATCAGCTTTTTAGGACCTGGTCTGGTTTTCAGATCAGCTTTTCAGTACCTGGTTTGGTTTTTAGATTCCCTTATCACGACCTGATCTGGCTTTCAGATCTACTTATCAAATACCAGATCAGGCTATAAGGTAGCTGATCTGTAAAACAGATCAGACTATCAGGAGCTATTCAGATTTCTAGATCAAGCTATCTGGTCCAGATTACATTATCAGTATACAAGTGGCTGACCATTTATAACATTTAGATGCATGAAGTTTAGGGCCAGATGAAATACGAAAAGGTAAACTTTTATGTAGTAAAATTGTTTTCTATAACGATCATCGTTTAATCAATATCTTTGCTTATAATCAAAAATCCTTATTTATCCTTTATATTTTTCTCACCTTACCTAACATTACAAATACATTATGACGATCTCGTATCAAATGTTTGAGCATTCTGCTATAAGTTTTACATAAGTAGAATGATTCAAGATTCAAGATTACCTCACCCTCTAAAAAATATGCTTCTCACACACAACATCGTTAAATATCATATTAGAATTACTTTTGCCTTTTTTAGTAGAAATAACAGATTCACTATCTATAAATGTCTAATATCCCATTATTTTAATTGAAAAAATTAATTTCTACAGGTATTCATATTTAAGTTGATATAGAGACTTTGAGTATAAATATGTAGATATTTTCAAATTTTAGTCCACAAGGACTTTCTAGCAAGCCAATCATATCATTAGTTTTTTTTTCACAATTTGACAGACCAACTATTCTTGCATGAAAATAATTTCGTAGGCGGGAACTAGGGTTTATTTTTGAACTAACGTTCGATGATTCATCAAAATTTCGTACCAACCTTTTTTTAGGTTGTTTTACTAACCGCATTTGTGTAACTAAATGCCTTTTATAAATATTATCTCTTATTATAAAAAAATTAAATAATACAGCTATACGATATCAGAAAATATTTTCTAAAATCGTATAGGTGCATTAGTTTATTTTTTCTATAATAAGAGATAATGATCCATACTCATAATCAAAACAGCATAAAAATATCCTTTGTTTTGTCTGTGAGTATGCATCAATATTTATGAAATGTATTTAGTTACAAAAATGTGGTCAGTAAAACAAAGTATATTTTAACAGACTTATTTATAAAATTATTAGGCCTTTATAAAAGCTTTTTAAAACAAATTTTTGTATGAAAATTTGTTTTAAAAAGCCATTACAAAGCCCTAATAAGTTTTATAATTAAGGCTGTAAGAGTTTAAAATCAGTATTTTGTATGACAATACTGTTTTTAAACTCTTAAAATATAATTTGTTTTGACTATGAATAGGAGGCATTATTCTCTTATTATAGAAGAAAAAAAAATAATATAGCTATACGATTTTAGAAAATATTTTCTGATATCGTATAGCTATATTATTTTATTTCTTCTATAATAAGAAATAATATTTATGAAGTACATTTCATAAATATTGACTCATTCCCATAGTCAAAACAACCTAAAAATAGGTTGGTACGAAATATTGATGAATCATCAAAATTTCATATCAAGCTACATATATTTATGTTGTTTTACTAACCGCATTTTGTAACTAAGTACATTTCATAAATAATATCTTTTATTGTTTCTAAAATAAGAGATAATATTTATGAAATGTACTTAGTTACCAAATGTGGTTAGTAAAACAAAGTATAATTTAAGAGTTTAAAATCATAATTTTTATGGTTATACTGGTTTTAAACACTTAAAGCATACTTTGTTTTGACTATGAGTATGCACCAATATTTATGAAATGGATTTCATAAATATTGATCCATACTCATGGTCAAAACAACATAAATATAAATAGCTTGATATGAAATTTTGATGAATCATCGAACGTTAGTTCAAAAATAAACCCTAGTTCCCGCCTACGAAATTATTTTCATGCAAGAATAGTTGGTCTGTCAAATTGTGAAAAAAAACTAATGATATGATTGGCTTGCTAGAAAGTCCTTGTGGACTAAACTTTGAAAATATCTACATATTTATACTCAAAGTCTCTATATCAACTTAAATATGAATACCTGTAGAAATTAATTTTTTCAATTAAAATAATGGGATATTAGACATTTATAGATAGTGAATCTGTTATTTCTACTAAAAAAGGCAAAAGTAATTCTAATATGATATTTAACGATGTTGTGTGTGAGAAGCATATTTTTTAGAGGGTGAGGTAATCTTGAATCTTGAATCATTCTACTTATGTAAAACTTATAGCAGAATGCTCAAACATTTGATACGAGATCGTCATAATGTATTTGTAATGTTAGGTAAGGTGAGAAAAATATAAAGGATAAATAAGGATTTTTGATTATAAGCAAAGATATTGATTAAACGATGATCGTTATAGAAAACAATTTTACTACATAAAAGTTTACCTTTTCGTATTTCATCTGGCCCTAAACTTCATGCATCTAAATGTTATAAATGGTCAGCCACTTGTATACTGATAATGTAATCTGGACCAGATAGCTTGATCTAGAAATCTGAATAGCTCCTGATAGTCTGATCTGTTTTACAGATCAGCTACCTTATAGCCTGATCTGGTATTTGATAAGTTGATCTGAAAGCCAGATCAGGTCGTGATAGGGAATCTAAAAACCAAACCAGGTACTGAAAAGCTGATCTGAAAACCAGACCAGGTCCTAAAAAGCTGATCTGAAAACCAGACCAGGTCCTAAACAGCTGATCTGAAAACCAGACCAGGTCCTGAAAAGCTGATCTGAAAAAAAGACCAGGTCCTAAAAAGCTGATCTGAAAACCAGACCAGGTCCTAAAAAGCTGATCTGAAAACCAGACCAGGTCCTGAAAAGCTGATCTGAAAACCAGACCAGATCCTGAAAAGCTGATCTGAAAACCAGACCAGGTCCTGAAAAGCTGGTCTGAAAACCAGACCAGCTCCTGATAAGCTGATAGCTGATACCTGTTATTTACAATTATCAAACATGGATGAGAAAGCTTTAAAGCAGTTGGTGTTGACAAGAAATGTATTGAAGAAAAAGCTTCGTAGTATAAAAACTGGTGAAATAGATACACGAGAACAACTAAGAGACAATTAACATTTAAACCTATAATAGAACCTCTCAAAGAATTCATAAATACTTCTAAAAAAATTAACAGAATGTCTATGAAAGAATAAAGTAAAATCAAGACAGAAGTTGAAAATAATACAAGTTTAAAGCCTGAAAACTCATCAGTCAAGATAGAGACAAGTACACCAAAAAAAAAAAAACTAGCAGAAGGAACAATATTTGATGATACCATCTTATTAAAAATGATGCTAATACTGTGAATGATGATGAGGATGATTATTGTACTCACAGACTTCCAATTCCGAAGACACTTATACTGATGTATCAGTCTTGGAAGGAAAAAATAAATTAGATACAAACTATGGCCCATATAAAGATTTAAATAGTGAATGGAAATTTGGTGATAGTAACCTCAAACTGAATGAAGATAAAATACAAGTTGGTGGCCAAATATGGGCTCTAACACCAGGAGTATTTTCTCTAATGTTTCATAAAATACCAAATATTATGATAAATTTGAACTCGAAATCTATAAAAAGATTTTAATTATTACTAATGTATACATACAGAGTCATCATCGTTCACTGACGGAGAACAATGTTATCAAAAAATTGTTTCTAGAAACTGAAATCGATAAACTAAATGACAATATAATAATATGGCTTAGGGCATTAATATTCTAGAATGTTTTAATGTAAATTGATGTACTACAACGTGAAATAAATTAGGCATAGAAGTGAGTTATAAAATTGAAAAAGACATTCTAAAAATGAAATCATGTTTTGAAAGACATATTAAATTGAATTGATAATGGATAGATTGGAAAATTAACTAGATGTTAGTATAAATAGCTGAAAGGGTATCAAGTAGGCCACAACACTCCAAAGAATCTGAAAAACAACTCAATGTCAATGAAATTTAGTAAACCAACTCTATAAGCAATCTCTAAAATTGATTGTGTATTATAGAAATATAATTAAAGAAATGGATGATATTTGGTAAGCTGATTTAGTTGAAATTGGGGACTATACTACAGAAAATATAAATTATTGATTGTTGTAGGCTGTAATTGTCACGTTCTCAAATTTTATATGGTCAGTATCGTTGAAAATAAAGGCTGCACTCTAAAAAACCAAGGTAATGGAAAATATTTTTGAAGTGGTACGAATACCAAAAAACTTAAAAGCAGATGATGGTAAAGAATTTTTTTAAAAACACTTTGGAAAATTCATTCACAAATATAGGATTTAACATTACTTAATATAACATCAATAGTACTATGATTTAATAAATTATTAAAAGAAATGATGTGAAAAGAATTTATCATTAATCATTCATATAAGTGGGTTGATATATAAAGACTTACTTAGTGTATAAAATAGAAAAGTTCAAGAAAAAACTGCTAAATACATTATACAGTAATTTGAAGATGATAAAATTATATAAAAACAAAATTACAAAGGAAAAATCTAGTTTTTCTTGTTTTTGAATAATTGATTAAGAATGATAGGTCTTAGGAAAGATAATTAACTTAATGTATTGTAATTCTCTAAACTTGTTGGTAAGTATGAAATATTGTGAAAACTTAAGCGTTCAAAATGAAGTAAAACACAGTGTAATATTCAGCAACACATCTTATTATTAGTTTTTATAGTAAAAGATGTACATTTTCCATTTTGAAAGCTCTAAACAACAAATTTTAAAATACGAATATGGGCCTATTATAAAAGATCTTTACTTTGTTCATTTCTTTAGCTACCAGATCTTTAGAAAACATATGTAAATAAACTAAAGAAAGTGGACTTTGGTATCCATTCTTTAAGAATGTAGAGGTGTATAAATGAGTATGAAACAAATTTAGTGAATAAATATGGACTTCAATAAGAATCATGCTGAAGCATGCATAAATTATAAAATGCAATCTAAACAGATATTACTTTATATATTTATCGGTATGAGTATCAAATAAATTTACTGAAAAAATGAAAGCATGTCGGGGCATGTACATATAATTAAAAAATTCCTCACGTCATTAAATTTTTGCAAATGAATTACATATGTATGTATATATGTATCTACTGTGCAAAAAAATCAAAAGAGTGAATTCGTAAAATCGAATAGTATAGATTTTTGAAACACCACTACATCTCGGACTCTCGCGTCATTATCGATAGAAGCATGCTAAGGCATGCATGCTAAGAAAAAAATATGAATAAAGCTGTTAGATGATGATGAAAAACTCTTTTTTAATAATGAATTCGACAGCAATTGTATCTGGATCAATACAACTCATGAATGTGTTGTATAGGTTATGATTGATGCTGAGAGCACCTTTTTTAAGTGAAAAATCATTACATCTGCATGCGATACAATCAAGCCTACGTTAACAAGAATTACTTCAAGGGGTCAACCAGTAAATCACATGTTGAAACACTTGAGGTAAAATTCTCCCAAAAATAGATATTCCAATGTTTCTGACACTTTATGGAAATACTTATGGTGAATTGCTTGCTGGTGGAGGTAAGTGAGTTCTTTATGATCGATTTTCTACAATAGTTGATTACTAAACATGTGTTTCCTTGTATATGAACTAATTTTTACATACATACATACATATATTTATGTATGTATATGTATACTTTTAAAAATTATATATGTAAATGTTCTCTATTTGAAGTAGTAAAATCAAAAATTAGTGACACATTAGAAGGAAAAATAAATAAAAATAAAGAGTGACTGACTAACTTATACGTACAGTCTGCTAACAGACACACAAAGCACAATTAAATTAAAGATATCAAAAATATGAATACAATAATCTGAACTTTAATAAAATGAGAAAAAATCGTGTCTTCTAGCATATCAAATAAAAGCTAAAGACGATCAGCCTTCATGAAATAAATATATATCGTATTATCCCTAATTAATTAATTAATTCGTGTAGTATACGCGGTTACTCTATACTATAGAAACCGCCAAGAGAGTAGATTTAAATTCTTAGAAATCGACTTTATTTTCTGTTGATCGCTATTCAAGAAGAAAATTAGTTTGTTTATTATGGTTTAACTAATTTAAAAGTACATTCATATCTATACTTCTTAACATAAAAGCTGTTACATATAAGTATGAAGGAATCTCCAGCTGCATCAGAGTTTAAGAAAAAAAAAGCTAATTTGAAACAGTAAGCAAAGACACCAGCTTACTGCATTCTTATTCATAATCGTATAATAGAATATATAACCACCGAAGGACAAATTTTTAAAGTCTTATAAATTAAGCCATGTGTAAAATAAACATAAATTTTATAGAGCACTAAGGTTTCAAAAGTACTTCAATTGATTTCATTGGAAAAAAGTAGCGTTTGTTTTCATCAATTATGAAAATAACAATTTCATTATAAAACTCCCCTTTGATTTTAAATGTTTATCAAAATAAATAAAAAAAGTTAAACCAAGCAAACTGGCTAACAAAAAAAAAACTGTCATCACCAAAGCTGGAGGTGTTGAATCAGTTTCATTTAAAAATGTTTATAAATTTTTGAAAGGTTTTGCAATGCACACCCTCCAAAAATTTCTAACGTTGACTATATAGGCTGCATCAACTTTAAGCAAATTTAAATTAAATATAGGAAATATTTCTGTTATAGTTACTATTACTTTAGAGTATGTATCTTCAGGAATTCAGCTTTACTTAAAATAGAAAATCCTCGCAAACTTTTAAGTAAATGCAAATGAAAATTAAAACAACGTTTTTTTTTTAATTTCAAGTAAAAAAGCTGAAGATATTTCACATCTATACGCAGCAACATCAGCAGCAGCAACAACAACAACAAAAGACATGACATGACGAAAAAAATATGTATTGAAAGATTGATATAAACACTTATTTGTATGTACATAAATACATACATGCAAACATAAAATCAATTTGTAGGTATGTACATATGTGTACATATCAAATTTCAAGTATTTATTAGATCTTAACAATCACACTTACATATCTACATCATGAAAATATATTAAGCATAAATTCGCTTGGTCTACACTCAAGGAAATTATGCTGCGTAAAAATAAGAATGCGTCACATTAATTCAATAATAGAAAATGTATGTTGAGCTACCTAAAAACTAATGAGTTTAATAAATGAATACTGTAAATTAATATTTTTCCATATTGAAATAAGAAATTTCAATATGACTAAACCTTCGCTAATGTTTCTTATTAATTCAACATGGTTTTTACTGATTTTAAGTTGGTCTTTTTTTTTTCTCTGTGTGTCGAAAAGTCGTCCAGTCAAAGAAGTTGGATGTAGTTAAACAAACAAAATCTGTAATATAAACAAATTTGTCAAAGGCAGACTTTAACGCGAGACAAATTTAAGCATGAAAAAATATAAAGCAATCGTAAGTATAAAAACATACTAGGATTAGGGAAGTTCAGATATGATAGTATTTTATAGTACCAACTGTCGATATTGAAAACAATTTATTGCTACCTACATATAAATACTAGTACGAGAAACTCATATACACACGCATACACACACACACACATAGCAGGATTCATCAAAGAAAAATTACAGAAAATTTTAACAACACTCCGCCCTCACAAATCAAGACCAGCCTAAAATCCTCACAGATATACATTCACAAATTCCTATGGTCATACATACATATACAATATATAAAATTAATCTCAACAGCAGAACACTCTCACCTACCTGAATTATGGATAGTCTTAAACTCCCACAGACATATATACATATACTTAGATTCCTACGGCTACATATAACAAGAACATATCGCCTATAATAAATCACAATCATCTTAAATTCTCACAGCCATACATACATACACACAATCAATCTACCTCATCAAAATCCTCACCCACCTCAAATCACGACCAGCCTTAAACTCCTACAGACAAAAACACCTACAAATCCCTATGGCTACATATTACGTCAACAACCCTACCCACCCAAATCATAGTCAGCCTTAAGCTCCTACATACATACAAACATACAGATTCCCCCGGTTACATATTACTAGAATACCTCGCCCCTAATAAATCGCGATCAGCCTTAAGCTCCTACAGAAATATATACACACACACATACACACACACACATACACAAACAAACACACACACACACACACACACATACAGGCGATCCATCTACCTCCACAACACACCCCACCCACCTCAAATCACGATCAGGATTAAATTCTCACAGGCATACATGCATGTAATCGATCTACCTCAACTACACCCCCGCCCCTGCTTATCACAGCCTCGCTTAAATTCCTGCAGACAAATACATCCACAAACTCTTACGGTTACATATTACAACACCTACAAACACCCATCCACCCAAATCACAGTCTACCAACACCTATATTAGCATTAGAAAAAATAACTTTCACGTTTTCCCGTCGGCATAAGGGCAAATCATTTCCATGATTTTCCCTTCGGTATTAGGAAAAAATAATAATCATGTTTTGCCGTCGGCATTTGAAAAAAATAATACTCATGTATTGCCGTAGGCATTTCAAAAAAATAATAATCATGTATTGCCGTCGGCATTAGGAAAACTTATCATGCATTGCCGTAGGCATTAGGAAAAATTATCATGCATTGTCGTCGGCATTACGAAAAATTGTCATGCATTGCCGTAGGCATTAGGAAAAATTAATAATCACTATTTCCCCCACTGGTATTAGGAAAAATCATTTACATGATTTTCCCGTCGGCATATACACTTGAGAAATCTTAATCTTATAAATCCCCTTAAACCACACCCACAAAAAAATCGCCCGTTATCACAATTAATATTACCCCAAAAAAAATCACCCGTTCCCACAAAGTTAATGTAAACAAAAAACTCCTTATGTAAACAAAAATTTGGACGGACTTATTGAACCACCCTCGCAGGTATCAAATTTCACAAATTTCCAAGAATTTAAGAATTTTCAAATTTTAATTACCCAAATTTAACAATTTCACCAACAATTTAACAATTTCATCCAACAATTTTGCAAGTTTAATTGGGGGAGAATTGGTAATTCACTACTACTGTCCTTTCTATTTAAAATAGCATATGTGGCGATATGATTTTTGAAGGCTTTTGATATTTTGAAACATTTCACATTCTCTGCTACTTCTTCTGTCCTAGAATGTGAAGCACTCATTGGAGTTGGCAGAGTTTCTTCCCTTCTTTCTTCTTCTTCTCCATCACTTTCCGGTAAACTTATGTCCATAGCATCGTTGTACAAATTCCCTCCATGGATATCCACACCTTGTTGTTGAGCTTGCTGTTGCTGCTGCTCTTGTTGATGATAATTAAGAGGTTGCCATTGCATCAAATTGGAATACTGATGCATTTGATTATCTGGTGTGATGGGATTATAATTGTAAATTGGGTACTCATATTGCATTGGCACTCCTAATCCCAAAAACTGATTATTCCATGACATACCGTATTGTTGATAATTCATTGGTACTTGATATTGGGGGTAATGTAGAGAAAGATGTTGCTGATGATGATACATATTTAGGTGCTGTTGATAATTTTCAAGAGATGTCTGCGGTTGTTCTTGATTTCTGTTCCGGCTTCCGACCACTTGATCCTGCACACTATGATTTTTGACATGATCCAAAAAGGACTTTTGGTATTTATATACCTTATGGCATCTTTCACACTGATAACCTGAAGAACTCATTTTTAATTATTTTATTGTTATTATTTCACTTTAACACAATTTCTGATGATGGTTGTAAATACAATGAAGTACTGATGTGATGGTTAAAAAAGTTGGCGTATTTATACAAAAATTAGTAGCAGTATCCTTGCAGCATATTTACTTTTTGTTTCTCTGCTGATGACTGTACTTAATTGAAACTTTGCTGCTTTAAAATAATCGTAGACAAAGAAAATGATTACGTTGCAAAATATAAATGTATTCTACAAGATATTTTACGCACAAGTATCCTCAGTCATACATACAAATACACATACATACATACATACATACATATATACATACATACATACACATACAAATATACATACATACATATATACATACAAATATACATACATACATACATACAATTATATTTCTTAAACAAATAAATAAATGCCAGGGACAAACAAGCTGGATCATCCACACACAAGTATTGGGTGTTCATATACAAGAGAACATTTCATACATAAATAAAATCATTAAATTAATTGTTTATTAATTTATTTAATTATTTTATTTATAAACAATTTATTAGCGTGAGGAAATCATACACACATTCTCCCGATTCATATGAGAATCGCGTAGTAGTCATCAAATCTATTTTCTCTGATATTACTGATATAGTATTACGATAACGAATTTCTATAGTCTGGCAACACTGGCAATTTTCCCTTTGGTACTAGAAAATAATAATCATGTTTTGCCGTCGGCATTTGAAAAAAATAAAAATGTGTTTTGCCGTCGGCATTTGAAAAAAATAATACTCATGTATTGCCGTAGGCATTAGGAAAAATAATAATCATGTATTGCCGTCGGCATTACGAAAACTTATCATGCATTGCCGTAGGCATTAAGAAAACTTATCATGCATTGCCGTAGGCATTAGGAAAAATTATCATGCATTGCCGTAGGCATTAGGAAAACTTATCATGCATTGCCGTAGGCATTAGGAAAACTTATCATGCATTGCCGTAGGCATTAGGAAAAATGAATAATCACTATTTTCACCATTGGTATTACGAAAAATTAATAATCACTATTTTCACCATTGGTATTAGGAAAAATCATTTTCATGATTTTCCCGTCGGAATATACACTTGTGAAATCTTAATCTCATAAAATCCCTTAATCCACACCCACAAAAAAAATCACCCGTTCCCACAATTAATATTACCCAAAAAAAATCACCCGTTCCCACAAAGTTTATGTAAACAAAAAACTCCTTATGTAAACAAAAATTTTAACGGACTTATTGAACCACCGTCGCAGGTATCAAATTTCACAAATTTCGAAGAATTTAACAATTTTAAAATATTAATTACCCAAATTTAACAATTTCACCAACAATTTTGCAAGTTTAATTGGGGCAGAATGCCCAGTTCACTACTACTAAGTATAGATATATGTAAATATATAATTTTAAATTAGTTAAATCATAATAAACAAACTAATTTTCTTCTTGAATAGCGATCAACAGAAAACAAAGTTGTTTTCTAAGAATTTAAATCTACTCTCTTGACGGTTTCAGTAGTATACAGGAACCGCGTATACTACACGAATTAATTAATTATGGATAATACGATATATATTTATTTTATGAAGGCTGATCGTCCTTAACTTTTATTTGATGTTCTAGAAGATAAAATTTTTTCTCATTTTATTAAAGTTCAGCTTATTGTATTCATATATTTGATATATTTAATTTAATTGTGCTTGGATGTCTGTTAGCAGACTATACGTATAAGTTAGTCAGTCATTCTTTATTTTTATTTATTTTTCCTTCTAATGTGTCACTAATTTTTGATTTTACTACTTCAAATAGAGAACATTTACATATATAATTTTTAAAAGTATACATATAAACAAATATATGTATGTATGTAAAAATTAGTTAATATACAAGGAAATACATGTTTAATAATCAACTATTCTAGAAAATCGATCACAAAGAACTCAGTTACGTCGACCAGAGAGCAATTCACTATAAGTATTTGCAAAAAGTGTCAGAAACATTGGAATATCTATGTTTGGGAGAATTTTACCTCAAGTTTTTCAACGTGAGGTTTACTGGTTCATCCCTTAAAGTAATTTTTGTTAACGTAGGCTTGATTGTATCGCATGCAGATGTAGTGATTTCACACTTAAAAAAGGTCCTCATCACTATCAATCATACCCTATACAACACATCCATGAGTTGCATTGATCCAGATACAATTGCTGTCTGCGAATTTATTATTAAAAAAGAGCTTTTCATCATCATCATCTAACAGCTTTATTCATATTTTTTGCTAACAAGCAAGATGTAGTGGTGTTTCAATTAAAAATCTATAGTATTAGAATTTACGAATTCACTCTTTGGAATTTTTTACACAATAGATACAGATGTATATATGTATTTCATTTAAAAAATTGTGTGACGTGAGGATTTTTTTTAATTATACATGCTTCAGCATGCTTGAATTTTTTCGGTAAATTTATTTGATACTCATACAGATACAGACATAAAGTAATATCTGTTTACATTGCATTTTATAATTAATGCATGCTTCAGCATGATTCTTGTTGAAGTCCATATTTATTCACTAAATTTGTTTGATACTCATTTATACACTTCTACATTCTTAAAGGATGGATACCAAAGTCCAATTTCTTTAGTTTATTTATATTTTCTAAGGATCTGATGGCTATAGAAATGAACAAAGTGAAGATCTCTTATAATAGGACCATTTTCATATTGGTAAAATTTTTTGCTTAGAGCTTTCAAAATGGAAAATGTACATCTTTTACTATAAAAACTGATAGTGATGCTTGCTATGTCGAACTGGGCCTCCACTTGGGCAAACCAAATCTCTGGCTTTTCGGGCCAAACTGGAGGAACCTTTATCGATACTCGTTGTATAGATGCTTCGTTCACAGCGTGCGCAGTTGATTGCTGGTTATCAATTGCAATTTCGTCTGGCATCATGTACGGCGTGGTCACCAGTTTGGGGGCTAGTTGTTTTGATAAAAACTAATTATGTTGTTGGTATTACTAAAATTTAATATTAATTTATTTAATATAGGTACAAAAAATTAAAGCGTGTTAAAGTGTCGGCGATTTACAAAAAAGGAAAGAGAGCGACACAGGAAGTAGCTTTTGCCAAAGTTAAATCAAAAAAAGGAACACATATAAGTTACGAAAATTGGTATTTAATACAGTGATGCATTTTTATGTAAAGTTGGTGGGTTGCAACAAGGTCAATCAAGGCAGATCACACAATCGATTAAGCTAGGTCTGAAAGGGATATGTGCCTTTAAATTACATTATAATGAATATTTATTAACTCAAAAACTTTTTAATTTATATAAAATAGTTTTTAACTATAAACCTATATCTCAAAATTAAAAGAAATATAAAAGACTTTTAAATAAAATATATGTTATAAATACAAATATATAATTTGCTTATATTTATTCGATCAAAAAACATATGTTAGTATATTTGTTCTTTCCATAACAATAGAACTGACCAATGCACACAAACCCACACACACAATTTCAGGTAGGTAAATTATCTAATGCCAACAAAATTCACACACTCACACATAACATGAGGAAACTCCTAAAGCAGACACTCAAACTAGCTAAGATTTTTTTCTTGTTTTCTTGTACCTTTTTTTGTTAAATGAATATTTTTTCCCTCTTTAAATAACCAATAGAAAAGGTAAGATAAGGATAAAGGAGTCAGACGATCATAAAATTTTATTTTAAACAAAACAAAATAAAAATTTGAATAAAAAATGTTCAATACGAAAGGATTTACATATCAAGTCTGCGAAATACTGAACATATGTTTAACATATGTTAAGATTTCTCCATATACGACACACAAAATTTTTTGGTTCGTTTTCTTTTATCCTTTTTTATTACTGATCCTTTTTCTTGAAAAACCAATCAAGTATGTGTAGTAAAAATAGCCAAATAGACAGAGGAGACAAAAAATCATAAAATTTCATTTGAAACAAGAAAATAAAAATTAAAATCCAAAATGTGCATTAAGAAAGGATTTACATATTAAGTGGTCTAAATACTAGACATACGTTTAAAATGTGTTAAGATTTTTCCATATACGGTATAGATTTTGGTGCTGCAAATGCACTTTTGTTTTCTCTCATCCTTTTTTTTATTAATGATCCTTTTTCTTGAAAAAGCTATAAAATTTGTGTAATCAAATAGCCAGTACTGCCTCAGACATGTTGCTAGATAATTTATACACACTTCTATCAATAACAATAGAACTGACCGATGCATACACGCACATTTGTAATCAAAAGAGACAACAAAAAGATATGTGATACAAAACACAGTTAGAAAATTATTAAATGCAAACACAACCCACAAATCCATACATAACATGATGAAATATCCAAATGCACATAAACACAATATCCAATAGAAATGTACTTAAAAAATTCCCCTCAACAAAATTTTCATCGTAATATAATACAATTTCCTAACGCACACAAACACAATAACCAATAGAAATGTATTACTTGTAAGTGAATAAAATATAAACAATTATATAAAGATACGAAATATTTAAGAAATTTGCCTCAACAAAATTTTCATTTAAAATTATCTTCCATTAAAAATAATCGTGGTGACGGAAAATAACACCACGGCAATACCTAGCATGATGTGAACTTTTACATTGGACTTTGAAACACACATAAAATAGCAAATAACACAACGGCAACACCTAGCATGATGTGCACTTTTACATTAATCCTTACAGGACACCTTGATACAAATTAAATAGCATGAAGAAAAATAGCACTACGGCCACACCTAGCATGATGTGCAATTTGACATTGATCCTTATGGTGCACATTGGCCCCGAAACCCCATAAAAACATTACTTTCGCTTTCGAATATCTTTGCGAAAATTAAACTAGTCCACCTCTAATTTCGTTTTGCGTAAACATATACATTTCGGAATAAGTGAACTGTTCCAGTGAAACTTGTGTGGTTTTCAACATTGCATCCTAAGATAAGCCTGGTACGGTACAAGAGTGACAGAGGTCCAAATCGTATATAATCAGAAGAAGAACATCTGTCTTTAAGTAGAGCTCAGTATACTCAAGGGGTGTCTTACAGTTAAACTCCCTCCATATTTTTTGAGCATATTCATACTCGACTACATGACATTCTTCATTCGTTAGAATATTAAAGAACTCTTTTCTACTAGGGAGTTTAGTTTTCTTAAACTTAGTCATGGAATCCATGTGAGAGTATGGAAATACCCCTTTCATCTAATCAGGTTGAAATGAGCTTCATCAACGAAACATGACGAAATAGTATGAAAATCATTGCTATCAAGATTTTTTGCTAACGTATCTAAACTCAAAGCGATGAATCTAAACAAGTCTATAAATCTAATTTCGAATCCATATTGTTCATCTAAACTTATGAAAATTTAAAGGGAAAGATAACGCTCTGAGTTCTGGGGAATCACTTTTATTGTGCCACTTTTTATAGTAGAAAGTTCTTTGAAAAATAGGTGTATGTCATATGCAGAAAGATTATGCAAGATAACTGGTTTAAACTATAAACTATGAGCTGCCCCACGATAGTTACATGTAAAATGACAATGATCTCTTACTTTCTCGATATTTAATATTTTCTTACATACATATATGACCATTTTATGCATTATTACATTGAGATATTTCTATTGGAGTCATGAACATTTTCTTACCTTTAAGTAAATAATTAAGATAAATAGCTGTACAATCTTTAATTATTTATTATGATAAATATATTCAAAAATATTATAGTATGCAAATAAATATAACAATAACAAGTAACTTTGTAAATAGAGATGAGAATACATTGTCTAAAGATGAAACTTACTTTGATGAACATTTGATGAGCACATAGTGGAAGTTTTAATTTTTCTGGAGCAGTAGCAGATTAAGATGAATGTGTTTCTCTCCTTTCATTACATAGTATGGTCCTATTAGTGTTGTTCTATAATGACAAAATACATTTATGCTCACATCATTTTGACATTCAAATTTTTTTTCTGCTTCAATAGGAGTGGAAACTCTAGGCCTTCAATATTTAATACAATTGCCCCTATATTAATATTCTCACATGAAATTAATGGAATATTCTAATTTCTATAGGTTTTTCATTGTTTAGGATTCAGAGTGTTATTTACATGCAAACCGCAATGATAGACCATTTAAAGCAATAAGCATTAGGGTTCTTGATATTTATGCATGGATGTTTTCCTTCTATATTTTTAGTGGGAGGGATAAAGCTCAAACCTCTTATTATGGTCCTCGCTATCTCTTTCTTCAAACTCTTCCAATTTGGTTTTTAGTTCCTCTTCGGAAACAAGATACCTTCACCATTTTGTTGAGTAGGATACATGTCTCGATGCTTCCGTTGAAGTCAATTATTCTTCTAGTAAGAAAATCGATGATTCGTTCTTTTTGCCAATTGTTTTTATATTTTATTGGTTCTGACATGAGTCATATAACCATTTGATGAGATTATCTCATCACAATCCTAATAATGGTTGTTCTAATATATAGCTTAATAATTCCTTACATGGAATTCAACTGGTTAGCATATGAGTACATTTCTATATGCTCATTAAGTTTTATTTGAGGCATAGAGACTTCAGTGCAAGTGGATAGTGGATTTTTTATGGATAGTATTTATTTTATTTTATTTAATTGAAATTTATTTGCTTGTGGTTAAGCATTATATATATATTTCATCGCTGCCTTACCAATTTTTTAAAAGTCCATGCAAGCTGTTTTAAAATATGTATATGTATGAGGTGAAGAAGAAAGACTCACTGTAAGTCATTTGTTAATATTATTATTAAAGATGCCAAAAATGCAATTTACCTTAACATGAAAAGTAGGTCATTTGATTTCCACATTAAACTTATGTCATTGAACTTGACATTATTCACTTAAAAACAAATATGCCAATACAGCTAATTTGATCACAACAATTAAAAATAGGTCAATAAGAATTCACTCGTTGACCAATAATTGATTAAGCATTTTATGTTATTATAAAATTAATTTAAGCATTTTATTATTAAGTTAAAGTAAGCAATTTATTCTTGTTATTATTAAATTAATTTAGTATAAAAGCAAGAATTAAAATAAAGAATTTGTCAATCTTCTTAAGGCATTTAAGGTGTTTTACTGATTGATCTTTACTACGTTTTTCAAGTTCAAGTGCTTGAAGGACAACCCGGCAAACAAAATAGTCTCAATACAAGTTTATGTGCTTGGTGTTGGAGCGTGGAGTTTTTAGGCCAATTGAGGTTTTCTCCACAATATTGGTTTTTTTATATACTTACTTTTTTCCATTTTTATATAACATAACGTAAATATATTAACTTAAATAATAATAATTGTTACAAATTATTAAATGAATTAACTCCTTTATTGAACTGCTTTAAATTACAAAACTTAATTAATATAAAACAAACTTAATTAACATATACTTGAACTTAATTACTTACATTAATTATAATAAATACCTGGAATATACTCTTTCGTTAATTTGTAACTGTGTACCTGAAAAGAAAAGAAATAACATGAATATTAAAAATTTATAATAAATAGTTACAGTTTGTGAACATATACTTACCGAACAAGACGTGTGCTTTTATTATTCAAAGTGTTTTTTTTAAATCTAGTCCATTAGTTAACCTAATTTGTTGGTTAAATAAAATTAAATTAAATACACTTTAAAAAGACTTTATTCGTTTGCCTTAAAAAACCTTAAGGCTCAACATTTTGGCGCCCGAGCAGGGACTTGATTTAAAAAAAAGTGTACCTATAAATTCTTTGATAATTTATTTCAAAGAAAAAAATTTATTAATATCGGTGTGCGCGTTAATTTTGGTCAAGAAATAAAATTAATTTCTTTGATAATTTATTTCAAAGAAAATATTGACTTATTTAGCTTGCAACATTTGTGACTAGTTTGTGTTTGCAACAATTGTTGGTTGCAATTAAAACATAAAAAACAACAAAAACGCACATAGTGTTCAAACTACATTATCACCAACCCTCATTGGATAAATGCCTCGTCGTTGCCGCTGCATTCTTTGCTGTCCCAACAAAATACAGGGGAGTAATAGTGATTCTGGTCGATCACAAACAGAGGTAACAAGTGTAAACAATATTGTGTTTATTCTTTATAATCTGTAAATTAATCAGATTAAAAATTCTTTAAATTATTAAGAATTTTTAAAATTGACCGCTCGTAGCGAGATAAACACAAAATATTATTTACGCTTTTTTTTGAAATACATACATACATATTTATATACATATTTATTTATTGTGTGGACAAACGCCCTCAAGTGAAACACAAAATTTCGCGAGTGTTATACATATACGTACATACATATATGCGCATATGTTATATAGAACGAACAAGCAAACATACATAAAACATATTTATAAATTGTAATCAATTATTGTTTGAAAAAATTTCACAACCGTCGGTATTTCAATTATGAAAAGGAAGCAAATGCGAGTTTAATTTACTTTGTATTATGACTATATACGAACATTTAATATTTCATTTCATAATTTATTTGATTTGTTTCTATTAATTGTCATTCTTTGTACATAATTAAACTAAAGAGATTGTTGTTGTTGATTCTTTACTGGTTCTATTCCGTTCGTTCCGTGTTGCTAGCATATTAAAATAATCACAACTGATTACAGAGTAACTGTTCACACTTCACACAAATTCGTATTTCAAATTGTATAAATTTTTTATACATGTTGAAAAGTTGCACGAATCTGTGAACGGTTTTAAAAAATAGAAAAATTGTTATAGTTGTTCGAGCAAACTGGTAATAGCATACGGTTTGAATTTTATGAACGAGGTTCTAAATAACTTAAAGTAACGTTAAAATCCAACAAGTAAAAGTTTAAACAATCAAGTGAAAATATTATTGCGAATTTTTGCCGACGCGAGTATCTTTACTTATTGTGAATAATATATCAATTTAAGGATTCATATTCAAGTTGCGTACTAGTTAGAATTTGTATATCAATCTAGCGTGTGTGCTCAAATTAATTGCATTATTTTCACAAAGAAAATTCTGAAAAAACTTCTCGGAATTATCATTGTTATATTTTCTTGCATTTGAAATTTTCGTTTAAAATATGGCTGGTGGTAAAAGACATCAAAGCGCTCCTGCTTCAGAAAATATCGATACTCTAACGCAGAGAAAATTTAAAGTGGTTGAAAATATTGAAATAATTAAAAAATCAATTATTGAAAAGACTATTTCCTTCAATCCCTTTGAGATCGAATGTCGGTTGGAAATTCTGAAAGATCATATCGCTAAAGCAATGGAATTTCAGTCTGAACTGGATATTTTAGATCCAGGAAATGACGACCGTTCAGAGCTTGAAGATTTATGTGTGACTACGAAGTCTCTACTATTGAGTCTTCAGGCCAAAAATAGAAGAACGAGTTTGCCAGAAGCTTCATTTATGCAAGCTCATCATTCTAGGCTTCCAAATATGCGGCTTCCTAAATTTAGTGGAAATTATTCCGAATATAAAAATTTTATGAGCCTTTTTGAAAATTTAGTCCACAACGATCCAACTTTAACAGACATCGAAAAATTCAACCACTTGATATCTTGTTTAACTGATGAAGCGTTAGGCACAGTAAAAGCATTTCAAGTTACTGAGGAAAACTATCCCAAGGCAATAGCGAGCTTGAAAAAAGTTTACGACAATGATTGTTTAATTTTCTTGAAAACAATATCAAAACTATTCGATCTCCCTGAGATAAGTAAACCTTCAGCCCCAGCCGTGAGAAGCTTAATCGACACAGTTTCCGCTATATATGATTCTTTGTTGTCAATTGGCGATTATAGAAAGATTTCAAATGCTATTATGATTCATTTAGTGATGTCGAAAGTTGACTCAGTCACTAAATCCAAGTGGGAAGAACAGCTCGATTTTGAAAGGCTCCCATTATGGTCTGACTGCGAGGTTATGTTAAATAAAAGATTTCAGCACATTTCTGCTGATGAATCTTCAACTACAAAGCCTAAGAATTCATTTAAATCTAAACAAGTGTTCGTTTCTAAGAAAAATGAAAGAACATCACTAGCTTTAACAAAATTTAAACAATCTGTGGAAAAATGTTTATTCTGTAAATCTGGAAATCACAATATCTATAATTGCTCTTCCTTTGCTACAGTACCAGTAATTCAGAGATTTGAATTTATAAAAGGTGCACCTGCATGCATAAATTGCTTGAAAAAAGGTCACACTGTGGCGAGGTGTACTGCTCAAAAATGTAGAGTTTGTGGTGGTTCGCATAATAAGCTTTTGCATCGCTACAGCTCCGAAATTCAGAACAATGACACTGCTCAAAATTCTTCTGCAAATTTCATCTCTGAGCAACCGTCAACATCTCGTGCGTCTACAAATCACTCATCTTCGGATGAAAGTGTAATTCTTGCCACAGCAGTGGTAAAGGTGAGATGTAGCTCTGGAGATTATATTTTAGCAAGAGCATTATTAGATTCCGGTTCTCAAACTAATTTGATTACCGAGGAACTGGCTCAAACCTTGAGAATCAAGCGAAGAGGAGGCAGACTAAATTTGTCAGGTATAGGTGAAACTAATTCTGTTGCGAAGTCCAATATAGAAATTTCTGTTATGTCGAGGGTTAATTCTGCTAAATTTTCTGTAAAGTTTTGGGTGTTGAGTTCAATCACAAACTTCCAACCTGATCGCAGAATTTTTATCAAAAACTGGAGCATTCCAAAGAATATTGAATTGGCAGATCCTGAATTCTATAGGCCACAAAAAGTTGACTTGTTAATCGGTGGTGAAGTGTTCTTTGAATTATTATCTGTTGGACAAATAAAGTCTAATCCAAGCCTTCCTATTCTTCAAAAAACATCTCTTGGCTGGGTGGTTGCTGGAAAGCATAATCAGTCAAAGGGCTCAAGTTCAAATGTATATCACGTTAGCAACAGAATAGAAAACGAGGAAGCTATTGATTCAATTGTTCGCAAATTCTGGGAATTAGAAAAAGTTTCTAACGAATCAGAAATAATGTACACTGAGGAGCAACAAAAATGCGAAGAAAATTTTATAAAGAATATTCGACATTTACCGTCAGGGCGGCTTGAAGTCTCACTGCCTTTCAAATTAGACCCTCATGTGTTAGGATCATCTTTTGAAACTGCCAAAAGGCGATTTCTTGCGCTTGAACGAAAACTTACAAATGATGAGACAATGAGAGCTATGTATCATGATTTCATGAAAGAATATGCTGATTTAGGTCATATGTCGATTGCAGACAACAATATTCCAGATTTTCCTCACTACTTCATACCGCATCAATGCGTGTTAAGACCTCAGAGTACAACTACTAAGCTTAGGGTAGTTTTTGATGCTTCGAGTCGGACTTCGACACGAATTTCGCTCAACGAGATACTAATGGTTGGGCCTACTGTGCAAGAAGAATTATATTCGACTCTACTCCGTTTTCGTTTCCATAAATTTGTTATCACTGCAGACATTGAGAAAATGTATCGCCAGGTATTAGTTGGAGATACTGATAGAAATTTTCAATTGATCCTTTGGAGACAAAATGCTTCTGATCCGCTGCAAGTATTCCGGTTAAATAGTGTAACATATGGTACATCTTCTGCACCGTTTTTAGCGATAAGATGTCTCACGCATTTAAGCGATTTGCACAAGGATACTTTGCCTGTCGGGGCAAAAGTTATTCGAAGTGATTTCTATGTGGACGACTTCCTAACTGGGGCCGATAGTTTTGAAGACCTCTTAACTATTCGAGATTAAGCGACTCAAATACTGAGTTCAGCTGGATTTAATTTAACGAAATGGTTTTCAAATCACCCCGATTTTAATATATCTAATTGCAAGGAAAAATTGTTACATAATGATTCTGATTCAGCTAAGGCTTTGGGGATACATTGGATTCCGAAGAATGATTCTTTTAAGTTTCATTTGGAAGATAATTTTAAAACTTTGAAAGCAACAAAAAGAAACATTTTGTCAGTTTCGTCTAAGTTGTTCGACCCGCTCGGACTTCTGTGTCCAATAATAACAAAGTCAAAAATATTACTTCAAGAACTTTGGGTTCAGAAACTCGACTGGAATGAAACTATACCTATGCGTTTACACACTGCGTGGGAAAATTTTAGGGAAAATTTAGAAAAAATCAACTCTATTAAAATCCCAAGATTCGTACAAACCACTTCATCAGCCAAAATTCAGATTCATGGGTTTGCTGATGCTTCAATTCGGGCTTATGGATGCTGCATATATATTCGAAGTCGAAACTCATCGGGAGTTTCTTGCACTTTATTGACAGCAAATTCAAAAGTAGCCCCGCTCAAGACAAAATCTCTTCCGAGACTTGAGCTGTGTGCAGCACATCTTTTAGCCAAATTGTGGAATCGAATTGAGAAAATGATTAGCTTTGAAATCGAGAGTATAATTTTCTGGACAGACTCGGAAATTACTTTACATTGGATAAAAACTCATCCATCCAGTCTCGCAACATTCGTTTCGAATAGAGTTGCGGAAGTACAAGAATGGTCAGATCGCGTTGTATGGCAACATGTGCCTACACGAGAAAATCCAGCTGACATTGTATCTAGAGGCTGTAATGTAGATGATCTAAAGACATCCAATTGGTTTAATGGTCCTTGATTTCTGTTAAAGGACAATTCGATGTGGCCTGTTAATCCGCATTTTGAGTTAACAGAGGATCAATTATCTCAAGAAATGAAGAAAGCTCATGTTTTCGTTGCTGTAGAGAATTCAATGAATTTTGAAAATGTCTTCTTAACTCTAATTGAAAATCATTCGTCATACAAGAAAATTCTGCGAATTGTATGCTTTATATCAAGATTCATTGACTCTTGCAGAAAATTAGAAACTTGTAAACTAAAAAACCCTACTGCAAAAGAACTGAGCTGTGCTTTCTATATGCTTGTAGAAGTTGTCTAGAAAGAATATTTTTCTGATGAGATTAACAAATTAAAAAAATCTCAAGTTTTGCCGGCAAATATTCAAAGACTCACACCATTTATCCATAATTTTACAGAAAATAAGCTAAACTTTTCACTAATAAGGGTAGGTGGGAGGTTGTTAAATGCACCTTTACCATACAACACTAAATTCCCACTTTTATTGCCCAAAAAGAATCTCTTTGTCATGCGATATTTACGAAATCTGCACTTCGAAAATTGCCACGCTGGTACGAAGGCATTAATTGCCCTTTCAAGGGAAAATATTTGGCTCATAAATGCCAAAGAGGAGTGCAGTAAAATCGTAAAGAATTGTATCCACTGCTACCGCTACAAACCAAAGCTTATGACCCAAATAATGGGAAACTTGCCCGGCGATAGGTTAAAAGCTTTGCGGCCATTTTTAATAGTTGGCGTAGATTTCTGTGGTCCCGTAAACATTTCGTTGCGTATACGTGGAAAACCACCAGTTAAAACGTATATAGCGGTTTATGTCTGTTTCACGTCGAAGGCTGTCTACTTAGAATTAGTATCTAACTTATCATCTGTTGCTTTTATTCTTTCTTTTAAAAGGTTCACTGCCAGGAGAGGACTTCCCAGCAAGGTGTATTGCGACAACGCGACCAATTTCGTAGGAGCCAGCCGAATATTGAAGGAACTCGTGAAGGCATTCGAGACCCAGAAAGAGGACATCGTTTCATTCGCAGCGTCGTACAAGGTCGACTTCATCTTCATACCTCCCAGAGCACCGCACTTCGGAGGTCTGTGGAAAGCGGCCGTAAAGCAAGCGAAGCACCTACTTCTACGAGCTGTGGGCAATGCGCTGCTCACACAAGAAGAAATGGTGACAATGCTCGTAGAAGTAGAGGCGGTGCTAAACAGCAGACCAATAGCACCGCTGTCACCAGATCCGAACGACGGGGATGCACTAACTCCGGCGCATCTTCTAATCTTGGATGGTCTGCGTTCGCTGCCGCCAGAATCCGTCGGAGACGTCAGCGACAACAAACTGCGGTGCTTGAAGCGATGGCGAATGCTATCCGCTGTCAAGCAGCGGTTCTGGCGAGCTTGGTCCAAAGACTACGTCCTGGGGTTGCAAGACAAAGGCAAATGGCTCAAAGAGGAGCACAATCTGCAATGCGGCCAAATAGTGGTGGTCCACGAGGACAATCTCCCGCCCCAAGAGTGGCTGACAGGGAAAGTCGTCCGCGTATACGAAGGCCAAGACGGCAAGGTCAGAGTGGCGGTGGTAAAGACAAAAAACGGCGTCTTTAAACGACCAGTTGCAAAACTAGCCCCACTCCCAGTATCTGGAAGACATACATTGGTCCTTCAATGGGGCCGGAATGTTGGAGCGTGGATTTTTTAGGCCAATTGAGGTTTTCTCCACAATACTAGTTTTTTTATATACTTACTTTTTTCCATTTTTATATAACATAACGTAAATATATTAACTTAAATAATAATAATTGTTACAAATTATTAAATGAATTAACTCCTTTATTGAACTGCTTTAAATTACAAAACTTAATTAATATAAAACAAACTTAATTAACATATACTTGAACTTAATTACTTACATTAATTATAATAAATACCTGGAATATACTCTTTCGTTAATTTGTAACTGTGTACCTGAAAAGAAAAGAAATAACATGAATATTAAAAATTTATAATAAATAGTTACAGTTTGTGAACATATACTTACCGAACAAGACGTGTGCTTTTATTATTCAAAGTGTTTTTTTTAAATCTAGTCCATTAGTTAACCTAATTTGTTGGTTAAATAAAATTAAATTAAATAAACTTTAAAAAGACTTTATTCGTTTGCCTTAAAAAACCTTAAGGCTCAACACTTGGATTTAAATAACTATTGCCAAACATTCACGCAGTATCGGTATTTATCAACTACTTTCTCCCTCTTCTAAGTTGCCATTTTTAGAAATTTCCGGAAAAAACGTAAACCGTGAAAACTCTTACATAAAACACATTCATGAGTATCGAGATCCATGCGATTAAATCCACTACGTTGCTTTGACTCAGGACGTGTTGCATTGAGTTTTCTGTTGTTCCTTGTATGCAAAGAAAAAAATATAAGATATACATAAAATTGTGTACGAGGATGTTAGACGCTTATAAATTTTATAAAAAATGGCTTATTACAAAAATATTTCACAAACGATATATGTAATGTGAATAAAATAAATAATAAATTTATAATGTTGTTCAATATACATATATAAAAAGCATTAATTAGAGTTTTCATTATTTAGAAAGGGTAGATAACAGAATTTGACGATGGATCGCGTTATTACTCCAGAGGTTGTGCGCACATCGGCGGTGCTTTTTTTTGTCAGAGCCGGAATTGGTTTCGATTCTTCCTAGTCGCCACTCATGCAGCGGTTGCAAATCATCTATTACTACCACAAGGTCTTCGACTCAAATATTAGTGGTTGGATTCTTCCACTTGTAGCACTTGTGTAATGATTTCAAGTAATCCTCTTTCCATCGAATAGAGAATTGATGGTGGATTGCCTTTAACTTCTCCCATCTATTGATTAGAGACATATTCAGGAAGTTTTTTTCGGAAAAAGCCATTAAAAGAGCGCCTCTTAAAAAATGGCCAGAATTAAGTGCAGTTACATCTGCAGGGTCTTCTGACAGAGCGGATATTGGGCGAGAGTTCAGTACCTCAATTTGGGTTAAAATGGTAAGAAGTTCCTCGAAAATGAGCTTTTGCGCACTGGCAACTCGCTTGAAATGGAATTTAAAACTTTTTATGGCGGCTTTCCATAAGCCGCCCATATGAGGAGCGTGGGGTGGAAAAACTTCATTCAAACCCGTGAGTAAGGTATTTTTGAGCTATATCTTTGGATACATTATTTACAAACTTGGTAAATTCTCGTTCCGGTGTTTTGCTAGTGCCTAAAAAATGTCTACTATCTTTATTTTAGTTGCTCTATCCCCTCGACCCATAAAATTTAACACACGTGTAGCTAAGAACTCATGATGATGTTGAATATAATATTGCCAATCTTAACGAAGATATTAAGCAGGCTGCTGGACATGCGACTTCCTCCCATTCGAAGACTGGATTTAATAGAAAATATTCTACAGATATTGAACATCTCGTATGTGAAAAAAGAAGAGCTGGAAGAGAATGGCAACAGCACAGATCACCCTAAAATAAAATTATATTTAAAGAGTGCACTAAACGACTCCAATAGCTGCTTACGTATGAAAAAACTGCATCTCTTAAAAATTATCTGCTAGAAAGCTTAAAACACCCGTTGAATTTAAACCACCTCTGCGCACTTCTACCGGAGGTTGGGCCACAAGCGATACTGAAAAAGTTAACATATTTGTTAAGCATTTAAAATCCGTACTTACCCCAAACACATGTACTGGTGTTACTGATTTGCCGAGTTTAGTTGTTATATCCCATCGACCCATAAAATTTAAGACACGTGATACTCAGGAACTAATTGCTGAACTCAACCCGAAGAAAGCTCCAGGTATTGATGGATTAAGTAACAGTATGCTGATAAACTTGCCTCATATTGCAATTAAAATCCTGTTATTAATTTTTAATGCCATTTTAAGACAAGAATATTACCCACACAGCAGGAAGCTTTCCAAGATAAAAATGATTCTAAGGCCAGGCAAAGACCATATTTAAGCTGAGTCATATAGTCCAATAAGTTTACTGTCAACAATGTTAAAGCTCTGTAAAAAATTACTCATGATAAAATTGTCCCCAATTCTAAATGACAATGAGTGCATCTCGGACCATCAATTTGGTTTTAAAAGTCAGCATAGCACTATTGAATAAACTCATAGTTTGGTTCATGTTATAAGGAAAACTTTTGAAGAAAATAAGTATTGCTCTGCCATGTTTATTGACGTTTCTCAGGCATTTGATAAAGTGTGGCATGAAGGCCTTATTTTAAAATTGAAGACTTGCTTACCATAAAACATTCTAAATCTTTTGGAAAGTTACATTATTGCCCGGAAGTTCACTGTTGTGGAAGAAGACTCTATGAGTATGCCTGTAACTATCTCATCCGGTGTGCCACAGGGGAGTATACTGGGGCCAGTTTTCTATTTGATATATGATTGTGATATACCTGTGAGCAGGCATTTGCCGATGATACAGCCTGCCTTAGTATGCACGAAAACCCTCACGAGGCATTCCGATTTCTTTAGGAACATATTACTCAGCTGGAACGATATTTAAAATTATGGAGAATAGAGTTAAACGAACAGAAGTGTGTTCAGTTAACATTTACCCTACGAAAAGATAATTGTTTCCCCATTAGAACCAAAAATCAAATTGTTCCTCAACATTCACATGTGAAAAAAGTACTTTTGTATACAACTTGATTGAAGGCTTACATGAAAACACCACATTGACTCAAAGCTAAAACAAATGAAACTTAAGTTAACTAAGATACATTTGCTGATTGGTAGAAATTCAACTCTCAGTCTAGATTACTTGTACGATTTTGCATATTTGTTCCATAGTCGAGAAATTTTATGTTTATACTAAAATTGCATTCGTTATGCCCTTTCCATCTCCCTTGATTATAGCATGGATTGTTTTCTTAGTTGTATTAATCGCCTAGCAAAAGCCTGCAGCACTTTAAGGTATTAAAGGAGTGTTCTCGCGTATCACTCTTTGGTATTAAATGGTTACAAGTTTTTTGATTGTCGGACTTCTTTTATCAATTGCTGGGCCGTCTCATATAAAGGTTCCTCGGTATGCAGTGTCATGATATTTGAAGATTTCATAGTAGAACCCAGCAGATTTTGAGACTCCTTGTTGATTTTTAGCAGGGCAAATAAATAGTTTTAGATTGCAATTCCGCCACCACAGCGGGTCGAATCGAGAATCTGGCAGGTTAAAACTATTTGATGGTCAGTGTATACCATTTTTCGTGCAAAAATAGTTAAAAAATTACAGATGATGATATGGGAGAGTTTTGCTATTGCAAACTTCGGTAGTATTAATTTTTCATGTAATATTTGAAATTTTTAATTTTTCATATAATATTATTAGTACTTTAAGATAAGTTCTGAGCTATCCAGAAATCCTTTTAGTTTCTTGATTTTGATATGCTAATATTTATGGCCTTAGTTCAGATAAATTAAGAATTCATCTCACTGTGTTACCCAAATTTTAACAATTAATTAAAATTGGAAATCCGTTAAATTTCTTGGGAATTTGTCGAAATTTGAGAAAAGTGTATGTCTGTCTGTCTGACCGTGGGAATTTGTGCGTGGAGTATTTTGTGCGAATGGATTAAGGGTGTTCATAGTTAGGAGGTTTTATATGTGTATATGCCGAAAGCGAAAATCAAGAAAATGGTTTATCCTAATGCCGCCGGGAAAATCATGAAAATGATTTTTCCTTATCCCGACGGGAAAATGATTTTTCCGAATGCCGACGGGAGAACGTGAAACTTATTTTTTCTAGTGCTAATGTGGGTGTTGGTAGACTGTGATATGAGTGGGTGGGTATTGCTGTTGAATTATGTAACCGCAGAAATTTGTAAATGTATCTGTCTGCTGGAATTTAACCGATGCTGTGATTGGCTGGGTGCGGGATGTAGTTGAGATAGATCGATTGCGTGTATGTATATATGTCTGTGAGAATTTAAAGCTGATCTTGATTTATAAGGAGCGAGGTGTTCTTGCAATATGTATCCGTGGTAGGATTTCTAATTTCCAGAACTTTTCCAATTCCGGGGAATTGAGAAGTAAAATACTTTATTCCCGGGAATTTCAAAAATATATAAATTTAGTTAAATGACATCAATAAAAAAATTAAAAATTAAAAATTAATTAAAAAATTAATCGCCAAAACCGTTTTAAAATTTTGCAAGATGAAAACGACAAACCCGAGGCATCGTCGAATAAAACATTCAAGCCGCCACCAATCTACTTAAGGGAGAAAAATTCAAATGCCCTTATTAAAAAATTAATTTCGGTCGTTGGTGAAAATAAATTCCACATTGTCCCAATAAAACGTGGCAACATCGATGAAACGAAAATTCAAATTTATGACGAAAAGGATTTCCGCAAAATGGTTTCTGAATTTGAAACAAATAAAACAAGCTTCTACACATACCAGCTTAAGAGCGCTAAAGGCCTGCAGATCGTATTGAAGGGCATAGATTCTTATGTTGTCCCTGAAGAAATTAAAGATGCACTAGTCCTCCAGGGATTTAAGGTAAAGAATGTATCAAACATATTTAACAAAGAAAAAGTACCCCAACCCCTATTTCGTGTTGAACTGGAGCCAAATGATAAACAGTTGAAAAAAAACGAGACTCATCCTATTTATAGCCTTAAATACCTTTTATACAGAAAAATCACAGTTGAAGAGCCACATAAGCGTGCAGGTCCCGTGCAGTGTCATAATTGCCAAGAATATGGCCATACAAAAGCTTACTGCAATTTACCTACAGTGTGTGTTATCTGCGGTGAATTGCACGGTACTGCAAGTTGTACCAAACCAAAAGATCAAGCGGAAAAAAAATGCAGTAATTGTGGAGGCAATCACACCGCTAACTACAGAGGATGTCCTGTGTACTCTTTCGTCAAGCAGGCTATGGTGCAAAAACCTAAATTAGCTCCAGCTCAACCATTATGATGCAAGAAATGCTGAGAATGCAGAATACTCTGCTTCAAGCATTAATTAACAAGCCATGAACACGTTAAAAATATGTTTCTGGAACGCAAACGGCATTCGCCAACATAAAAATGAACTTGAGCACTTCCTTACGGAAAAAAATATTGATATAATGTTGGTCTCTGAGACTCATTTGACTTCTAGAAGCCTCTTTAAAATGAATGGCTACACTTTATATGATACAAAGGACCCTAGAGGGAGAGCATGCGGTGGATCAGCAATTCTAATAAAGTCAAGACTCAAGCACTATATTCTTGACAACATTTGTGAAGAACATCTACAAGCAACAAATATCTGCATTGAAAATTTTTGTACAAATTTCGTGATATCTTCAATTTACTCCCCTCCCAGATTTTCAATCACTGAGGACCAATACGAGAAGTTCTACAAATCTCTTGGACCTTGTTTCGTAGCAGCTGGCGACTACAATGCTAAGCATACGTTCTGGGGTTCGCGTCTTATTAAACAAGCTTCTGAACATGCCATTACCTCTCATCCGCATACTGTGTACAATAAAATTTATTCTACAGACGTTGAACATCTCGTACGTGAAAAAAGGAGAGCTAGAAGGGAATGGCAACAGCACAGATCACCTCAACACAAAATCAGATTTAAAGAGTGCACTAAAAGACTCCAAGAGTTGCTTGCATCTGAAAAAACTGCATCTTTTAAAAATTATCTGGAAGGGCTTGATGTCACACCAGCATCTAATTACTCTTTGTGGCGCGCTGCTAAAAAGCTTAAAACACCCGTTGAGTTTAAGCCACCTCTGCGCACATCTACCGGAGGTTGGGCAAGAAGCGATACTGAAAAAGGTAACATTTTTGTTGAGCATTTAAAATCCGTTTTTACACCAAATACATGTACCGGTGTTGCTGATTTGCCGGGTGTAGTTGCTCTACCCCCTCGACCCTTAAAATTTACGATGTGTGATGTACAAAAACTAATTGCCGAGCTCAACCCGAAAAAAGCTCCCGGTATGGATGGAATTAGTAACCAGATGCTGATTAAGTTACCTCGTACTGCAATTAGAATCCTGTTATTCATTTTTAATGCCATTTTACGACTGGAGTATTATCCAGACTGCTGGAAGCTTGCCAAGGTTAAAATGATTCCAAAGCCAGGTAAAGATCTTACCAAGGCTGAGTCATATAGGCCAATAAGTTTACTGTCAACAATGTCAAAGCTTTTTGAAAAGCTACTCATGGCAAAATTGTCTTCAATTTTAACTGATAATAGGTGCATCCCGGACCATCAATTTGGTTTTAGAAGCCAGCATAGCACCATTGAGCAAACGCATAGATTGGTTCAATTTATCAGAAAAACATTTGAGGAAAAGAAATATTGTTCTGCCCTGTTTATTGACGTTTCTCAGGCATTTGATAAAGTGTGGCATGAAGGCCTGATTTTGAAATTGAAGACATACTTACCAATAAACATTCTAAATCTTTTGGAAAGTTACATTCTCGCACGAAAATTTACAGTGGTGGAAGGACACTTTATGAGTATGCCTGAAACTATCTCATCCGGTGTGCCACAGGGGAGTATACTGGGGCCATTTTTATATTTGATTTATACTTGTGATATGCCTGTGAGCAGTAGTATCAACACTTCTACATTTGCCGACGATACCGCCTGCCTTAGTATGCACGAAAACCCTGATGAGGCATCCCGAAAACTCCAGGAACACATTAGCCAGATGGAACTATGGTTAAACTTATGGAGAATTAAGGTAAATGAACAAAAGTGTGTCCATATAACATTTACTTTACGAAGAGATACTTGTTCCCCCATTCGGATTAATAATCAAGTTGTTCCTCAACATTCACATGTGAAATATCTTGGTATACACCTCGATCGACGGCTTACATGGAAACATCACATTGACTATAAGTTAATTCAAATGAAACTAAAATTAACTCAGGTACATTGGCTGATTGGCAGAAATTCAACACTCAGCCTAGACTGTAAACTTTTAATATACAAGTCGCTTTTAAAGCCAATATGGTGTTACGGTATCCAGTTATGGGGCACTGCTTCTGCCTCCAATGTAGAGAGAATTCAACGAAGACAAAACAAAATTTTAAGGTTAATAACATCTGCTCCATGGTACATTAAGAATTCAAATATACATCGTGATTTAAATATGCCACTAGTGATTGAAGAAATTGCAAAATACGCAGGCAAATATCTAACGAAACTCGAGTCACATCCTAATCCGCTTGCTCGTAATATTTTGAACTTTACTGGACACATCCGCTTAAAAAAGAGAGATACAAGGGCTCTAATACTAAACACTCCGAATGAAGTTGCTTGAAATTTTTTATTTTTTTTTTTGCTTATCACTACTTATGTATTATTTACAACTATCACTTAGTTAGGTCTGGCATTGGTCGGGCCTATTAATTATATGTTAGATTTAAGATTTGAATACTTATTGTTAGTTCATATATGAAGATACAATAAATAAAAAAAAAAAAAAAAAAAAAAAAAAATAAAAAATATAATTTTATGAAAAAACATACAATATTTACACGTAATTCACACGTAGATTTTTCAATGTTTTTGAGTTTGCAGCTGAACGGTATATAAAAGCTAAAGCGGTAGAGAAAGATCACATTTTCTGTTCTCCGAGTTTTTTTTAAATTTACATATATTAATTTTTGGCATGGTTCTTTGTTCTATTTTTGCAATCAATGTGGCAACAGCTTTTTTAATACAAAACAGTGTTACCTCTAAGTACTTTTGTCAATAATATAGGAGTATAGGGAATATCGGACGAATATTTTATTTTGGCCAAAACGTAGGTATTGTTTATTCTCATATTACATTTTTTGTGCATAAATTTTAAAATAATTATTAGTTTTGCTTATAAACGGTTTTAAAATTTGTTTTGGCTTGAAAGTACATATACTTTTATCTAATTATTTTGGTTCGCAGTGCCAGTCTTTGGATCAGATCTTCACCTTATTCTTCTAATGGCAAGCACCTCGAGAAATAGAAAATGAGCATCTATTAAACAATGATTTAATAACTATAGATATTACTTAAAACCATTTAACTTACATCTTAATAAACTCCATGAGTGTAGAAAACCTAAATACAGCTGTGTGTTAAGTTTTTTCTTATAAGGTTATATCTGAAAAACTGTAGAAGGGTATGCTTTAATTTCGAATGCAGATATAGTCATTTTTAATAATTTAATAAGAAAAAATTATACACGAATGTCAAGTTTCAAGTTAACTACATAATAAAATAATAACTGCTGTATTATTTTGAAGAAATAATTTTTGTTTACAAAAGGCTGACAAAACAAATTTCTTGTGGGCATTTCTTTGCCAAACGTATTGAAAGAAAAAATAATAATTTTTCTTATAAATGTTTAGAATTTTTTTTTTCTAAATTAAATTACTTATGCTTTAATAAATATTAAACTTAAATTGTAACAATTCCCAATAAAAAACACTAATTAAATTACTAAAGTTCGTAGATTTTATTACGAAGGAAATTTTTTAACTGTCAACATTAATATAATATTTGAAAGATAAAAAATCAAAACTAGAAACATGAAAAAAATCATCGTATGAATGTAAAATGTTTTTGCAAACAACTTTAAAAAAAGCAATGTTAGTTCGATCATAGGGGAGATATGTAAGCATCTAGTAATGAATTTTTTTTAATATTGGCTTATGGTAACTATCAATATTAGATATAAATTTTTGACTGTACTGCATTTATGGGAAATAAAATTTGCAATTTCGGTATTAAAAATTTTTTTTTACCTTTTTGATCCCGAAAGTACCAAAAAAATATATAATTTTTTTATTGAAATTTTGCTAACAAAAAATTATTATTTATTTATTTTTTGTTAATACATGCATATATTTATTGTATCTTCAAATTTGAAATAACAATAAGTATTCAAATCTTAAATCTAAAACATAATTATTAGGTCCGACTACTGTCGGACATAAACTTGTTAATAGTTACTAATAATACATACATAATTAGTGATAGTGAAAAGAGGGGGAACAATTTATTTTCAAGTAGTCCCATCTGGAGTGTTGAGTTTAAGACCCCGAGTGTCGCTCTTTTTTAAGCCCCGTTCAGACTATTATACAAGTATTAATACTTTTGTGGAAAATGCAGCTCTGACATGTTGAGTTGTTATTGTTTTTTTTTTTTTTTAATTTTTGAAACAAATATAAGACCAGGGATGCATTTTCGTCAAAAGTATTAATAATTGTATTATAGCCTGAGTGGCACTTTAGGCGGATGTGTCCAGTAAAGTTCAAAATATTACGACCAATCAGATAAGGATGTGATTCTAGTTTTGTTAAATATTTGCCTGTGTATTTTGCAATTTATTCAATGACTAGTGGAATGTTTAAGTCACGATGTATATTAGAATTTTTGATGTACCATGGAGCCGATGTTATTAACCGTGAAATTTTGTTTTGCCTTCGTTGGATTCTCTCGACATTAGAAGCTAAAGCAGTGCCCCATAACTGAATTCCGTAGCACCATATTGGCTTCAAAAATTACTTGTATAGTAAAAGTTTGCAGTCTAGGCTAAATGTTGAATTTCGGCCAATCAACAAATATATTTGAGATAACTTAAGTTTCATCTGAGTTAATTTACAGTCAATATGATGTTTCCATGTAAGCCTTCGATCAAGGTGTATACCAAGGTATTTCACGTGGGAATGTTGAGGAATATTTTGGTTACTGATTCGAATAGGGGAGCAAGTATATCTTCTTAGGGAAAACGTTAAGTTAAACCATATTTCCAGCTGGGTAATATGTTCCTGAAGATAGCGGGATGCCTCATAAGGGTTTTCGTGCACATTCATACAGGCTGTATTATCTGCAAATGTAGAGGTGTGGATATTATTCCTCACATGCATTTCACAAGTATATATTAAAAAAAAGAGAGGACCCAGAATGCTACCCTGTGGCACACCAAAGCACACACGTGAACTCCTTCTACAAAAGTGAACTTCCTATCAATAATATAACTTTCCGAAAGCTTTTGAATGTTTATTGGCAGATATGTCTTCAATTTTAAAACTAGGCCTTCGTGCCAAGCTTTATCAAACGCCTGAGAAACATCAATAAAGAGAGCAGAACAATAGTTCTTTTCTTCAAATGTTCTTCATACAACTTGGACCAGTCTATGCGTTTGTTCAATGGTGCTATGCTGACTTTTAACACCAAATTGATGGTCCGGAATGCACTAATTATCAGCTAAAATTTTGGACAATTTAGACATGAGTAGCTTTTCAAAAAGCTTTGAGATTGTATATAGTAAGCTTATAGGGCTATATGACTCAGTCTTGGTAAGATCTTTTCCCGGCATTGGAATAATTTTTATCTTGGCAAGTTTCCAGTTATGAGGAAAATACTGTATTATTAAAATAGCATTAAAAATAAATAGCAGGATTCTTATTGCAATATGAGGCAAGTTCACCAGCATTTTGTTACTAATGCAAAATGATAACTGAATTTGAAAAAAGTAAAAAAAGTTTCTACACATATCAGCTTAAGAGTACTTAAGGCCTATAGATCGTATTGAAGGGCATAGATTCCTATACTGAAAATGTATCTAACATAACATATATTGAGAAGATTCCTTAACCTCTATTCCACGTCGAACTTGAGCCAAAAGATATAAAATTAAAAAAAAAGAGACTGATATAATTTACAATTTAAAATTAATAATAATATAATTGTCAAGAATATATATATATTTTTTTTAAATACATTTATTTATTTACTGTATCTTCAATTATGAACTAACAATAAGTATTGAAATCTTAAATCTAAAATATAATTAATTCCCTAGAAATATTTTTCATGACGCCAAAATCTATAACATCCGGAATTTTATGGATGTCAGTAGGCCAGTAAGTGGGCTCCCGACTCGAAATGACGTCCAAGCCCATTTTTCAAATTGTGTTGAACAACGCTCGTCCTCTAGGTGTGATACGACGCGAACCCCAGAAAGTATGTTTTGCATTATGGTCTCCAGCTGCTACGAAACAAGTGCCAAGAGATTTGTAGAAATCTTCGTAGTGATCCTCAGTAATTGCGAATCTAGGAAGGCAGTAAATTGATGATATGAAAAAATTTGTGCAAACATTTTCGATGCAAATATTCGTTGCTTGTAGATGTTATTCACAAATGTTGTCAAGAATATAATGCTTGAGTCTTGACTGTATTAAAATTGCTGATCCCCCGCAAGCTCTTCCCCTTGGGTCCTTTGAATCATATAAAATGTAGCCATTAATTTTGAATAGACTTCTTGAAGTCAAATGAGTCTCAGAAGCCAACATTATATCAATATTTTTTTTTCCGTGAGGAAGTGCTCAAGTTAATTTTTATGCTGGCGAATGCCGTTTGCGTTCCAGAAACATATTTTTAACGTGTTCATGGCTTGTTAACTAATGCTTGAAGCAGTCTAGACTGCATTCGTAGCATTTCTTGCATCATGCTAGTCATATTTGTTGTAAAATTATTTATAGCCAGCACCGGATTCTCAATAGTAGCTGTAAGGTGACTAAAATTAAAGCTTGAGTTTGCATTCGTTGAATTATTTTGAGGCGGAATATTTTGTGTGGGAATAGAACTAGTCTTAACTGCATCGGCGTACGATGCACGTGAAGTGACAGGTTGGCTCATTTGAGCAAAACTGGCGGAGTAAGCGTTTGCTGATTGTTCTGGAGCTAATTTAGGTTTTTGCCCAGGAATAGACAGGACATCCTCTGTAGTTAGCGGTGTGATTACCTCTACAATTACTACATTTTTTTTCTGCTAAATCTTAGTACAACCAGCAGTACCGTGCAATTCACCGCAGATAACACAAACTGAAGGTAACTTGCAGTAAGTTTTTGTGTGACCATATTCTTCACAATTATGGCACTGTACGGGTTCAGAACGCTTGTGTGGTTCTTCAACTCTTATTTTTCGGTATAAGAGATATTTTAAATTGTAAATTGGATAAGTCTCGTTTTTTTAAATTTTATATCGTTTGGCTCAAGTTCGACGCGAAATAGAGGTTGAGGAATCTTCTCCCTATTTATTATGTTAGATACATTTTTTACCTTAAATCCCTGGAGGACGAGTGCATCTTTTATTTCTTAGGGAGCAACATAGGAATCGATGCCCTTCAATACAATCTGCAGGCCTTTAGCACTTTTAAGCTGATATGTATAGAAACTTTGTTTTCAAAGTCAGTAGTCATTTTGCGAAAATCATTTTCTTCATAAATTTGAATTTTGGTTTCATCAATGTTACCACGTTTTATTGGAACGATGTGAAATTTATTCTCACCAATGACTGAAATTAAATTTTTAATAAGAGCGTTTGAATTTCTTTCTCTCAAATAGATTGCTGGCGGCTTGGATGGTTTGTTTGTAGATACATAGGGTTCGTTGTTGTCATCTTGCAATATTTGAAAACGATTTTGACGGTTAATAGAGGATGCGCTGTTATCCCTAGATATTTTTGGAGCAGAAGCAATTTTCGAAGACTTTGGGCTTCGTTCGAGCTTTACCACTGTTATATATCTGTCAATTTACACTTGGACCTTGGGTTTTGTGCTGCTCTTAACTTCAGTAAGAACTTGGTTAAGTGATGACCACGAGCCCGAAGAGGTTGATATCGCTGAGTTAAATGTAGAAGTACTAGGCAACGGTAATGTTAACGAATCACAAAGCGAGGTTGATGGCTGACGAAAAAGTGGCGTCGCCGTTTAAAAAAGTCTATTATCAGATTTCTTATTTATTTTGTTTTCCTTTAGAGCTTCAGAGCTCTCAGTAAGTCTGTTATCAGATTTTTATTTTCATTAGTTTCTTTCTAATTATATTCTTTCGTTAAGCAGACTATGGGGCAAAAATAAGCAATAGGCAAAAATATTTACAATTTTAATAGTTGGATATAATATAACAATAGCTAACATGAAGATAAGATTTAATAGGTGATAATCGTTTTTTTTTTTTTTTTTTTAATACATTTATTTATTTATTGTATCTTCAATTATGAACTAACAATAAGTATTCAAATCTTAAATCTAAAGTATAAGTATTAGGCCCGACCACTGTCGGACATAAACTTAGTGATAGTTATAAATAATACACATGTATTGATAATCAAAAAAAAAGAGAAAAAAAATATTTTCAAGCAGTCCCATCTGGAGTGTTGAGTATAAGAGCCTTTTTTAAGCATAATTTACATATTTATTTCATTTTCTTATTTTAAAATTAACATTAGTTTCTTAATATTAATGCTATTATTGTTCTTGATATGATGCTGTTGGTGATTTAGTTTTTCTTCCAACTATAATATTTCATCTTTACTTATCCAAGAATTGTGTTGATCTGAAAATCCTAGCCATTTAACATATACTTCCTTCGTTTTAGTTTTGAGAACCTTTTCAACAAGATATGTATTTGGAAATCTAGTTTTTGAAAGTTCATCAGTATAGAATCCACCTTTAATAGGATTACCAAGATAATCTTCTAATATGTATGTTGCAGGATTTGTATTTTGAACTTTGGTAATTGTGAATATTTCTGTGGTCCAATTTGGAGTATAACCTTTTTCAAAGATATGCTTATATTTGCTTTTGCGAACATGATCTCTTACATTAAATTTCGACTTTTTATACATCTTCAAATGTCTGTATACTGTATTAAGCAGCTTTTGCTCATTTGTTGAGTTGACTTTAATAGGAGACATTTTAATTGTACGATGAAATTTTTTATTGTATGCATTAACTAAATCTTTGTGTATATCAATCCACTTATATGAACCATTATAGCTAAATTCTTTCCACGTCATTCCGTTCAATGTTCTATTAAATCGTTCTACAATTGATGCTTTCATACTGCTATATTTTGAGTAGTGATTAATGTCGTATTTATGCATTAATTTTTCAAAGTTTTTGTTGAAAAATTCTTTACCATCATCTGTTTGTAAGTTTTTTGGTACTCGCCCCAATTCAAAAATATCTGCCATTGCCTTGGTTGTTTCGAGTGCAGTTTTTGTGTTTAGTGGTAGTGCCCATGCAAATTTTGAAAATGTCTCGATTACAGTCAACAAAAATCGATAATTTTTATTTTCTTTAGAATAGTTCCCCATTTCAACTAAATCAGCTTGCCAAAGATCATCAATTGCTTTCATTACAACTCTGCGACGCACAAAATGTTTTCGTGCTTGCTTATGGAGTTCGTTTACTAAATTTCTTTTTGAAGACATTAAGATGTTTTTACAGATTTTTTGGAGAGTGTTGTGATCTACTTGAAGGACTTTCAGCTATTGATACAAACATGTAATTCTCCAATCTATAAATTTTCTCATTAAGCTGCTCAATTTGTTCTTCAAAGGATGTTTTCATTTTTTGGATATCTTTTTCAATTTTATAATTTTCTTCTATATCTAATTTTATTTCACGTTGTAGTTCTTCGATTTGCATTTGAAGATCTTCTTGAATTACAGTATTGTCTGCCTTAAATTATGTTAATAATTTCTCTTCTAGTTTTTCGATTTGAGTTTGCAGAAACAATTTATTGATAACATCGTTTTCCACCAGAGCTTCTGCAACATTTTTGATCCTTTTGTTTTGGACATCAATGTTGTTGTTCGTATCCACAAATAACCCCAACAGTTAAGGTGCATTTTTCAAAGAAATTATGTTGCTAGTATCGTTTAAGTAGTGTCCAAATTTATCAACAGACATGCCATATATACTTTATTAAAGTTAATGTATTATATTCGCTTCACGTAGCTCTTCAATAATTGATACAATCTCGTTATTGTGATTAGAATGACCTGCACCTTGTGATGCGAGCAGTAGTCGAAGTCGATCTACTAACGCATTTGGATCATCCCAGTATATATAGTTGGGCTTATGAATATTAAATTCCATCATTCCATCACCTAAATAGCTACCTTTTGGCTTAGATCCTGTTGATTGGGGTAAATTCTTCTGGTTTTTCTCGTCAATAAATTTCTTAATAATATGTTTATATTTATATCCTCTAGTACCCTTTATTTGACCATCAGGTGTATAGTAGTAGTAGTTATTAAAATCTTTTTATAGATTTCGAGTTAAAATTTATCATAATTTTTTGGTATTTTATGAAACATTAGAGAAAATAGCCCTGGTGTTAGGGCCCATATTTAACCAGCAACTTGTATTTTATCTTCATTAAGTTTGAGCGTACTATCACCAAATTTCCATTCATTATTGAAATCTTTATGTGGACCATAGTTTGTATCTAGTTCATTTCTTCCTTCCAAGACTGATAAGTCAGTATAAGTATCTTCTGTATTGGAAGTCTGTGAGTAAAAATCATCATCATCATCATCGTCATCATCATTTACAGTATTAGCATCATTTAATGAGATGGTATTATCAAATATTGTTCCTTCTGCTAGTTTCTTTGGTGTACTTGACTCTATCTTGACTGATGTTTTTTCAGGCTTAAGACTTGTATTATTTTCAACTTCTACCTTCATTTTACTTTCTTCTTTCATGGGAATTCTTTTAATTTTTTTAGAACTCTTTATGAATTCTTTGAGTGGTTCTGTTATAGGTTTAAATGTATCTCTTAGTTGTTCATGTGTATCTATTTCACCAGTTTTTATACTACGAAGCTTTTTCTTCAAGACATTTCTTGTCAACACCAATTGTTTTAAAATTTTCTCATCCATGTTTAATAATAGTAAATAACAGGCATCAGCTATTAGATCAGGTATCAGCCTTTTACGACCTGGTCTGGTTATCAGATCAGCTTTTTAGGGCCTGGTCTGGTTTTCAGATCAGCTTTTCAGGACCTGGTCTGGTTTTCAGATCAGCTTTTTAGGACCTGGTCTGGTTTTCAGATCAGCTTTTTAGGGCCTGGTCTGGTTTTTAGATCAGCTTTTCAGGAGCTGGTCTGGTTTTCAGATCAGCTTTTCAGGACCTGGTCTGGTTTTCAGATCAGCTTTTTAGGACCTGGTCTGGTTTTCAGATCAGCTTTTTAGGACCTGGTCTGGTTTTCAGATCAGATTTTTAGCACCTGGTCTTGTTATCAGATCAGCTTTTTAGGACCTGGTCTGGTTTTCAGATCAGTTTATCAGGTAGCAGCTCAGCTTATAGCAAATAGATGTGTGAAGTTTAAAGTTAGATTAATAACTAAAGTGAATGTTTATAAAGAGTAGTTTATATAGTTATGAAATAGTCAAATTACTTTCTGTAGCGACCATTATTTAATTCATTATCTTTGCTTATTACCAAAAATCCATATTTATCCTTCCAACACTCTCTACAAACTTCTTGGAACTTTTCATAACTCATATCGTTGCCAACATGATCCCTATAAACATGCTTCATATTCATCTCATCTTGCTTAAACATTATAATAACATTTGCATTGTCTCTTATTAAATGGTTAGGAATTCTAGTATAAGTTTGACACAAGTATAATGAATCAACATCCCTATGTCGCCCCATACAAAAATATGTACGTATATTATTCTGCTTTTCACATGCAACATCATCAAATATCATAATTGAATTAGTTTTAGCTTTGTCAGGTGGAATAACTGATTCATTATCTGTAAATGTATAATATCCCATTCCTTTAATTGGTGAAATTAGTTTCTTCAGATATTCATATTTGGGCTGCTATAAAGATTTTGAGTATAAATAGATGTTTTCAAACTTGAGTCCATTAGGACTTTCTAGTAAGCCAATCATAACATAAGTCTTTCCACAATTTGATGGTCCCACTATTAGAGCACGAATAGAATTTGGTAAGAGGGGGCTGTGCTTTATTTTCGAAGTAATGTTCGATAATTGATCAATATTACGAACTAAAATATTTTTATGTTGTTTCACTAACTGCATTTTTGTAACTAAATGCATTTCATAATTGTTACCTCTTATTATAGAAAAAATTAGATAATATGGTTATACGATATCAGAAAACGTTTAGTCATAAAAACACCTTCGTTGGAGGAGGTATAGTAGATAAAATAATATACGCTCTACCTGGTGAGCTTCATCTTCCTGGATATCAGTACTGTGGACCTGGAACAAAACTACAAAAACGTTTAAATCGAGGTGACAAAGGAATTAATTTATTGGACTCTGCTTGTAAAAATCACGATATTGCGTATTCAAAAAATAAAGATTTAAGTACTAGACATAAAGCTGATAAAATACTGGAAAATTCAGCTTGGAATCGAGTTTTATCAAAAGATAGTAGTCTTGCTGAAAAATCATTTGCATATATGGTTACTAACGCAATGAAAGCCAAAACAAAATTTGGTATGGGTGTGGAGAAAAAGAAAAATGTTGGAAAGAACAAGCTAAATGATAAAAAACTGTTTAGAACATCAATTAGAGCTGCAACAAAAATACTAAATAAGGAAAAGCCATTAGGTATTAACTCAGCTATTAAAATTGCTCGAAAAACTATCAACAAATCATTAAAAGGAAAAAAATCTCAAATTATAGTACCACGTGTAATACGTGTCCCAAAAATTGGTGGATTTTTGCCTCTAATACCGATTTTAACTGCTCTGGGTGCAATTGGTAGTCTAACAACTGGAGGTGCTGCCATAGCTAAAGCTGTAAATGCAACAAAGAATGCCAAAAATCAACTTGATGAAGCAACTAGACATAATAGAGCGATGGAATCTATAGCACTTGGCAAAGGACTTTACTTAAAACCATATAAAAAAAGTTATGGCTTAGTTCACAAAGAAGAATCAAAAAACTCTTAGAGATGCTGCCCAACAGACCACTATCTGATGTGGACCTAAACCGTTCCTCTATAAATATTCCATATTTTAGAAAAGTTTTCATGTTGAATACTCTACCAAAACGAGCAAAGAAAATTGAATGTGGAATAATGAACTTAGATGTATCAACAGGACCTGGTACACATTGGGTAGCATATTATAAAAACAACAATGAAAAAGAATATTTCGAAAGCTTTGGAAACTTACAACCTCCTTCAGAAGTACTCAAATATTTTGGTATAAATGTAAAATACAACTATAAGCAACATCAGAATTTTAATACATTTACCTGTGGTCACTTATGTCTTAAATTTCTTTATGAAATAACTGAAAATATTAAATAAAAACACAAACATTTATATCTTACAAAACTCTTTAATGTCTTTTTATTTATAATTTAAAATACAAAGCTAATATATTTTATTGCCAAATAGGAAATTGGGAATTTTGAATTAGAAATTCACTCAGCTCACTCTCAACGATTAGATTTTCTTCACCTTCTCTGCTTAAGCAGTTAGATCCACTGGATAGATCTTTAATATCGTCATCTGTTAAAATATTATACCGTTTAGGCAGGAACATTATGTGTTTATTCATTTCCACTTTTAGTGTTGGTCCATATTTAGTTGTTACACGTAACACATTTCTAATAGTATATTTCTTTGATGATCCAAGCTCCTTTATGTGGATTAAAGTTTTGCTGTTTAGATCATTAAATTTTGAAACTAGATTTGATGTGGAGTCCATTTTTTAATTAGTTCTTCTCACTTTGAATGTTTAACTGGAAATGATCTTAAAAGAAGCGATGATGACTTCAAGAAGACTAATCAAAAATAATTATGGTGAAATAGTGAATAAGTGGTGGATAGTGATAGACAGAAAGAGATAGTTATAGAGAAAAAAGGGATAGAGAGAGATAGAGTGCTAAAAAGAAATATGGAATAGAGATGATGGTATAGATTTTTTAAAGATTAGGAGATACAACTTTAAAAATTAACTGAGAAAATTAGTCTTTAAGGAACCTTCCAACATTCATCATCATTCATTTATCAGCAAATAAAATGAGCCAAATTAGACGTACTCTAAACCAATTTATGAGAGATTTTGAAAGCTTCAGGCTTTCTGATCATTGGGAGATGATAAAATTTTTCCAAAATATGCTGGATGAGAACGAAGAATATGGAGTTATGGAAGATGAAGACAACACAGAAGGGCACTTCAAAAGCTGTCCTTGGTATGATCCTGAGTGTGAGGAAGGACTCGATACTTGTAGATGTACAATATATTTTTTACGAAAAAGTATATTAGAACATCTAATAATTGGATACTACGAAATGTTTCCATCATTATAAATAAAATAAATAAAAATTAAACTAAATTGTATTATTAAAAGAAACAAAAGAAATAAATATAAAATAAAATTGTATTATTAAAATATTCCTCGTTTTGTATTATTTTTTCTAAAGGAAAATTAGGAATCATCTGTTTGTAAGTTTTTTGATATTCACCTCAATTGAAAAATATTTTCCATTGTCCTGGTTGTTTCTCTTTATGAAATTTAATGGAATTTAATAATATTGTGAAATTCAATTTCTCTTGTACACAACTTCTCAAAGAAAACAAGACTGTGCATGTTTAAATGATATAAAAACAAGACTGTGCATGATTAAGCGATATGAAAACAAGAATTTGCAAATAAGCAAAAACAAAAAATTTTTTGATCCAACGAAGTAAAACCAGTAAAGAAATAAACACCAGTCATATATTTCATTCTTTTTTCAATATTTTATTTCAAATTTTTTCTTAAAAATTTATTTACATATGTACAATCATTTTTCTTGATAAATAAATAAATAGGATTTTATAATTATAATTATATGATTTTAACAACAATAAATAGGATTTTATTTACAATAATTTTTCTTTTAATAAATAGGATTTCATTTACAATAATTTTTCTTTTAATAAATAGGATTTTATTTACAATAATTTTTCTTAATAACAAAGATTTTATATACAATTTAAAAGTAATTAACTAAAAACTAATTAATTTTAACCATTTTCTTGCATTCTAGCAATCTCATCTAGCAGCATGTCAAGTTCGTATTCAGGGTTAGTTTCCTTAATACGAAAATGATACCATGCATATGTGTTAATGTTATTTGACCTAATTTTTCTCTTATCGTCTCCATAACTTAATACTACCTTATTTAATTCACTAGTATATATTTTATGTAGCTTAGATTTAAATGTTAACATACTATCATATACATTGGTCTTATTGAATAAACAATTTTTATAAGTAGCTTAACTATATTTATCTAATATGGCTCTCTTTACGCCCTTCGATTTCTGTACATCATTATGTTATGGGTTATTATTATGTTGCAAAATATAAATGTGTTCTACAAAATAGTTTACGCACAAGCATCCTCAGTCATACATACAAATACACATACATACATACATACATACATACACATACAAATATACATACATACATACATACATACAATTATATTTCTTAAACAAATAAATAAATATCAGCGACAAACCAGGTGGATCATCCACACACAAGTATAGGGTGTTCATATACAAGAGAAGATTTTATAAATAAATAAAATAATTAAATTAATTGTTTATTAATTTATTTAATTATTTTATTTATAAACAATTTATTAGCGTGAGGAAATCATACACATATTCTCCCGATTCATATGAGAATCGCGTAGTAGTCATCAAATCTATTTTCTCTGATATTACTGATATAGTATTAGGATAACGAATTTCTATAGTCTGGCAACACTGGCAATTTTCCCTTTGGTACTAGAAAATAATAATCATGTTTTGCCGTCGGCATTTGAAAAAAAATAAAAATGTGTTTTGCCGTCGGCATTTGAAAAAAAAATAAAAATGTGTTTTGCCGTCGGCATTTGAAAAAAATAACAATCATGTATTGCCGTCGGCATTACGAGAAATTATCATGCATTGCCGTAGGTATTAGGAAAAATTATCATGCATTGCCGTATGCATTAGGACAAATTATTAATCACTATTTCACCATTGGTATTAGGAAAAATCATTTTCATGATTTTCCCGTCGGCATATACACTTATGAAATCTTAATCATATAAAATCCCCTAAACCACACCCACAAAAAAAATCACCCGTTATCACAATTACTATTACCAAAAAAAATCACCCGTTCCCACAAAGTTAATGTAAACAAAAATTTGGACGGGCTTATTGAACCACCTTCGCAGGTATCAAATTTCCAAGAATTTAAGAATTTTCAAATTTTAATTACCCAAATTTAACAATTTCAGCCATAATTTTGCAAGTTTAAGTGACGGAGAACCGGTAGTTCCCTACTACCAGTATGTAACTCATTTCTTTGTGAACTTTAAATTGAGAGACTTTAAAAATATTTTATTTTCTTGCGTCAAAAATATTTTGTGTAATGATTTCTTTAATTGTGGTTTGGTTTCCAATAGTGTTTTATGAGTGTATCCAATTTTATCCTTAGATTGCTTAACGTTGTATATTATCATTATTTGCTAGATCTCAAGTGTATTCGTGTTGTAATTTCCTCTCCTCGGAAATTAATTAAATCACCGTTCTGATCAACTATGCGTAGAGTGAGAGAACTTATCTCTCGGGCAGTTAACTGGCAAATAGATAAGATTTCGAGGAATCTCAACAATTTTATACCCTGGATGGACATTGATCGCAAATTCATGTAATGTTTGTGCTTGTGAGTTATTCGTGTGTGTGTGTGTCCTTGTGAGTTATTCAACACGCAAGATATTCACGATGAAAATATTGACTGGTAGATCTGAGTAATGGTCTTGGTTAGGAGCTAGAATTTTCTTATTTTTATTTATTTTTTTAAATACATTTATTTATTTATTGTATCTTCAACTATGAACTAACAATAAGTATTCAAATCTTAAATCTAAAATATAAGTATTAGGCCCGACCACTGTCGGACATAAACTTAGTGATAGTTATAAATAATACATAAGTATTGATAATCAAAAAAAGAGAAAAAAAGTATTTTCAAGCAGTCCCATCTGGAGTGTTGAGTATAAGAGCCCTTGTGTCCTTCTTTTTCAAGCGGATGTGGCCAGTAAAATTCAAGATGTTACGAGCAAGCGGATTAGGATGTGACGCGAGTTTTGTTAAATATTTGCCTGCGTATTTTGCTATTTCTTCAATCAATAGTGGCATATTCAAATCACGATGTATATTTGAGTTTTTGATGTACCATGGAGCAGATTTTATCAAACGTAAAATTTTGTTTTGCCTTCGTTGGATTCTCTTGACGTTAGAAGCTGAAGCAGTGCCCCATAACTGAATTCCGTAGCACCATATTGGCTTCAAAACCGACTTGTATAATAAAAGTTTGTAGTCTAGGCTGAGTGCTAAATTTCTACCAATCAGCCAATATATCTGAGTTAGTTTAAGTTTCATTTGTTTTAGCTTTGAGTCAATATGGTGTTTCCATGTAAGTCGTCGATCAAGGTGTATACCAAGGTATTTTACATGTGAATGCTGAGGAACAACTTGATTGTTGATTCGAATTGGGGAACAAGTATCTCGTCGCAGGGTAAATGTTACCTGAACACACTTGTGCTCGTTTACCTTAATTCTCCATAATTTTAACCATAGTTCCAGTCGTGTTATATGCTCTTGTAGATATCGGGAAGCCTCATGAGGATTTTCGTGCATACTTAGGCTGGCTGTATCATCGGCAAACGTAGATGTATGGATATTACTGCTCAAAGGCATATCACAAGTGTGAATCAAATACAAGACTGGCCCCAGTATGCTCCCCTGTGGCACACCAGATGATATAGATTCGGGCACACTCATGAATTCTCCTTCCACAACCGTGAACTTCTGGGTAGTAATGTAACTTTCTAATAAATTCACCAAATTTATTGGTAGATATGATTTTAATTTTAAAATTAGGCCGTCATGCCACACTTTATCAAATGCCTGCGAAACGTCAATAAACAGTGCAGAACAGTACTTCTTTTCTTCAAGTGTTCTTCTTTTACATTTAACCAATCTATGCGTCTGTTCAATGGTGCTATGCTGACTTCTAAAACTAAACTGATGGTTTGGGATGCACCCACTACCAATTAGAATTGGGGACAATTTTGACATGAGCAGTTTTTCGAAAAGTTTTGACATTGTTGATAGCAGACTTACTGGCCTGTATGATTCTGCCTTGGTAAATCTTTGCCCGGCTTGGGAATCATTTTAATTTTGGGAAGCTTCCAGCTGTGGGGATAATACTCTAGTCGGAAAATGGCATTAAAAATGAATAACATGATTCTAAATGCAATACGAGGCAATTTTATTAGCATTTGGTTACTCATTCCATCAATACCCGGTGCTTTCTTCGGGTTGAGTTCAGCAATTAGATTTTGTACATCACACATTTTAAATTTTATGAGTCGAGGGGGTAGCGCAACTATACTCGGGAAATCAACAACACCAGTACATGTGTTTGGGGTAAATACGGATTTTAAATGCTTTGCAAACAAGTTACCTTTTTCAATATCACTCCTGGCCCAAACTCCGGTAGAAGTGCGCAGAGGTGGTTTAAACTCAACGGGTGTTTTAATTTTTTTCGCAGCGCGCCACAAGGAGTAATTAGATGCTGGTGTTACGTCGAGATTTTCCCGATAGTTTTTAAGAGATGCAGTTTTTTCATATGCAAGCAGTTCTTGGAGTCTTTTAGTGCACTCTTTTAATCTAATTTTATTTTGGGGTGATCGGTGCTGTTGGCATTCTCTTCTAGCTCTTCTTTTTGCACATACGAGATGTTCAATATCTGTAGAATATATTCTGTTAAACCCAGTCTGCGGATGGGAGGAAGTGGCATGTTCAGCTGCCTGCTTACTATTTTCGTTAAGATTAGCAATATAAGATTCAATATCATCATGAGTTCTTAGCTTAATTCTTTCACTGCAATTAGTACTAAGATATTTTTTGAATCGCAGCCAATTAACACGACCGACCATTTTCACATATGGGTGATGTAGAGCACTTCTCAGTGGGCTACAGATTGTAACGATCGTGGAAGAGTGATCGGACGATAGATCTAGGGAAGCTTCAACATTTATTAATTCCCTAGAAATATTTTTCATGACGCCAAAATCTATAACATCCGGAATTTTATGTATGTCAGTAGGCCAGTAAGTGGGCTCCTCACTCGAAATGACGTCCAAGCCCATTTTTGTAATTGTGTTGAACAGCGCTCGTCCTCTAGGTGTGATAAGACGCGAACCGCAGAAAGTATGTTTTGCATTATAGTCTCCAGCTGCTACGAAACAAGGGCCAAGAGATTTGTAGAAATCCTCGTATTGATCCTCAGTAATTGTGAATCTAGGAGGGGAGTAAATTGATGATATGACAAAATTTGTGCAAAAATTTTCGATACAAATATTCGTTGCTTGTAGATGTTCTTCACAAATGTTGTCAAAAATATAATGCTTGAGTCTTGACTGTATTAAAATTGCTGATCCCCCGCAAGCTCTTCCTCTTGGGTCCTTTGAATCATATAAAATGTAGCCATTAATTTTAAATAGACTTCTTGAAGTCAAATGAGTCTCAGAAACCAACATTATATCAATATTTTTTTCCGTGAGGAAGTGCTCAAGTTCATTTTTATGTTGGCGAATGCCGTTTGCGTTCCAGAAACATATTTTTAACGTGTTCATGGTTTGTTAACTAATGCTTGAAGCAGTGTAGACTGCATTCGTAGCATTTCTTGCATCATGCTAGTCATATTTGTTGTAAATTATTTATAGTCAGCACTAGATTTTCAATAGTAGCTTCAAGGCGACTAAAATAAAAGCTGGAGTTTGCATTCGTTGAATTATTTTGAGGCGGAATATTTTTTGTGGGAATAGAACTAGTCTTAGCTGCATTGGCATACGATACACGTTGGCTTATTTGAGTAAAAGTGGCGGAGTAAACGTTTGCTGTTTGTGCTTGAGCTAATTTAGGTTTTTGCCCCATAGTCTGTTTAACGAAAGAAAAGACAGGATATCCTCTGTAGTTAGCGGTGTGATTACCTCCACAATTACTACATTTTTTTCTGCTAGATCTTTAGGCTTAGTACAACCAGCAGTACCGTGCAATTCACCGCATATAACACAAACTGGAGGTAACTTGCAGTAAGTTTTTGTGTGACCATATTCTTGACAATTATGACACTGTACGGGTCCAGAACGCTTGTGTGGTTCTTCAACAGTAATTTTTCGGTATAAGAGATATTTTAAATTGTAAATTGGATGAGTTTCGCTTTTTTTAAATTTTATATCATTTGGGTCAAGTTCGACACGAAATAGAGGTTGAGGAATGTTCTCCCGATATATTATGTTAGATACATTTTTTACCTTAAATCCCTGGAGGACGAGTGCATCCTTAATTTTTTCGGGAGCAACATAGGAATCTATGCCCTTCAATACGATTTGCAGGCCTTTAGCACTTTTAAGCTGATATGTGTAGAAACTTTTCTTACTTTTTTCAAATTCAGTAATTAGTTTGCGAAAATCTTTTTCTTCAATAATTTGAATTTTGGTTTCATCAATGTTACCACGTTTTATTGGAACGATGTGAAATTTATTCTCATCAATGACTGAAATTAAATTTTTTATAATAGCATTTGAATTTTTTCTCTCAAATAGATTGGTGGCGGCGTGGATGTTTTGTTCGTAGATACATCGGGTTCGTTGTTATCATCTTGTAATATTTGAAAACGATTTTGACGGTTAATAGAGGATGCGCTGTTATCCCTAGACATTTTTGGAGCAGATGAAATTTTCGAAGACTTTGGGCTTCGTCCGCGCTTTACCACTGTTATATATCTGTCCATTCCCACTTGGACCTTGGGTTTTGGGCTGCTCTTAACTTCAGTAAAAACGTGGTTAAGTGATGATCACGAGCCCGAAGCGGATGATATCGCTGAGTTAAATGTAGAAGTACTAGGCAACGGTAATGTTAACGAATCACTAGTTGGCATTGGACAAAGCGAAGTTGATCGCTGACGAAAAAGTGGCCTCGCTGTTAAAAAAAGTCTACTATCAGATTTCTTATTTATTTTGTTATCATTAAGAGCTTCAGAGCTCTCAGTAAGTCTATCACCAGATTTTTTATTTTAATTATTTTCATTAAGAGCTTCAGAACTCACAGTAAAATAGGCATTTCTGCCATTAGAACTCACTTAACAGTTATTTGTTTTTGAGGTACCCATATAGAGTATTCCTCAAGGGCACTTTGTTTGTTTGTTGTTCATTTTGTTTACGGTTTTTTTTTGTTATTTATAACTATGTAAAAAAATATTAGCAACGCAAATAAAGTTTAATTTATCAAAAACAGTATGTAGTCCGAATATTTTTTCGTTTGATTTTTTTTGTTGAGTATGAAATAAAAACTCCGCTAAATCGACTGTTCACTATGAATGTACAACGAGAACTGAGGTGATAATCGTGAATAATATTTTCCTTTTATAGTTATCCTCGTCAGGGCACGGATAGCAATCGGTTATAATTACGGTTACGGTATCTCGGGGGTATTGCTGGCACTTACAATGATGTGGGAAGTCGGTAAGTGGCAATCGTGATTAGCCTTGTACTTACTTCGTCATGGTATTGGCTGCAATCGGTTATAGTTACGGCTACGGTATTTAGGGATATTGCTGGCACTTACGATGATGTCGGTCGGTGGCACTCGTGATTAGCCTTGTACTTACTTCGTCATGGTAGTGGCAGCAATCGGTTATAGTATTTCGGGATATTGCTGGCACCTACGATGATGTCGGAAGTCGGTCGGAGGCACTGGCTGTTAGCCACATAATTACCTCGCCAGGGTAGTGGCAGCAATCGGTTATAATTACGGTTACGGTATATCGGGGCTATTGCTGGCAACTACGGTGATGTCGGAAATCGGTGGGGAACACTCGGAATGCATTAGATGATCGGCGTTATTCTACCTTCATAACTAATTGTAAAATTTTTCTTACAACTAGTAATTAAAATTAGATTATTAAAATACGTACAATATTTCTTAACTTGCTATGCTTAACTCTACATATATAATCTTATGCTAAATAAACAGTCAGCCGAAGCTGCTGTGGAGAAACAGTGAGCCGAAGCCACTGTGGCGAAACAGTCAGCCGAAATCGCTGTGGAAAACAGTCAACTGAAGTTGTTGTGACGAAACAGTCAGCCGAAGCCGCTGTGGTGAAACAGTCAGCCGAAATCGCTGTGGAAAACAGTCAACCGAAGTTGCTGTGACGAAACAGTCAGACGAAGCTGCTGTGGAAAACAGTCAGCGGAAGCCGTTGTGGAAAACAGTGAGCCGAAGCCGCTGTGGAAAACAGTCAACCGAAGTTGCTCTGACGAAACAGTCAGCCGAAGCTGCTGTGGAAAACAGTCAGCGGAAGCCGTTGTGGAAAACAGTTAGCTGAAGCCGCTGTGGAAAACAGTCAACCGAAATTTTTGTGACGAAACAGTCAGCCGAAGCCACTGTGGAAAACAGTCAGCCGAAACCGCTGTGGAAAACAGTCAACCGAAGTTGCTGTGACGAAACAGTCAGCCGAAGCTGCTGTAGAAAACAGTCAGCCGAAGCCGCTGTGACTGAAACAGTCAGCCGTAGCCGCTGTGCAAGGTGGTATACAATATACCCACGACACACTTTATATACTCACACTCTTACGACACACAAATGGCAAATTCTTGTCTTGCTTGAACTGCCACGACTGTATCCAAACTTGGTATACTTATGGAAATAATATTTAAACTAAATGATAGTTCTATGCTTGTCTTGCATATGTTTTGTATAGTTCGCTCGTAGCTCGTTTTGCTATCTGCAGTATTACATGTGTTTGTGTGTTGTTGTGTGTTTGTTTAAATATACTGTATATACTTGATGAGTGTTGTTGTTGTTGTTTATTTTTATTCTTATTTATTATATTCGTATGTATGTAATATAAGCTACAACTGAGTCGCATTAATTTATTAAAGAAAACATGTATGAGTGATATACTCGTTACACTGTTCATAATAAAAATATAAATGTGTTTTTATCATTATTTTTGTTTTACCAAAGATGCTACTCGCACCGTCCTTACATGTGTATATTCCGATAAAAAAGTCTGTGAATCTCCTAAGTACTTTGCATTCAATTTAGTAACCGCGAAGACAAAAATCTGCAAGTATGATTAGATTACATAAATAAAAGGGAGGGGTATATTTGCTGGATAGAAAAAAAGAAAGACTAATCAATGTTGTCAAGTGGTGGTTAGTAACATGCTAGATATATGTATAAGCTAACAATGCTTTTGCGATATCTACATCGGCTACTAGCGGCTGGAAATAAACTGTTGCAAAACGTAGATACTTCTTAGAAAATTTAGGATTGCAGCTTACTATGCTTTATATAAAGCACCGAAAGACGTTATCAATATCAGTATTTTCACAGAAAGTTGCACTAAAACTAAGTGAGGCAATTGAGTAGCTGTAAACTTCAACCAAATCCAAAGAACAAATATTTGAACAAGGTAAAAACAGAGCCAAAGAAGTCAAGTTCAATTATGTCTCAACGCAGAAAATAAAACACCGTTAGATACTATTATAACTTGCAAAAACTTTATATGCAAACTGCACTCTGAAACAATTACTTTATGTACAATTAATGTTAATATCGATTTAATATTACGTTTTATGTATCATGTATTAATCGAATTACATCTATGAAACAATGTTATCATTCATTGCCAATAAATGAATCACAAATAAATGAAACCAGTACATAATTTTCAATTTGGGTCAAATTTGACCCTAAGATCGTTAACGTCAACAATTTTAAAGACCGTATGAAGGTTAGTTATATAAATCGCCTAGCAACGACCTGCAGTATTTTGAGGTATTAAAGGAGTGTTCTCGCGTATCACTCTTTGGTATTAAATGGTTACAAGTTTTTTGATTGTCGGACTTCTTTTATCAATTGCTGGGCCGTCTCATATAAAGGTTCCTCGGTATGCAGTGTCATGATATTTGAAGATTTCATAGTAGAACCCAGCAGATTTTGAGACTCCTTGTTGATTTTTAGCAGGGCAAATAAATAGTTTTAGATTGCAATTCCGCCACCACAGCGGGTCGAATCGAGAATCTGGCAGGTTAAAACTATTTGATGGTCAGTGTATACCATTTTTCGTGCAAAAATAGTTAAAAAATTACAGATGATGATATGGGAGAGTTTTGCTATTGCAAACTTCGGTAGTATTAATTTTTCATGTAATATTTGAAATTTTTAATTTTTCATATAATATTATTAGTACTTTAAGATAAGTTCTGAGCTATCCAGAAATCCTTTTAGTTTCTTGATTTTGATATGCTAATATTTATGGCCTTAGTTCAGATAAATTAAGAATTCATCTCACTGTTTTACCCAAATTTTAACAATTAATTAAAATTGGAAATCCGTTAAATTTCTTGGAAATTTGTCGAAATTCGAGAAAAGTGTATGTCTGTCTGTCTGACCGTGGGAATTTGTGTGTGGAGTATTTTGTGCGAATGGATTAAGGGTGTTCATAGTTAGGAGGTTTTATATGTGTATATGCCGAAAGCGAAAATCAAGAAAATGGTTTATCCTAATGCCGCCGGGAAAATCATGAAAATGATTTTTCCTTATCCCGACGGGAAAATGATTTTTCCGAATGCCGACGGGAGAACGTGAAACTTATTTTTTCTAGTGCTAATGTGGGTGTTGGTAGACTGTGATATGAGTGGGTGGGTATTGCTGTTGAATTATGTAACCGCAGAAATTTGTAAATGTATCTGTCTGCTGGAATTTAACCGATGCTGTGATTGGCTGGGTGCGGGATGTAGTTGAGATAGATCGATTGCGTGTATGTATATATGTCTGTGAGAATTTAAAGCTGATCTTGATTTATAAGGAGCGAGGTGTTCTTGCAATATGTATCCGTGGTAGGATTTCTAATTTCCAGAACTTTTCCAATTCCGGGGAATTGAGAAGTAAAATACTTTATTCCCGGGAATTTCAAAAATATATAAATTTAGTTAAATGACATCAATAAAAAATATAATTTTATGAAAAAACATACAATATTTACACGTAATTCACACGTTGATTTTTCAATGTTTTTTTGTTTTTGAGTTTGCAGGTGAACGGTATATAAAAGCTAAAGCGGTAGAGAAAAATCACATTTTCTGTTCTCCGAGTTTTTTTTAAATTTACATATATTAATTTTTGGCATGGTTTTTTGTTCTATTTTTGCAATCAATGTGGCAACAGCTTTTTTAATACAAAACAGTGTTACCTCTAAGTACTTTTGTCAATAATATAGGAGTATAGGGAATATCGGACGAATATTTTATTTTGGCCAAAACGTAGGTATTGTTTATTCTCATATTACATTTTTTGTGCATAAATTTTAAAATAATTATTATTTTTGCTTATAAACGGTTTTAAAATTTGTTTTGGCTTGAAAGTACATAGACTTTTATCTAATTATTTTGGTTCGCAGTGCCAGTCTTTGGATCAGATCTTCACCTTATTCTTCTAATGGCAAGCACCTCGAGAAATAGAAAATGAGCATCTATTAAACAATGATTTAATAACTATAGATATTACTTAAAAAAATTTAACTTACATCTTAATAAACTCCATGAGTGTAGAAAACCTAAATACAGCTGTGTGTTAAGTGTTTTCTTATAAGGTTATATCTGAAAAACTGTAGAAGGGTATGCTTTAATTTCGAATGCAGATATTGTCATTTTAAATAATTTAATACGAAAAAATTATACACGAATGTCAAGTTTCAAGTTAACTACATAATAAAATAATAACTGCTGTATTATTTTGAAGAAATAATTTTTGTTTACAAAAGGCTGACAAAACAAATTTCTTGTGGGCATTTCTTTGCCAAACGTATTGAAAGAAAAAATAATAATTTTTCTTATAAATGTTTTGAATTTTTTTTCTAAATTAAATTACTTATGCGTTAATAAATATTAAACTTAAATTGTAACAATTCCCAATAAAAAACACTAATTAAATTACTAAAGTTCGTAGATTTTATTACGAAGGAAATTTTTTAACTGTCAACATTAATATAATATTTGAAAGATAAAAAATCAAAACTAGAAACATGAAAAAAAATCATTGTATGAATGTAAAATGTTTTTGCAAACAACTTTAAAAAAAGCAATGTTAGTTCGATCATAGGGGAGATATGTAAGCATCTAGTAATGAATTTTTTTTAATATTGGCTTATGGTAACTATCAATATTAGATATAAATTTTTGACTGTACTGCATTTATGGGAAATAAAATTTGCAATTTCGGTATTAAAATTTTTTTTTTACCTTTTTGATCCCGAAAGTACCAAAAAAATATATAATTTTTTTATTGAAATTTTGCTAACAAAAAATTATTATTTATTTATTTTTTGTTAATACATGCATATATTTATTGTATCTTCAAATATGAACTAACAATAAGTATTCAAATCTTAAATCTAAAACATAATTATTAGGTCCGACTACTGTCGGACATAAACTTGTTAATAGTTACTAATAATACATACATAAGTAGTGATAGTGAAAAGAGGGGAACAATTTATTTTCAAGTAGTCCCATCTGGAGTGTTGAGCTTAAGAGCCCGAGTGTCCATCTTTTTTAAGCCCCGTTCAGACTATTATACAAGTATTAATACTTTTGTGGAAAATGCAGCTCTGACATGTTGAGTTGTTATTGTTTTTTTTTTAATTTTTGAAACAAATATAAGACCAGGGATGCATTTTCGTCAAAAGTATTAATAATTGTATTATAGCCTGAGTGGCCCTTTAGGCGGATGTGTCCAGTAAAGTTCAAAATATTACGACCGAACAGATAAGGATGTGATTCTAGTTTTGTTAAATATTTGCCTGTGTATTTTGCAATTTCTTCAATGACTAGTTGAATGTTTAAGACACGATGTATATTAGAATTTTTGATGTACCATGGAGCCGATGTTATTAAGCGTGAAATTTTGTTTTGCCTTCGTTGGATTCTCTCGACATTAGAAGCTAAAGCAGTGCCCATAACTGAATTCCGTAGCACCATATTGGCTTCAAAAATTACTTGTATAGTAAAAGTTTGCAGTCTAGGCTAAGTGTTGAATTTCGGCCAATCAACAAATATATTTGAGTTAACTTAAGTTTCATCTGAGTTAACTTAGAGTCAATATGATGTTTCCATGTCTATATGATGTTTCCATCAAGATGTATACCAACGTATTTCACGTGGGAATTTTGAGGAATATTTTGGTTATTGATTCGAATAGGGGAGCAAGTATATCTTCTTAGGGAAAACGTTATATGGACACACTTTTCTTCATTGGCTTTAATTCTCTATAAGTTAAACCATATTTCCAGCTGGGAAATATGTTCCTGAAGATTGCAGGATGACTCATAAGGGGTTTCGTGCACGTTCATACAGGCTGTATTATCTGCAAATGTAGAGGTGTGGATATTATTGCTCACAGGCATATCACAAGTATATATTAAATACAAGACAGGACCCAGAATGCTACCCTGTGGCACACCAGAACATATAGATTCGGGCACACTTGTGAACTCTCCTTCTACAACAGTGAACTTCCTATCAATAATATAACTTTCCGAAAGCTTTTGAATTTTTATTGGCAGAACAATACTTCTTTTCTTCAAATGATCTTCATACAAGTTGGACCAGTCTATGCGTTTGTTCAATGGTGCTATGCTGACTTCTAAGGCCAAATTGATATCCGGAATGCACCCATTATCAGCTAAAATTTTGGTCATGCGCAGCTTTTCGAAAAGCTTTGAGATTGTATATAGTAAGCTTATAGGCCTAATGACTCAGTCTTGGTAAGATCTTTCCCCGGCATTGGAATAATTTTTATCTTGGCAAGTTTCCAGTTAGCATTAAAAATAAATAGCAGCATTCTTATTGCAATATGAGGCAAGTTCATCAGCATTTTGTTATTAATGCCATCAATACCTGGTGCTTTCTTCGGGTTGATAACAGCAATTAATATTTTGTACTTCACGCATCTTAAACTTTAAGGGACGAGGGAGTAGAAAAACTACATTTGGTAAATCAGCAGCACTCGTACATGAATTGGGAGAGAATACAGATTTTAAATGCTCAGCAAATAAGTTACCTTTCTCACTGTCGCTTCTTGCCCAGCCTCCGGTCGAAGTGCGCAGTGGTGATTTAAGATCAACTGGTCTTTTAAGATTTCTAGCAGCGCGCCATAAAGAGTAATTAGATGCTGACGTGATATCGAGGCATTCTAAATATTTTTCCAGTAATGCAGTTTTTTCTGACGATAGCATCTCTTTGAGTTGTGTAGTACATACTTTAAGTCTGATTTTATTCAGGAGCTATCTGTGTTGTTGCCATTCTCTTCTACCAGACGTTCAATTTCAGTAGAATAAATTCTATTAAAGCCAGTCTGCAAACGGGAGGTAGTGGCATGTTCAGCAGCCTGTTTATTATTTTCGTTAATTTTGGCAGTTCTCGTTGTGCATTCATAGTGAGCAGTCGACTTAGCCAAATTTTTATTTCATACTAAACAAAAAAAAGTCATACGAAAAAATATTCGGAATACATATTGTTATTGATATATAAGCTTTATTGAAGTTGCTAATATTTTTTTACATAGTCAAAAATTACAAAAAAAAACCGCAAACAAAAAAACAAACAAAGTGTCCTTGAGGAATACGCAATATGAGTACCTCAAAAACAAATAACTGTGAAATGAGTTCTAATGGCAGAAATGCCTATTTACTGTGAGTTCTGAAGCTCTTAACCTTCCTATACCCGCGCTATATTTTATAACACGTATACCCGCGCACGGTCTCACAGACCGAAAGTTTGAACTAGATGAAATACTAGTTTCTTTTTAACAAAACTAAAAACAAAAGATTCTTTTTTAATTTCAATGATATAATAAAAAAATAAAATCACCCATTAAATTTGTATTCACTTATATTATTGATTTTTAGTCCTTAACAAATAAGCCATTAAAATCGATAATTTTTTCTTAGGTATTACAAAAACAAAACAAAAACATATTTTTTTCTTCAAATAAATAAAAATAACTTATACTAACTTAAAAGCACTTCTTGCACAATACATAAAACATAATTTAACTTAATTTTCAGCATTTTAAAAAAAATCAGGGTATATCGCACTGCATTTTTTACTGTCACAAAAAGTTATACATATACCCGCGTCGGTCTCATAGACCAATTGTTGTGAAATACACCAACACGCCTGTCTAGTGCAAACACTAAATCAACACTAAGACGAAGCTTGTAAAAAAAGCGGAAGCTAACAGAAAATTCAACTTTGTAGAGTTTCTGGGAAAAAAAATATTTACGTAAAATCATTTTGTCGGTCTCACAGACCAACGCGCGGGTATAGGAAGGTTAATGAAAATAATAAAAAAAATCTGATGATAGACTTACTGAGAGCTCTGAAGCTCTTAATGAAAGCAAAATAAATAAAAAATCTGATAATAGCCTTTTTTTTTAACCGCGAGGTCACTTTTTCGTCAGCGATCAACTTCGCTTTGTCAAATGCCAACTAGTGATTCGTTATCACTACCGTTGCCTAATACTTCTACATTTAACTCAGCGATATCATCCGCTTCGGGCTCATGGTCATCACTTAACCAAGTTTTTACTGAAGTTAAGAGCAGCCCAAAACCCAAGGTCCAAGTGGGAATGGACAGATATATAACAGTGGTAAAGCGCGGGAGTTACGTCAGCGACAACTTCGATTGCTCCCAAAATAAATGTTAACTGGGGAAAATAATAAGAGGTCAATTGCCCACTTATACAAATTCAGCATTTTTAATTATTAACAAAAACCACTGTCAATAACATGATTATGAAAAGTAATTTAACACCTCTTTAGTTTTAAGCAATATGAACATAAACAAATATAATAAAATAGATTAAGCATTTTTAATTGTACAAAAACAAAGTATAGAATAAGCATTTTAATTGTAAGAATCAATTTATATTAAAACACTTTTGTAAACCATTGATCAGTAGAGAATAATAATTGAATAAATAAAGTTAAAAAAAACTCAAAACTAAAGTTTTGTTTTTTTTAAAGACGATACATTTCATTGTATTTAACTGGCGCAGTCGACGGGAGGATCTAACCCCAAAGGATTAGACCAACTGCAAAATCCTTTCGAAAAAGGAACTTTTTTAAAGGAAAAAAAAACCAACTACAAAATCCTTTCGAAAAAGGAACACTTTTTGTGAAATCTTTAAAAAAAAAGAATTAAAAGCAATCGTAAGCTCTTTAAAAATTTGTGAAATCCTTACAAACAAAAATATATAAATATAAAAGAGATACTTCTACTAAATTTTAATAATTAATATCAACAAAAAACAGTGTATTAGTGATAAAATATTTGCTACATTCATCTCAAATTACAATAAAGAAGGAAGTAAAAACTGACTAAAAATGGAAACCGAACAACGAACACCAACAACAGCCAACCCTTCTACTGCTTCACCTATCCCGGTAACTGAAATCCTTAAAGAGGCATCAAAAATAAAAGAGTATCGAGGAAACAGGGACTATTCCTTATCGTAATTTTTTAGGGAAGTGGAACTTTTTCTTCCAGTTTTTGAAAACACGGGACTACAAGCATATGCCTTCCAAAGATGCGTAATCAATAAAATTCAGGGAGCAGCTTTAGATGTTATCCGAACACTAGGACCAAATGCGAATTGGGAGGAAATCAAAAAGGGACTCATCTATAACTTTGGAGTGAGAGAAACTTACCATCAGCTATATCACAACGCTCTATCCCTAAAGAATTACAATGTAAGTCAATATTACTATAATTTAAGCTCTATTTTAAATAAATTAAACGAAAAATACGAACAGGATACGAATAAACCTGTTAAGTTTAATCCCAGGAATAATGAAAGTATGATTTTAAAAACATTTTTAAATAACATACAGCCTTACATGTCAGGCATCATATATAGTAGAAACATAACTAGTATAAGAGCAGCTTTTTAAACATTAAAAGAAACAAGCATCATTAAACAAACCAATAATCACTCACACAGCAAACAAATACCAAATAGGGAACAATACAGTCAATCCAATCACATCGGACATCATACACAACCCAGTTATTCAGGTCAACCTTACAACCAAAAGCAATTTAGGCAGACAAGCAATTCTGGACAATTTAGGCAAACAAACAACTCCGGACAGCTTAGGCAGACAAATAACTATGGACAAATTAGGCAGTCCAACAATACGGGACTATACCGCTGTCCTAGAAATGAACAACATGGACAGACAGGACAAGTTCGAAATCAGTTTAGACAAAATCATGTAGAGCCAATGGAAGTCGATCATATCGACGAAGAAAATTTTCGGTCACCAGCCGCAAAGCTAATTTACCGTTAGTAGAACTAACAATGGGGAACACTAAAATAATATGCTTAATAGACACAGGATCATCAACGACGTTAATCAGCAAAGAAACACTTCCACAATACAAACGACTTAAATTGGACAAACCTTTATTTTTCAAAACATTAAACGGACTGATGGAGGTAAATTATGAAATTATTACAGCAACACCGAAAGAATTCAAAGACAACAATCTCATGTGCTGGAAATTGACGGATTTCAAAAACAAACAATTTGACGGCCTAATAGGTCAAAATATTCTGAAAATTTTAAAGGCTAATATAAATATAGGTGAGGAATACATTGAAATTAATAATAATAAAATTAAATTTTGTAACTCTTGTCCCTACGACTATGACAACATTCATACCCTAGAGGGATCTGAAATCAATGATGTAATGAATAAACTCTTAAGAGATGACATTAACGAAGACGAATTTAGAAAATTCAAAAAGCTCTTAGATAAAAATGAGGATCTATTTTTTCACGAGTGCATGGCATTAAGTCATACTCACGAAATACAGCATGAAATCATCACCAAGACAAATAATCCTGTATATTCTAAAATATACAGATATCCTCAAATTCATGAGGAGGAAATAAACCATCAGATGAAAGAAATGCTGCAACAAAATATTATTAAAGAGAGTAATATATAATTCTCCCATTTGGATAGTCCCCAAAAAAGCTGACTACTCCGGGAAGAAAAAGTGGCGGATAGTAATTGATTACCGCAAACTCAATGAATTACGGTTGACGATAAGTTTCCTATGCCGAATATTGAAGGCATATTAGACAAACTTGGAAGGTCACAGTATTTCACTACCCTTGACCTAGCCAAGGGCTTCCATCAAATAAAACTTAAAAACCAGGATAGGAAAAAGACAACATTCTTAACACCATTAGGTCACTATGAATTTGTTCGTATGCCATTCGGGCTAAAGAATGCCCCCTCAACATTTCAACGGCTAATGAACTCGGTATTAAGAAATCTGATTAATAAAATATGCGTTGTGTACTTGGGTGATATTTTAATCTTCAGCACAAGTCTAGAAGAACACATCCAAAACATCCAAAAGGTATTTGACAGACTAAGAGCGCATAATTTGAAAATCCAAGTAGATAAATGCAAATTCTTTGCAAAAGAGACGGAATATTTAGGCCACATACTAACAACGAATGGTGTAAAACCAAATCCCGCAAAAATTTAAAGCATACAGAAGCTTAAGCTTCCTGAAACACAAAAACAAATCAAATCCTTCCTCGGAGCCACAGGGTATTATAGTAAATTTATCCGAGATTACGCAAAAATTGCACATAACATGACAAAATACCTTAGGAAAAACATTAAAGTCAATAAAAATGACCCACAATATATTGATGCGTTTCAAAAACTAAAAAGACAGTTAATTAAACCACCTATACTTAAATATCCAGATTACAATAAGAAATTTAAATTAGTTACCGATGCAAGTGATTACGCCATAGGAGCTGTTCTCATGCAAGGAGATCATCAATTATTCAAGTAGAACCCTCAATGACCATGAAAAGAAATATGCTACTGTTGAAAAAGAATTATTGGCCATTGTTTGGGCTGTCAAATATTATAGACCATACCTATACGGAAGACACTTTGATCTGGCAATAGACCATCAGCCTTTAGTTTGGCTCTATACAAAACACAAAGGTAAGGACATAAATCCAAGGCTGCAGAAATGGCTTATGGAGGTAGGAGAATACAATATAGAAATGAATCACATAAATGGTAAGGAGAACAAAATAGCAGATTTTCTGAGTAGAATCGATGTAAATACAGGTGAAATTCATGCGATAAATGATGAGAATGAAGTAGTAAATGACAACTTTAGCACCTCTGGTACGATTCATTCACAAGAGGAAGAGCAAAATTACCATTTTCCAATCCTAGATACAGTGGTGAACAGATTTCAAACCCAATTAATTTTAACTGAGCACAAAGTGAAAGAACTAGAGGTAGTCAATGGAAAGAGAAAGATTTTTGTTAGTAGAGATGACATCCAATCCAATTTTATGACTGACATTTTTAGAAGATTTCTTAAAAAGGGAAGAGTGGGAATATTTTCTGAACTGAGTGATGAAGTTTATAACCAAGTTCAGCTTAAGCTGATTGAACTTTTTGATAATAACATAAAGTTTTACAGATGTAGTCACCATGCAAAAGACATGAGTAGTGAGGACGAAACTTATAAGCAAATAGCCACATATCACAAAATGGAAACTGGACACGGTGGTATAACGGAAAATTATGGGGGATTGAAAAACAAAATTTATTTTAGGAATTTTAAAACCTTAATTAATAAATATATAAACAACTGTGAAATATGCAACAAATCAAAATATGATCGTAATCCATTAAAACCAAATATCATATCACTGAAACTCCATCCGACGTTAACGAAATTATACACTTGGATGTTTATACCATAAAGAAACATAGTTTTTTAACATTTATAGATAAATTCTCTAAGCATGCCGTTGCAATATACCTGGAAGACAGGAATAGTACCACGGTTGTTGAAAAGTTAAGACAATTTCTATCTATTAGAAGCAAGTCAAACAAAATAATAACTGACAATGAATTCAATTCAACAAATGGAAAGGAATTTTTAGGACAGGAAGGGATTGAGCTACGTTTCACTAAACCTAACAACCATACAGGAAATGCGATATAGAAAGATTACATAGCACAATATCAGAAAACTTTAGAGCATTAGAATCTGAAAATTCCCCCCTTTGTAGAATGGTACAACAAATCCACTCACTCTTTAGTTAAAGAAAAACCATTAGATATCATAAAAGGTAGAGTTGAAAAAATTAAAGTAGAACAAAAAATTAAAGAAGCAAAGCAACGTATTATAAATAAGAGAAATGAAAAAAGGGAAGATTATGAAAGAACAGATGATGAGGGCTATGTGAAAAACTATAAAACATTAAGACACAAATATGAACCTATGTACCGTAAATTGAAATTAGAAAACATACATCCTTCAAACATTAAACGAAAAAATTAATTTTTAGGAGAATTGGACCTTAGTCGTTATACTGATGATGCTAATACCAATGACAATAGCATCCCTGACAATCCAGCCAATAAATAATTCTGACGGATTCGCCGAAATTAAATTAGATGACGTAAAAATAATACTGGAATATAATAAAATCATTCATATAATTGATATTCAACAAATAACAGAGGTAATCAATAATCTAGAAAGGGAGATAGTAAGTCAATTTCAATCTATCAAAAATAAAATACTTCTTGAGCACGAATTAGAAAAACTCAAAGTAAAGGCACAAATCTTACACCATAACAGACGCAGAAGAGGTTTATTTAACGCAATATGCACAGGCTTAAAGTGGATAACAGGAACAATGAGCGACGATGACCGAAATGACATTGAAGATCATTTAAAAATTATAGATGAAAATAATCCCAAAGCAATAGACGATCTTAATAAAAATATATACGTAATTAACCACTTCAATCAGACATTAAACAAACTCAAGGAAACAATCGACACTGACAGGAAAAGTATCTCAAACCAGTTCAACGTGATAAAGAAAAATGATGATAAAATAATTAACGAGATATATTATTTAGATACTTTGCTCAAATTAAAGATTCTATCGGACAGTGTAGAACACATTCAAAATAATATAGTATCCGCAAAATTCAATATAATGACCAGCAACATTCTAACGGACAAAGAAATTATCGATTTTTAGATTGATTTTTACGAACTTCAGTATATGCAAGTAGGAGCCGCAAAATACAAAGACGACCACATAATATTTCCCAAAAAACACAGTTACAGTTAAAAGATCCCTTATCACACCCATTACCGACACAAATTTTACACAGTTAAACTTTAAACCACAAGAAGTTCTACACTACAACGGACAAGTTTATGAATACAGACAAAATCCCAATATTAGAGAAATGAAAATATCTAATTTGTGTATATATAAAAATAATTGTAAGAAAATAAGAGAATACAAAAAATAAATAACCGAAATAGAATCCGGCTTAATACTCCTAAAGAATTCAAATGGAAGTATTGTATCTAGTAATTGTGATGAAAGGAATCTTTCAATAAGCAAACACTATTTATTTCCATTTCATGATTGTAAAATAATAATAGATAATGAAACTTTTGTAAACTCAGAAAAAACATACAGAGATAATTTTGTTATCCCTTCAAAAAATCAAATTGAATCCAATATCATAGAACCTACATTTGATGAAATAGTTTTAAATGAAATAGAAAATGTCAAAGAAATTAAAGAATTAAAATATCATAAAAAATACAGTAGTACATCAATCATAACAACATTTGTATTAATTTTCTTTTTAATCATGTTATTGACAACGATCCGTGTGTACACAATAAAAATACGAGGAAAACTTGAACCAAAAATTCAGGAGAAGGAAGGAGTAACGTCAGCGACAACTTCGACTTCACCCAAAATAAATGTTAGCTGGGAAAAATAATAAGAGGTCAATTGCCAAACTAAAATTGTGCAATTGACACACTTATACAAATTGAGCATTTTTAATTATTAACAAAAGCCACTGTCAATAACATGATTATGAAAAGTAATTTAACACCTCCTTAGTTTTAAGCAATATGAACAAAAACATATATAATAAAATAGATTAAGCATTTTTAATTGTACAAAAACAAAGTATAGAATAAGAATTTTAATTGTAAGAATCAATTTATATTAAAACACTTTTGTAAATGTTTGATCAGTAGAGAATAATAATTGAATAAATAAAGTTGAAAAAAAAACTCAAAACTAAAGTTTTGGTTTTTTTTAAAGACGGTACATTTCATGGTATTTAACTAGGGCGAAGCCCAAAGACTTCGAAAATTGCATCTGCATATCTGATATCTGCAAACATATCTAGGGATAACAGCGAATCCCCTATTAACCGTCAAACCCGTTTTCAAATATTGCATCTTGCACAACAACAACAACGAACCCGATGTATCCACGAACAAAACATCCAAGCCCCCACCAATCTTTTTAATAGAAAAAATTCAAATGCTCTTATTAAAAATTTAATTTCAGTCATTGATGGGAATAAATTTCACATCGTTCCAATAAAACGTGGTAACATTGATGAAACCACAATTAAAATTTATGAAGAAAAAAGTTTTCGCAAAATGATTACTGAATTTGAGAAAAGTATCTACACATATCAGCTTAAGAGTGCTTAAGGCCTGCAGATCGTATTGAAGGGCATAGATTCCTATGCTGCTCCCGTAGAAATAAAAGATGCACTCGTCCTCCAGGTATTTCAAGTAAAAAATGTATCTAACATAACAAATAGTGAGAAGATTCCTCAACCTCTATTTCGCGTCCAACTTGAGCTAAAAGATATAAAATTAAAAAAAAAACGAGATTCATCCAATTTATAATTTAAAAAATCTTTTACACAAAAACCTTCAGTTTGTGTTATCTGCGGTTGCACGGTACTGCTGGTTATACTAAACCTAAAGATCTAGCAGAAAAAATGTACTAGTTGTGGAGGTAATCACACCGCTAACTACGGAGGATGTCCTGTATATTCTTTGGTTAAACAGAATATCGGTCAAAAACCTAAATAAGCTCCAGCACAAATAGCAAAGGCTTACTCCGCCACTTTTGCTCAAATGAGCCAACCTGGCACTTCACGTGTATCGTATGCCGATGCAACTAAGACTAGTTCTATTCCCACACAAAATATTTCACCTCAAAATAATTCTACGAATGCGAACTCAAGCTCTAATTGTAGTCGCCTTGAAGCTACTATTGAGAATCTGGTGCTGACTATAAATAATTTTACAACAAATATGACTAGTTAACAGGCCATGAACACGTAAAATATATGTTTCTGGAACGCAAACAGCAAATGAACTTGAGCACTTCCTCACGGAAAAAAAATATTGATATAATGTTTGTTCTGAGATTCATTTGACTTCAAGAAGTCTATTCAAAAATAATGGCTACGTTTTATATGATTCAAAGGACCCAAGAGGAAGAGCTTGCGTGGGATCAGCAATTTTAAGACTCAAGCATTATATCCTTGACAACATTTGTGAATAACATCTACAAGCAACGAATATTTGTGTCGAAAATTTTTGCACAAATTTTGTCATATTATCAATTTACTACCCTCCTAAATTCGCAATTACTGAGGATCAATACGAGGATTTCTACAAATCTCTTGGTCCTTGTTTCGTAGCAGGTGGCGACTATAATGCGAAACATACTTTTTGGGGTTCGCGTTCTATCACACTTAGAGGACGAGCGTTGTTACACAATTTCAAAGATCGGCTTGGACGTCATTTCGAGTGGGGAGCCCACTTACTGGCCTACATACATAAATTTCCGAATGTTATAGATTTTGGCATCATGAAAAATATTTCTAGGGAATTAATTCATGTTGAAGCTTCCCTAGATCTATCGTCCGATAACTCTCCCACAATCATTACAATCTGTAGCCCACTGAGAAGTGCTCTACCTCACCCATATGTGAAAATTTTCAGTCGTGTTAATTGGCTGCGATTCAAAAAATATCTTAGTAGTCATTGCACAGAAAACATTAAGGTAAAAACTCATGATGATGTTGCATCTAATATTGCCAATCTTAACGAAAATATTAAGCAGGCTACCAAACATGCCACTTTAGGACTTGATTTAATAGAATATATTCTACAGATATTGAACATCTCGTATGTGAAAAAAGAAGAGCTAGAAGATTATGGCAACAACACAAATCACCCCAAAATAAAATTAGATTTAAAGAGTGCACTAAACGACTCAAATAGCTGCTTGCTTATGAAAAAACTGCATCTCTTAAAAATTATCTGCTAGAAAGCTAAAAGCACCTGTTGAATTTAAACCACCTCTGCGCAATTCTACCGGAGGTTGGTCCACAAGCAATACTTAAAAAGTTAACATATTTGTTAAGCATTTAAAATCCGTACTTATCCCAAACACATGTACTGGTGTTGCTGATTTGCCGAGTGTAGTTGCTCTATCCCCTCGACCTATAAAATTTAAGACACGTGATGCTCAGAAACTAATTGCTGAACTTAACCCGAAGAAAGCTCCAGGTATTGATGGAATTAGTAACAATATGCTGACAAACTTGGCTCATGTTGCAATTAAAATCCTGTTATTAATTTTTACTGCCATTTTAAGACTAGAGTATTATCCACACAGCTGGAAACTTGCTTAGATAAAAATGATTTCAAAGCCAGGCAATGACCTTACTTAGGCTTTTAGGCCAATAAGTTTACTGTCAACAATGTCAAAGCTCTGTAAAAATTTCTCATGATAAAATTGTCCCCGATTCTAAATGACAATCAGTGCATCTTGGACCATAAATTTGGTTTTAAAAGTCAGCATAGCACTATTGAATAGTTTTCATAGATTGGTTCATGTTATGCGGAAAACTTTTGAAGAAAAGAAGTATTGCTCTGCACTGTATATTGACGTTTCTCAGGCATTTGATAAAGTCTGGCATAAAGGCCTTATTTTAGAATTGAAGACTTGCCTACCAAAAAACATTCTAAATCTTTTCGAAAGTTACATTATTGCTCTGGAAGTTCACTGTTGTGGAAGGAGACTCTATGAGTATGCCTGTAACTATCTCATCCGATGTGCCACAGGGGAGTATACTGGGGCCAGTTTTCTATTTGATATATGATTGTGATATACCTGTGAGCAGGCATTTGCCGATGATACAGCCTGCCTTAGTATGCACAAAAACCCTCACGAGGCATCCCGATTTCTTCAAGAACATATTACCCAGCTGGAACGATAGTTAAAATTATGGAGAATAGAGTTAAACGAACAGAAGTGTGTTCAGTTAACATTTACCCTACGAAAAGATAATTGTTTCCCCATTAGAATCAAAAATCAAATTGTTCCTCAACATTCACATGTGAAATAAGTACTTTTGTATACAACTTGATTGAAGGCTTACATGAAAACACCACATTGACTCAAAGCTAAAACAAATGAAACTTAAGTTAACTTAGATACATTGGCTGATTGGTAAAAATTCAAATCTCAGTCTAGATTGCAAACTTTTGATATACAAGTCGCTTTTGAAACCTATATGGTGCTATGGAATTCAACTATGAGGCACTGCTATAGGTTCCAATGTAGAGAGAATTCAACGAAGACAAAACAATATTTTAAGGTTTATAACATATATATCAAAATAATATTTTAAGGCTTATAACATTTGCTCTATGGTACATTAAGAATTCAAATTTACATTGTGATTTAAAAATTCCTCTAGTGACTGAAGAAATTGCAAGATACGCAGGCAAATAAATAACAAAACTCGAGACACATCCTAATCCGCTTGCTTGTAATATTTCGAACTTTACTGGACACTTTCGCCTAAAAAAGAGGGGCACAAGGGCTCTTTTACTCAAAACTCCAGATGGGACTGCTTGAAAATATGTTTATTTTTCGTTTTTGACTATCACTACCTATGTAATTATTATTTACAACAATCACTAAGTTTATGTCCGACACTAGTCGGGCCCAATTAATTATATTTTAGCCTTAAGATTTGATTATTTATTGTTAGTTCATATTTGAAGACACAATAAATAAATACATGTATTAAAAAAACTTTAGTTTTTATTACAATTTTGTTCCCTCTAATTTTCTACCTATTGCACCACTTTCATCCACATATGCAATATCGGTGAGCTCTACATCAAATATAAAGATGTGGATATCATATTAAATGTTATAAAAATTAAAGAGTCTACTTACCATTTTCGTCTGCAACGCAATTATATTATATATATATATATATATATATATATATATATATATATATATATATATATATATATATATATATATATATATATATATTATGGACTGCTTTCCCAAAGTTTGCGCCTCCTGGCAAATTTCCAAAATTGTCTGGTCTGTTTTGGTAGTTAAGCCTTGGTGTGGGGGCCACCACTAGTAGCATATATCTGCTTTTTGTCCGAGGCAAAGTTCTATTTTGCAGTCGCCTTAACATTTCCGTATTTTGTTTTCATTACTTTATGGCTGCGTAAAGAGTGAGTAAACGTACTATTAAACTCACGTTCTAAATTTTTCCACGCATTAATTTTTTCCTCGGTGCACACTCCTTTCGTTTTTTTTTGTTCTCAATTACACTTTTTTTATTTTTTAAAAGCTTTTAATGAAAAGTTTATTTCAATTGAAGTAAGATTTGGTGTTCTTTTTTACATTTCAAAAATTTTACTATCACTTTTCTTATTTATATTAAACATCTGTTTTCTTTTTGAACTATCGATAATTCTTTGACATCTCAAAGTGCTACCATACTTTCATAGTATTTAAATAAACATCTAATTTTATGACTGAAAAAATGAAGCTCATTTAAGTGCCACTTAAATTAACGTGGCAATTAGCTAAATGACATATAATTGGGAAGCCGATTATTGGGCTTTAGTATCGTTTTTGATATCAACTTTTTTTAAATGTTAAAAAGTTTGTTTTTAACTCATGCCCAATTTCTATTTTCAAATCGAACAAGATTTGATTTCTCTATTAGCAGAACAGTGGGCCAAGGTTGGTAAAAAACCCAAAATTCTCCTCGAATATTTTCTAAACTGTAGGCGAAACCATTAGCTTCGATTTAAATTTTCCATTTAACTGAGGTTGTCCTTTTTGGGGCCTTGTGAGGAGGGATCTTTTAAGCTGCCTATGAGCATTGTACAATAGCCAGCAATCGCCGCTGTTTGCTTTAGCTCTTTGACCTATTGGAACGAAAATTTACATATGAGAAAAACAAGTTTTTCGGCAACAGCCTTAAATTTCCATTTTGAATTTTTAAATATGTTCATTTATCCATTAAATATTCAATAAACTAGATCTGACCTACACCTGCAGCCACCATATAACCTCACACCGTAATTTCAATACCTCCATTTTTAGCCGTAGCAACTAAATTTTGTTTCAAAGAGCAAAAGGCTATTTGACGGCCTTTTATGCCAAAAATACAAAATTTACTATCTTCATACGCTTTTGTCTATTCACATTACCACGATAACCTGCATTCCGTAAAATTTTTCTATACTATTTTTCTATCTTTCTTATTTGATTTTGATTATATTTATTTGACCTTTTTAGTTTATTCTCTTATGTTCGTTAAGCTTGAGGTCGTTTTACTTTTCGATATTTCGTTAACAGTTTGTTAACATCGTCAGGAAATAATCAATTGGAATTGACTTTTAAAATGAAAAAAACTGTAGTAGTAATATAATAAATGTAACTAATTCAAACATATGTACATATAGATATACATATATACAAGTATATACACACATATACCATGTACATACTTACACACATCTACATACATACACGTCCACATAAAAGGTTAACGAAACGTTTTCAATAATATTGTTGGAAGTAATACGGGTACAACTCCTTAAAATATTAACTATTTTGCGTTCTCCTTGTACAGATAATATTTTTCGGCATCCGGATCGGGCGTACCTGTATTTTTGGCATTATATATGCCGCGTTTGACGCAAAAATTTTTCTCCTAATATTATTACCAATTTTTGGGAAGCTCTTGCCTTCTTCCACCACTTTTATAATTATTTTTCTTTTCCAAACACTGACTACTTTTCCTTTGGCTTCCTTATTCAAAAATCTATATTTATTTCTAAATAAGAGTTCTCGTTGTACATTCATAGTAAAAAGACGTCTTAATGGAGTTTTTTTTACATACTAAAAAAAATCATATCAAAAATTATTCAGAATACATCTTAACAATCTTGAAAATAAGCTTTATTTGCATTGCTAATATTTTTTTAAAATAGTATAAATAACAAAAACAAAAAAAAACGCAAACAAGAAGACAAACAAAGTGCCCTTGAGGAATACTCTATATGAGTAGTGTAGTGACGTATTTTAGCTAAACACTTGTTTTATTAAATAAAAAATATAAATAAGTAAACATATAATTTTAATAATTTTTTCTGTATTATTAAAAACTTTTTATTATATAAAATTTGTTATAAAATAAACATCATTGATTTTTGTGTTTTTAAATAAATAAAAAATATAGAAGCTACATTGGCGATCCTGCCTTATATTATAACTGATTAAATTGATCAAATCTAAATCAATTTTCAAATTTGCTGCATTTTTCAAAGAAGAAACAATAAAAAATTAAAAACTGCATTCTCAATAATATTTTAATAAAATTTTGCAACATTTGAACTTATTAAATATATAACATCGCAAAAATTAATTGTTGTTACTAATAATTTTTACATCATTGATTGAAGGGCAATATTGAATTACTTTTCACGGACGAGATTTAAAACACTAATTGAAATCAACTTTACATTATCCAAATAAAGGCATCAAGCGAAGAAATTCAAATAAAATTTAGGATAGTTACATCGAATTATCTGGAAACGTTGTCAATTCAAGGAGTTTATTTATTATTTTTTTTAATTCAAGTTTTCAATTGTATCATTAATTTATTAAATTATTGTAAACGTCAGTACAAAAACTAAACATGTTTAGATCATCCACGCATACGCAGAATAACTTTAACAATGCTAGTGATATTATTAGTGCAAATAACGCTGCGGAATAGAAAATTTAGAAGCAGAAATTTGCACTACTTCAGTTAAATTACCATCCTTCTGGAATAAATATCCAGAAGCATGGTTTACTAATGTAGAAACGATGTTTAAAAGTAAACGTATTCAAAACAATAACACAATGTATGAACATGCAATTGTATCAATTCCGCAAGAAGTTATAATGTCAGTTATTGATGTTGTACAGAATCCACCAACAGAAAATCGCTATACGTTCCTAAAAAATAAACTTCTAGAACGTCACTCTCTTAGTGAACACAGAAAACTAGATAAACTTCTTTCTGATCCAGTTATAGCAGACCGAAAACCTTCCGAATTTTATAGGTATCTCTTACAATTGGCTGGCAAAAATATTGATTCTGATTTTCTCAAAAATTTTTGGCTCAGAAAACTTCCCGAGGCACTCAACATTGCTTTAGTTGGTTGCAACGTAGTAAATATTGATGACTTATTAAAATTAGCAGATAATATATGGGAAGTATCAAATAATTGTGAGATATATAACGTAGAGTCCAGTCATGTAACTTCAAGTCAATCAGATTTTACAATTGTTAATAATTTAACAAAAGTAACTTCTGCAATGTGTGAACAATTCAATAAATTATCATTAGAAATTTCAGAAGTTAAACAATATATTGGAACTAGTCGCTCAATGTATCCTGAACGTAAAAGAAGTAGATCCAGAACTCAGTACCCAACTCAAGGTTGGCTTTGCCATTTTCACTATCGATTTGGAAGTAAAGCAAGGAAGTGCGTTCAACCATGTTCTTATACAGCACCATGTCAGGAAAACTAAGTAATCCTATTATTTCGACGACTGATGATAGGACCAATAATTCAACACGTCGTCTTTTTGTGTTCGATATTGAAAACAAATTACAATTTTTAATTGATAGTGGGGCCGAGATTTCAGTAATACCAACTTCAAAATTCAAAGAATTTTGTCGTACCTCAAATATTGTTTTGACTGAGGCAAATGGTAGTTGCATCAAGACATTTGGAACAAAAATTTTGAAATTAAATTTGGGTCTAATAAGAGATTTTACATTTGAATTTAATATTGCCAATATTACCAGACCTATAATAGGAGCAGATTTTTTGACAAAATTTGGTCTTTTGATTGATCTTAAAAACAAGAAATTAATTGATCCGCTTTCAAATATATTGAGTGTTATACCAAAATATCTCTTCCGAAGCTTTTACATCTATTACATCTACTCCAGATTATAATAAAATAGTTAAACATTCTACTGTACACAAAATTGATACTAGTGGTCCACTCCCGGTTTCGAAACCTAGACGTCTTGATAATGTTAAATACAAGATTGCAAAAGATGAGTTTCAAGTTTTAGTTAAATCTGGAATTTGCAGACCATTTAGTTCAAACGTAGCTTCTCCATTACATCTTGTAGCCAAAAAAGAACCAAATGATTGGCGTCCTTGTGGAGATTATCGTAGACTAAATAACATAACTATTTCCGATAGGTATCCTTTACCACACATTCAGGACATACATATAGATTTAAGTGATAAACATATCTTTTCCAAACTAGATTTAGTCCGGGCGTATCATCAGATTCCAGTTGCAAAATCTGATATACCAAAGACTGCTATAACAACACCGTTTGGACTATTTGAATTTGCAAGAATGCCATTTGGTCTTCGAAATGCAGCACAAACATTTCAACGGTTTATAAATGAAGTTTTGTCCGGTCTAGACTATGTTTTTGTGTATTTAGATGACGTGCTTATAGCAAGCAGGGATGATGATCAACACTGCGAACATTTAAATTTAGTTTTTGAGAGGTTATCTAAATATTGTTTAAATGTAAAGATTTTCAAATGCGTATTTGGGACAACAGACATAGATTTTTTGGGATACAATATCTCTGTTGATGGAATTAAACCATCCAGTATAAAGATCAAGGCAATTCAGGAATACGATAAACCAAAATCTGTAAAACAACAGAAATTTGTAGGAATGATTAACTTTTACCACAGGTACATACCTAAAGTTGCCGAAATGTTAAGTCCAATTCACAAAATGCTGAATGAGGCTACAAGAAATAAAATTAAAACGTTCTACTCAAAAAAACTTTCAGCACCTGAAATAAAATACAGTTCGTTTGATAGAGAATTATTAGCAATTTATTTAAATATAAAACACTTTAAGCACATATTGGAGGGAAGATCTTTTTCGGTATACACGGATCATAAACCATTAACACAAATTATCAATTCACAGGTTGAACGTAGCCCACGACAAACACGTCATTTAGAATACATTGTTCAATTTACAAGTGATATACGTTATACAAAAGGAGGTGACAATACAGTAGCGGACGCTCTTTCCAGAATTCCTGAAATAGATTCAATTGAAAACGACCAATTTAACATAGTTCAGTTATCAAAAGAACAGGAACAAGATTTGGTTTTGCAAAAACTGACTAGTAGAGATGATAAGATATATAAATTTAAGAGAGTATATATGCCAACACAAAATATTTTTATTTGGTGCGAACAATAATAATAAAATGAGACCATATATTCCAGAGAGTTTAAGGAAGACTGTGTTTAATAAGTTGCATAACATTTCACATCCTGGTTCAAGAGCTTCTAGAAAACTTATAACATCACGTTATTTTTGGCCGTCAATGAATACGAACATGAATCAATTGGTTTTCAATTGCTTACAGTTTCAGAAAGCTAAGGTTCATAGACATATTAAGACAAAAACTGAATTGATCAATATACCTGAAGGAAGATTTACTCTCATTCATATTGATATTGTTGGACCACTTCCAATATCGAATGGTTTTCGATATATGTTAACTAAAATTAATAGAACTACTCGGTGGCCAGAAGCATATCCCTTGAAAAATATTACATCTAGAAATGTAGCGCATACGTTTTTAAAAGAATACGTGTCACGGTTTGGAGTTCCTAAGCGAATTACAGCTGATCAAGGTACACAATTTACCTCTTGTATATTTAATGATGTTACGAAAGCTTTGTATATTCAGAAAATTGTTACTACAGCTTATCATCCCCAGTCAAATGGTATGGTAGAACGTTTCCATCGACAACTGAAAGCATCAATTTTAGCTCGAGGAAACCCAGTTAGTTGGTCAGAAGAGCTACCTTTCATTTTGTTAGGTTTACGGTCAGTAATTAAAGAAGGTATTGAAGCATCTGCAGCCGAGATGGTATATGGGCAGTGCTTGCGACTGCCTGGCGAATTAATGGTGGATTCTGGACAAGAATTTAATAATTCTGATTCTGGACAAGAATTTAATAATTCTGATTATCTAAACAAAATTATAATATATTTTTCTAATGTTCGTTGTGCTATATCTCATCACGGGAACACAATGAAAACATATGTTCCTAAAGTTCTTGAAAGTTGTAAATACATTTTTGTTAGGAATGATTCCAACAAGTTCGGTTTTACTTATCCGTACGAGGGACCCTTTGAAGTATTAAAAAAAGTTCAAAACTTCTTAAGCTTAGAATGAATTCTCTGGTTAAGAATGTTGCAATAGACAGGCTCAAACCAGTATTTATTGAAGAAAAATCGTTTAATACAGAAAAAAAAGAAGAAAAGAGGGGGTATTGTAGTGACGTATTTTAGATAAACACTTGTTTTATTAAATAAAAAATATAAATAAGGAAACATATAATTATATCATTTTTCTGTATTATTAAAACTTTTTATTATATATAGAATTTGTCATAAAATAAACATCATTGATTTTTGTGTTTTTAAATAAATAAATAATATAGAAGCTACAGTAGCTCAAAAACAAATAATTGTGAAGTGAGTTAAAACGCCATAAATGCCTGTGTCACTGTGAGTTATGAAGCTCTCAATAAAAACAACAAAAATAAAAAAATCTGACGATAGACTTACTGCGAGTTCTGAGGCTCTTAATAGAAATAAAAAATCTGATGATAGAATTTTTTTAACGGCAAATCCACTTTTTCGTCGGCGATAAACTTCACTTTATCCAATGCCAACTGGTGGTTCGTTATCATTACCCTTGCCTAGTACTTCTTTAATTAAGACAGCAATATCATCTGCTTCGGGCTTGTGTTCATCATTTAACCAAAATAGATAACAGTAGCCAAAAACCCAAGGTTCAAGTAGGGATAGACATACAACTGCGGTTAAGGGGAACGCAGCCCAAATTCTTTTAAATTTCATCTGCTCAAAAGTTATCTAGGGATAACAGTGCATCCTCTACAAATCGTCAAAACCGTTTTAAAATATTGCCAGATGAGAACGAAAAACCTGATGTAGCCTCGAACAAAACCTCCAAACCACCACCGGTATATCTGAGAGAAAAAAATTCAAACACCCTAATTAAAAAATTAATCTCGATAATTCGTGAGAATAAATTTCACATCGTTCCAATAAAACGTGTTAACATTGATGAAACAAAAGTTCAAATTTATGAAGAAAATGATTTCCGTAAAATTGTTACTGCAAAAAAAAACAAGTTTCTACACATACCAGCTTAAGAGTGCTGAAGGCGTGAAGATCGTATTGAAGGGCATAGATTCTTACGTTGTTCTGAAGAAATAAAAGATGTACTCGTTCTCCAAGGACTTAAGTTAAAAATGTATCTAACATAGAGAAAAGGGAGAACATCCCCAACTCTTGTAATGGTTGGGCAGGATCGCTATGTAATGGTGTATTAATCATAGTGGCATCGCCATGGAATGGTATTAAAAGTTTTATAAATGTTGTACCTCCCCGATTGTGCCGGCGCTAACTAACGCCACTGGCTCTAATTGAATAAGGCAGCTGTATGCCTAGAAAGCAGATGAATGCTTTAATTGAATGAAATATATTATTCCTTTTATAGTTAGAGCTCAGCGAGGAGCTCCCAAGAAAGGTATTTATTCATTGTCTTAAATACAAAATTGTATTGGCTTATATACTAGCTATGAGAATAATGCTTAACCTATCGTAACATAAGAGAAAAGAAAAGGTATATGCTTAAGAAGCAATTTGTTCCTTTTAGCTTCCCACGGTAGGCGTGCGACGTGTGTCTCATAAGAAATTTGGAAAACATAGATTCTGTATTGTTTATATTTATATATAAACACATTATTGGTTATTAAATATGATTTATTCAAGTGCATTAGGCTGCGGCCTTTGAGCAGACTGGTGAGTGTCAAATAGCCGTTGTAGAAATTACATATTTATGTTGCAGTCTGTCAATGCATTTATCTAACACTTCATGCAACGGTATTTGCCCGAATACATGAGTGTCAAATGTCGAAAATACCTTCAATGCAATTGAATGTTATGTATGTTGCGGTCAAGTTGACTTTAAATGTTTACTACGGTATGTTAGTCGTATTGATAGTTAGAACACGCTACACCTCTACCTTTTATAAGAATGTTCATATAACGTTAGTTTTATGGACATTCTTTTACAGATAAAAAAGTCTTTTTGAAGTATAATTAAAATTGAAATCTTATTGTAAAATATTAGGTTTTATTGGTAGTGCGCATACCGCTTTAATTATTTAATATTATATAACTTAAGTCTATTCTTATGAGCTATTTGTGTTTTATTTGTTTTCTTATCAAATATAGTTACATTATGTCTTAAGTCTATTTTCTTAATTTCGTAAGGTCCTCTATATTGTATTTCTAACTTATGACCTGCTTCCTTTTTCAGTAAAACTAGATCTCATATTTTAAAGTTATAATGAATTATATCCTTATCGTAATTTAATTTTTGTCTAAGTTTATGCTTATTTAGTAATTGTTGAGCTCTTTTATATGGTAGTTCTAACCTAAATTTTGTTTCTTTGGCATAGTCCTCTATATTAGTAGTGGTGCTACTTCATCTTCATTGAATGTCTGAAAACTGTTTGGAGTTTTTGCAAAGACTAACTCATAAGGACAATTATTATTTATTGTTGAAGGTGTTATATTAAAACAATAAGTAAAATATTTTAGCCATTCATCCCAATCATATTTGTCTATAGATATATAGGAACGTACGTATTGATTGAAAGTTCTATGACTTCTTTCTATTGTGCCTACGTACTGATGAGCTGTCGAAGTTAATTTTTCAATTTTTAGTATATTACAAAGTTCTGTTAATATGGAATTTTTATATTCTGTTCCCATGTGCGAAATGAACGTCTTCATTGGACCATAGGTAAGTATAAAATTTTCAAATATCACCTTAGCGATTGTTTTGGCGCTTTTGTCTTTTATTGGTATATTAACTAAATGTTTAGTTAAATCACATATTATTGTGATTGCGTATTCATTACCAAATAATGATTTTGGGAATGGTCCTATTGTGTCTACCACAACCGTATCAAATGGTTTTGTTGGCGTTGGTGTCACAGTCATTGGACTTTTGTTATGTTTTACAGTTTTAGCTGTTTGACATTTATGGCATGTTTTTACTTATTTAGATATTTCTGTCGGCATATTTTTCCAGTAGTAGTAACTGTTTATTTTTTCTAATGTTCTATATAGTCCACAATGTCCTCCTTCTATGGGATTATCGTGATATTTCAGCACAATTTCAAGAATTGCCTTTAATATTTTATTGCCCATAATTTTAAATTCATTAAAAGAGATAAATTCGAAAAATTTTTCACTAGGTGCCACTTGTAAATTATATATATTGTGCGCACCGGCCACTTTTTCAAGCCTAGAGAAAAATTGTCCTGACTCAAAATTCTCGTTAGTAAACAAATCATTAATTTGTGTATATGTTACCATAGATTTTCCACATTTGATATAACATCTTCCGGGGGAAATCCTTAGTTTATAGTATTTTCTGACGTCAGTGTTTGTTAAAGGTACATATATACTGGGATTATCATTATTTTTATTTTTATGCTGTTCATTTAGTGTATTTTTCTTTTTCAGTATTGGTAATCGATCTAGTCGTGACTTTTAATATAGAACAAATTTTAATATTCATGTCTTTTAGGTAATTTATTGTAATTCGCGATAGAGCGTCGGCAACATAGTTATCTTTTCCCCTATTCTACTGTAAAGTCATATTCTTCCAAATCGAGTCCAATTCGTGTCACTTTGGAGCTTGGATTTTTCATTGAAAATAAATAAGAAAGAGATCTGTGGTCTGTGCGGACAAGAAAATGTTTCCCATAAATGTATGGTCTGAAATGTGGTATGGCCCAATGTATGGCCGTTAGTTCTTGTTCTATTGTTGATTTGTTGCTCTCACATTTAGTAAATGTTTTTGATGCATAAGCTTTGGAAGGTTAAAACTGCCCCACAAGCAATGCAAAATTTTTTAGTGAAATCTGGGTATTGCAGTAAAGTAGGGCTCATTAGTCCCATTTTTAGGTATTTAAATGCAGAGTCGCACTCTTTCGTCCATTCAAATGGTGTGTTTTTCTTTGATAATTTTGTTAGATGTCGAGAGTATTTAGAAACATTTTTAATGAATCTACGGTAATAGTTACAAAACTCTACGAATCTTTTAGCACTGTCTGCATCTGTTGGTGCAGGATAATTTTCAATTATTGAATATATATTATCATCTGGTAGTATTCTCGTTGTACGTTCATAGTGAATAGTCGATTAGCGGAATTTTTCTTACATTCTTATTAAACAAACAAAAAATTATACAAAAAAATATTCGTAGTGCATATTACGTACTGACCTTAATAAATAAACAAAACACAAAAACCGCAAACAAACACCCAATTTATAGCCTAAAATACCTCTTATACCGAAAAATCACAGTTGCAGAGCCACATAAGCGATCAGGTGCCGTACAGTGCCATAATTGCCAAGAGTATGGTCATACAAAAACATACTGTAAATTACCCACTGTTTGTGTTGTGTGCGGCGAATTACACGGCACTGCTAGTTGCAATAATCACACCGCTAACTACAGAGGTTGTCCTGTGTACTCTTTTGTCAAACAGACTATGGTGCAAAAACCCAAATTAGCTCCATCTCAATCAGCAAACGCTTACTCCGCCACTTTTGCGCAAATGAGTCAACCAGTTACTTCCCGTGTATCGTATGCCGATGCTGCTAAAACAAATTCTATTCCCACACAAAATTTTCCACCTCCAAATAATTCAACAAATGCAAAGCTTTAACTTTAGTCGCCTTGAAGCTACTATTGACAATTTGGTGCAAACTATAAATAATTTTACAATAAATATGACTACCATGATGCATAAAATGCTGAGAATGCAGAATTTTCTGCTTCAAGCATTAATTAACAAGCCATAAACACGTTAAAAATATGTTTCTGAAACGCAAACGGCATTTGCCAGCATAAAACTGAACTTGAGCACTTCCTAACGGAAAAAAATATTGGTATAATGTTGGTCTCTGAGACACATTTGACTTCGAGAAGCTTTTTCAAAATAAATGGCTACACTATGCATGATACAAAGGACCTTAGAGGGAGAGCATGCGGTGGATCTGCAATTCAAATAAAGTCAAGACTGAAGCACTATATCCTTGACAAAATTAGTGAAGATTATATGCAAGCTACGAATATTTTTGTAAAAAAAATTTTTGTTCTAATTTCGTGATATCATCAATTTACTCACCTCGCAAATTATAAGTTATGAGATCAGTATGAGAAGTTCTACAAATCGCTTGGATCTTGTTTCGTGGCAGCTGGAGACTACAATGCAAAGCATACATACTGGGGGTCGCGCCTTGTAACACCCAGAGGTCGAGCTTTGTTTAATACAATTTCAAAAATGGGCTTAGATGTTATTTCGAGTAGGGAGCCCACTTACTGACCTTCTAACGTACGAAAAATTCCGGATGTTATTGATTTTGGCATCACGAAAAATATTTCTAGGGATTTAATTAATGTTGAAACTACTCTAGATCTCTCCTCCAATCACTCCCCCACTTTCGTTACAACTTTTAACCCACTAAGAAGTGACTTACTTCACCCTTATATGAAGATCAATCGTGTTAATTGGCTGGGATTCAAAAAATATCTTAGTAGTCATTACACGGAAAATATTGCGCTAAGAACACCCAATGACATTAAAACTAGCATTGCTAATCCTAACGAAATTATTTAACAGGCTGCTGAGCATGCCACTACCTCCCATGCGCAGTCTGGGTTTAATAGAATTCATTCCAGGGATATTGAACATCTCGTGTGTGCAAAAAGAAGAGCCAGAAGGGAATGGCAATAGCACAGATCACCCCAACATAAACTCAGACTTAAAGAATGTTCTAAACGACTTCAAGAAATGCTTGCATCTAAAAAAACTGCATATCTTAAAAATTATTTGGAAGGCCTTGATGTCACACCAACATCTAATTACTTTTTGTGGCATGCTGCTAGAAAGCTTAAAATACCCGTTGGGCTTAAGCCAGTTCTGCGCAGATCTACCGGAGGATGGGCAAGAAGCGATACGGAAAAATGTAAAATATTTGCTGAACATTTAAAATCCTTATTTACCCCAAATACATGTACTTGTGTTGCTGATTTGCCGAGTGTAGTTGCTCTACCCCCTCGAGCCTTAAAGTTTAAGATGCGTGATGTACATAAAGTAATTGCTGAACTCAAACCAAAGAAAGCTCTAGGTATTGATGGAATTAATAACAAGATGCTGTCATCACTTGCCGCATATTGCAATAAGAATCGTGCTGTTTATTTCTAATGCCATATTACGACTGGAGTATTATCCACAACTCTGTAAGCTTGCAAAAATCAAAATAATTTCAAACAAATAGGCCAATAAGTTTGCTGTCAACTATGTCAAAACTCTTCGAAAAGGTGCTCATGACAAAATTATCCCCAATTTTAACTGATAGTGGGTGCATCCCAGACCATCAATTTGGTTTTATAAGTCAGCATAGCACCATTGAACAAACTCATAGATTGGTTCAATTTATAAGAAAAACATTTGAGAAAAAGAAGTATTGTTGTGCCCTGTTTATTGACGTTTCTCAGGCATTTGATAAAAAGTGGCATGAAGGCCTAATTTTAAAATTTAAAATATATCTACCAATAAATTTAGTGAAATTATTAGAAAGTTACATTACTACCTGAAAGTACACGGTTGTGGAAGAAGAATTCATGAGTGTGCCCGAATCTATATCATCCGGTGTGCCACAAGGTAGCATACTGGGGCCAGTTTTGTATTTGATCTATACTTTTGGTATGCCTTTGAGCAGCAATATCCATACATCTACGTTTGCCGATGATACAGCCTGCCTTAGTATGCATGAAAACGCTCACGAGGCTTCCCGATATCTACAAGAACATATTACACAATTGGAAATGTGGTTGAACTTATAGAGAATTAAGGTAAATGAACAAAAGTGTGTCCATATAACGTTTACCCTAAGAAGATATACTTGTTCCCTAATTCGATTCAATAATCAAAATATTACTCAACATTCCCAAGTCAAATGGCTTGGTACACACTTTGATCGAAGGCTTACATGGAAACATCATATTGACTTTAAGCTAACTCAGATGAAACTTAAGTTATCTCAAAATACACTGGTTGACTGGCAGAAATTTAACACTTAGCCTGGACTGCAAACTTTTAATATACAAGTCGCTTTTGAAGCCAATATGGTGTTACGGTATCCAGTTATGGGGCACTGCTTCAGCTTCCAATTTAGAGAGAATCCAACGAAGGCAAAACAAAATTTTACGGTTAATAACATCGGCTCCATGGTACATCAAAAATTCTAATATACATCGTGATTTAAATATGCCACTAGTGATTGAAGATATTGCAAAATAAGCAGGCAAATATTTAGCAAAACTCGAGTCACATTCTAATCTGCTTGCTCGTAATATTTTGAACTTTACTGGACATATCTCCTTAAAAAAGAGGGACACAAGGGCTATTTTACTCAACACTCTAGATGGGAATGCTTGAAAATACATTTAATTTTCCTTTTTGATTATCACTAGTTTGTATTCTTTAAACTATCACTAAGTTTGGGCCGACACTGGTTGGGCTAAATAATTATATTTTGGCTTTAAGATTTGATCACTTATTGTTAGTTCATATTTGACGGTATTTACAATAAATAAATATATGTATTAAAAAAAAAATACTTTCTTATAAATTTTTTTCTTTTGTGATTATCACTACTTATGTATTATTTATAACTATTAACAAGTTTTTGTCCAACAGTGGTCGGTCCTAATAATTCTATTTTAGATTTAAGATTTGAATACTTATTGTTAGTTCATATTTGAAGATACAATAAATAAATACATGTATTAAAAAAAAATCTGGTAGTATTCCTTTATCTGTACATTTGTGACCAAGTTATGTTACTTCTCTCATGAAGAATGAAAGTTTTTCAGGATGTTATTTAAGATTGTACTTTCTACATAGATTGAAAACGTTTTTCAAATTCGAAAGCATGTGCTTCTCGGATCATCCCAATACGACCAAATCATTCATATATAGAAAGGCTTGGTGTGGTTTTAAACCACTGAAAGCAAGTGTTATCATTCGTTGAAAAGAATTGGGTGCTATTTTTAAACCATAAGGTTATTTAGTAAATCTGTATGAACCATTGTTGGTTGAAAAAGCTGTTAAGTCTCTAGAGTTTTTCTCTAAACTGATCTCGTGGAAGTCTGACATTAAGTCCAAGCAGGAAAAATATTTTGCTCTACCAAGTTGGTCTAGGATATCATCGATTCTAGGTAATGGGAATTTATCTGCAATTATTTTTTTGTTTCTTTGTCTGTAATCTATAACAAGTCTCCATCTTTTCTGGTCAGAGTTAGGAAGTGACTTCTTTGGTACTAACAAGAGTGGACTATTATATTCAGAATAAGAAGGTTCAATAATTTTCTCGTCTATTAATTTTTTCAAATTTGTATTGTATACAATATCGTCCTCATTTGGGACACCTGCCATTCCTATTATTTTCCAAATCTGTGCTAAAAACTTTATTCTCTGTCGTATTGGTAGTTCTTCTTCTTCATAAATTGCTTTTGTTTGAGACTTATTTTCGCTTTCCATTGTAAAGGACCATACAAAAGTTAAAATACCTCATAAATTGTATGCACTTACTTATTACTATTTATTGCTCCGTTATGTATATAAGTATTTATTCAATATTTTCATAAAAAAAATTTAAATTATTTTATTTCACTTTATTTTATTTATCTTTCTAGCCAAATTTTTCTTTTCATAGTAGCTGCGTTCTTTAGTTGATTAATGTCATCTAATGTTGATTAATGATGAATTTTGTTGGGTTTTTTCATCTTATGTGCAGCCATTTGTTTCTCAAGAGCATTGATTTCTATCCATATTTCATTTGCTTTATACCAAGGTGGTGGTGGATTTCCGTTGATGCTTCTTTTAAGCGTTGCCAACTTCTTTCTTATTTTTACTAGCTTGCCACCTCTCTTGTGTCGCGGCAATTTAATTTTTGGGATTGCTGTTAGTAGCTCAGTCCTTTTGCGACCTGCCTTTGGCGGTACTCCTCTATGGTTAGTGGCTTTGGACCTGATTTTATCGGATTGGGTGTGTATTTCGGTGATTCTTCCTTGTCTATACCTACCGGTATGTACTCTTCTTCTTTAGTAATTTTTGTTTGTGAAATTATTTTTAAATTTTGTTGGCAGTGTTTCAAGTTAAGATTCGGTAGGAAGGATCGCCATGTAATGGTTGGGCAGGATCGCTATGTAAAGGTATATTAATCATAGCGGGATCGCCATGGAATGGCATTAAAAATTTTTTATAAATGTTGTACCTCCTCGATTGTGCCGGCGCTAATTAACGCCACTGGCTCTAAGTGAATAAGGCAGCTGTAGGCCTAGAAAGCAGATGAATGCTTTAATTGAATGAAATAAATTATTCATTGTATAGTTGGAGCTCAGCGAGGAGCTCCCAAGAAAGGTATTTATTCATTGTCTTAAATACAAAATTGTATTGGCTTATATACTAGCTATGAGAATAATGCTTAACCTATCGTAACATAAGAGAAAAGAAAAGGTATATGCTTAAGAAGCAATTTGTTCCTTTTAGCTTCCCACGGTAGGCGTGCGACGTGTGTCTCATAAGAAATTTGGAAAACATAAATTCTGTATTATTTATATTTATATATAAACACATTATTGGTTATTAATAATGATTTATTCAAGTGCATTATGCTGCGGCCTTTGAGCAGACTGGTGAGTGTCAAATAGCCGTTGTACAAATTACATATTTACGTTGCAGTCTGTCAATGCATTTATCTAACGCTTCATGCAGCGGTATTTGCCCGAATGCATGAGTGTCAAATGTCAAAAATACCTTCAATGCAATTGGATGTTATGTAGTTAGATGTTATGATAGTTATGATAGTTAGAACACGCTACACTCGATTTCTTGTTGAACTTTAGCAAAATGATATAAAATTAATAAAAAATTAGACGCATCCAATTTATAACTTAAAATACTTCTTGTACCGAAAAATCACAGTTAAAGAGCCACATAAGCCTTCAGGTCCTGTACAGTGCCATAATTGCCAAGAATATGGCCATACAAAAACATACTGCAATTTACCATCTGTTTGTGCTGTGTGCGACGAATAACACTGTACTGCTAGTTGCAGTAAGCCAAAAGTTCAAAGAAATAAAAAGAGCAGTAACTGTTGATGTAATCACACCGCTAACTACAGAGGATGTCCTGTGTACTCTTTCGTCAAGCAGGCTATGGTTCAAAAACCTAAATTAGCTCCAGCTCAACCATTAAACGCGTACTCCGCCCCTTTTGCTCAAGTGAGCCAACCAGTCACTTCCCGTGTATCGTATGCCGATGATTCTCACAAAATGTTTCACCACCAAATAATATAACAAATGAAAACTAAAGCCTTAATTTCAGTCACCCTAAAACCACTATTTATAATCTGGTGCAAACTTTAAAAATTTACAACAAATATGACTGGCATGATACAAGGAATGTTTCGAATGCAGAATTTACTGCTTCAAGCATTAGTTAACAAACCATGAACATGTTAAAAATATGTTTCTGGAACGGAAACGGCATTCGCCAACATAAAAATGAATTTGAGCACTTCCTCCTGGAGATTTATTTGACTTCGAGAAGCCTTTTCAAAATTTATGGATACACTATGTATGATACAAAGGACCCGAAAAGAAGATCTTGCTGTCTATCAGATATTCTAATAAAGTCAAGACTCAAGCACTTTATTCTTGACAACATATATGAAGAACATCTACAAGCAACAAATATTGGTATTGTACATTTTTGTAAAAATTTTGTGATATCATCAATTTACTCCCCTCCCAGATTTCCAATCAGTGAGGATCAATACGAAAACTTCTACAAATCCCTTGGACCTTGTTTTGTAAAACTGAAATTCGTGCTATCTTTCCAAAACCCTTTGGCAGTTCTGTTTATTTAATAGTCCACTTTTATTTCCCATTCGAATTGTTGAGGGTGGTTTTTCTTGTTGCACTGTGTTATATTATTTTTTTTTCTTTAAAAAATCTTGCCGACTTCGTTGTCGCTTAGCCAGTTTTACATTTGATATATATTTATTATAAATATATACAACTTCATAATATTTTTTTTAAGTATATACCAACTTTGACAATGCAATAATTTCCAATATTTAATTTATCTACATTAAGCCATTTTTGATGGGAAAATTCTGACATCACTTATACACGAGAGTACATATACATATAAGTACATACCAGTGCACTGTATGCATTGATTCACTTTCGCTGTCCCCTCACTTTTACAATATTTTTGTATTGTTCTTTAACATCAATATGTACTAATGATATTGCTTGCACTGTTGCCTATCTAGCAACTGACTGCCATTAACTCACTCTCTTTTTTTGGTTCTGTTAGTAAAAATCAATAACAATTCTCTTACTGTTGTTTGATTGTGTTGTATAGCAATCAAATAACTCACAAAAGCATGTTGACTATATTAAGTCTTAAGTTAACAAAACATAGCGTATCAATTAATAGTTTTTCTCGTATTGAAACAATTTATAAAATAAAATGGGACTAGCTATTTGATTTTATAATATTACATAAAACTGTATTTGTCTGAAGGGGTTTTAAGAAGTATTCAAAACAATCATACTGATTCATTGCTTTAGTGAATCATGTGAATGAATACAGGTTGCAAGCAGTGGCATGCATTTGTTAACAACAGTCTCATTCTTATGAATATGCAATAGCATCATTCATTATTTTTCTGTTAAGTGCTAGCTCAATATTCATTTCAGAAAATGCAATGTTATGCCGTTTGATTCGTAATCATGCAGATCACTGGTACATACATTTTTGATTATTTATCTTATACTTACGTGGCGCTGAACAGGATACAAAGCGCTGAACTGTTGAATAAACAATAGCAAGTATCCAAATAGTTCTAGGTTCCATATCTAAAACAAAAAAAAAAATACATATGATATATTTATTATAAATATATACAACTTTAAAATATTTTTTTAAGTATATGCCAACTTTGACAATGCAATAATTTCCAATATTTAATTTAATAAATTTAAATGACAAAAGATTTTCATGCAAAGAATGTACAACAAAAGTAGTTGTCTAAAGCGGGTTATGACACAATTGTGAAATTTGAGTAATAAATATTTAAAATTTGAGAATTTTAGTGCAAAATTTTTTTAAATTTTGGTAATTAAAATTTGAAATTATGTTTTTGGTGCGCTCTGATGTTTTTGTTTATATTAGGAGTTTTATGTTTACATTACGATTTTTTTGTAAACATTAAGTGTGTATATTTTTTGTGGGGATATATTAAGGGGTTTCATTGGCTTCAGTTATTTATGTGTCAATAAGCGTTGTACCTTCATAGTGAACTAACGTCATAGCGGAGTTTTCTCTTACATACATACATACTAAACAAAAAAAAAATCATAAAAAAGAAAATATTCGTAATGCATATTATTAACTTTGATAAATAAGCTTTAATTGCTTTGTTAATATTTTTTTACATAGTCATAAATAACAAAAACAAAAAAAAACAGTAATAAAAAAAACAAACAAACAAACAAAAGTGCCCTTGAGGAATACTCTATATGAGTACCTCAAAAACAAATAAATGTGAAGTGAGTTATAACGGCAGAAATGCCTATTTTACTGTGAGTTCTGATGCTCATAATGATAACAATAAAAATAAAAAACCTGATGATAGACTTACTGTGAGTTCGGAAGCTCTTAATAAAAATAAAATATCTGATGATAGACTATTTCTAACCACAAATCCACTTTTTCGACAGCGATCAACTTCGCTTTGTCCATTGCCTACTAGTGATTCTTTAACATTACAGTTGCCTAGTACTTCGTCACTTAAGCCATTGAAATCATTCGCTTCGGGCTGTTCATCACCTAACCAAGTTATCACTTCAGATAACAGTAGCTCATAATCAAAGGTACAAGTCGGAATGGACAGATATATAACCATGGTAAAGCGTGGGCGAAGCCCGAATTCTTCTAAAATTTCATCTGTTCCAAAGATGTCTAGGGATAACAGCGCAACATCCATGAATCGCCAAAATCGTTTTTCATTATTGCAAGACGATAACGACAAGACCGCTTCATCATCTCAGAAGTCTTTTAAGCCACCACCTATATATGTGAAGGAAAAAAATTCTAACGCGCTTCTAACAAAACTACTGTCGACCATTGTTGAAAATACTTTTCAAGTCATTCCAATTAAACGAGGTAATATTGATGAAACTAAAATCCAAATATATGATAAAAACAATTTCCGAAAAATTGTAAATGATTTTGAAAAAAATAAAACAAACTTTTACACATACCAACTTAAGAGTTCTAAAAGCCAACAGATAGTACTAAAGGGCATAGATTCATATGTTGAGCCCGAAGAAGTAAAATGTGCACTTCTAGACCAAGGATTTAAGGTAAAAAATGTTACTAATATATTTAACAGAGAAAAGGTCGCACAACCCCTATTTCGCATTGAACTGGAGACGAATGACATACAATTGAAAAAAAATTAAACCCATCCAATTTATAGCGTTAAGTTTCTGTTACACCGAAAAATCACAGTTGAAGAGCCACGTAAGCGTTCAGGTCCTGTACAGTGCCATAATTGCCAAGAATATGGCCATACAAAAACTTACTGCAATTTGCCTACAGTTTGTGTTATCTGCGGTGAATTGCGTGGTACTGCTAGCTGCACTAAGCCAAAAGAACAAGCAAAAAAAATTAGTAATTGTGGACGTAATCACACCGCTAACTATAGAGGATGTTCTGTATATTCTTTTGTTAAACAGACTATGAGTCAAAAACCTAAGTTAGCTCCAACCCAACCATTAAACGCGTACTCTGCTTCTTTTGCTCAAGTGAGTCAACCAGTTACTTCCCGTGTATCGTATGCCGATGCTGCTAAGGGTAGTTCTAGTCCCTCACAAAATGTTTCACCGCAAAATAATTCAGCGAATGCAAACTCAGGCTTTAACTTTAGTCGCCTTGAAGCTACTATTGAGAATCTGGTGCTAACTATAAACAACTTTACAACAAATATGACTAGCATGATGCCTGAAATGCTGCGAATGCAGAATACACTGCTTCAAGCATTAGTTAACAAACCATGAACATGTTAAAAATATGTTTCTGGAACGCAAACGGCATTCGCCAGCATAAAAATGAACTTAAGGACTTCCTCATCGAAAAAAATATTGATATAATGTTGGTCTCTGATACTCATTTGACTTCAAGGAGCTTATTTAAAATAAATGGTTACACTCTATATGATTCAAAGGACCCGAGGGGGAGAGCATGCGGTGGGTCAGCATTTCTAATTAAGTCAAGACTCAAACACTATCTCCTTGATCACATTTGTGAAGAACATCTACAAGCAACAAATATTTGTGTGGAAAATTTTCTTACAAATTTCGTGATATCATCAATTTACTACCCTCCCAAATTCGCAATTACTGAGGATCAATTCGAGGAATTCTACATATCTCTTGGCCCTTGTTTTGTAGCAGCTGGGGACTACAATGCAAAACATACTTTCTGGAGTCGGTCATTGTTCTACACAATTTCAAAAATGAGCTTAGACGTCATTTCGAGTGGGGAGCCTACTTACTGGCCTACGGACACACAAAAATTTCCGGATGTTATAGATTTTGGAGTCATGAAAAATATCACTATGGAATTAATTCATGTTGAAACTTCTTTAGATCTCTCCTCCGATCACTCTCCCACGATTGTTACAATTTGTAGCCCACTAAGAAGTTACTTCCCTGTCCCATATGTAAAGATGATCAACCGTGTTAATTGGCTGGGGTTCAAAAAATACCTCAGTAGTCATTGTACGGAAAATATTAACCTAAGAACACCAGGTGATATTGAATCTAACATTGAAAATCTTAACGAAAATATTAAACAGGGTGCTGATTATGCCACTACTTCCCATCCGCAGACTGGGTTTAATAGAATTTATTCTACAGACATTGAACGTCTTTTACGTGAAAAAGGACAGAAAATAAAATTTGATCTAAAGAGTGCACTAGACGACTCCAAGAGCTGCTTGCATATGAAAAAACTGTATGTCTTAAAAATTATCTGGAAAATCTCGATGCCACACCTGCATCTTATTACTCCTTGTGGCGAGCTGCTAGAAAGCTTAAAACACCCGTTGAATATAGAGCACCTCTGTGCACTTTTACCGGAGGTTGGGCCAGATGCGATTATTTACCCCAAACACATGTACTGGTGTTGTTAATTTACCGAGTGTAGTTACTCTACCCCCTCGACCCATAAAATTTAAGACGCGTGATGTTCAGGAACTAGTTGCTGAACTCAACCCGAAGAAAGCTCCAGGAATTGATAGAATAAGAACCAAAATATGTTGATAAATTTGCCCCATAATGCAATTAGAATCCTGTTATTTATTTTTAACGCCATTTTACGACTGGAGTATTATCCACAAAGCTGGGAGCTTGCGAAGGTCAAAATAATTCCAAAGCCAGGCAAAGACCTTAGCAAGCCTGAGTCATACAGGCCAATAAGTCTGCTATAAACAATGTCAAAACTCTTCGAAAAGCTGCTCATGACAAAATTGTCATGGTGGGTGCATCCCAGACCATCAATTTGGTTTTAGAAGTCAGCATAGCACCATTGAATAAACTCATAGATTGGTGCAATTTATAAGAAGAACTTTTGAAGAAAAAATTTATTGTTCTGCCCTGTTTATTGACGTTTCTCAGGCATTTGATAAAGTGTGGGGCCAGTTTTGTATTTGATCTATAATTGTGGTATGCCTTTAAGCAGCAATATGCATACATCTACGTTTGCCGATGATACAGCCTGCCTTAGTATGCATGAAAACCCTCACGAGCCTTCCCGATATCTACAAGAACATATAACACAATTGGAAATGTGGTTGAACTTATGGAGAATTAAGGTAAATGAACAAAAGTGTGTCCATATAACGTTTACCCTAAGAAGATATACTTGTTCCCTAATTCGATTCAATAATCAAAATATTACTCAACATTCCCAAGTCAAATGGCTTGGTATACACTTTGATCGAAGGCTTACATGGAAACATCATATTGACTTTAAGCTAACTCAGATGAAACTTAAGTTATCTCAAATACACTGGTTGACTGGCAGAAATTTAACACTTAGCCTGGACTGCAAACTTTTAATATACAAGTCGCTTTTGAAGCCAATATGGTGTTACGGTATCCAGTTATGGGGCACTGCTTCAGCTTCCAATTTAGAGAGAATCCAACGAAGACAAAACAAAATTTTAAGATTAATAACGTCTGCTCCATGGTACATTAAGAATTCAAATATACATCGTGATTTAAATATGCCACTAGTGACTGAAGAAATTGCAAAATACGCAGGCAAATACTTAACAAAACTCGAGTCACATCCTAATACGCTTGCTCGTAATATTTTGAACTTTACTGGACACATCCGCCTAAAAAAGAGGGACACAAGGGCTATTTTACTCAACACTCTAGATGGGAATGCTTGTTTTTCATTTTTGATTATCACTACTTTGTATTATTTAAACTATCACTAAGTTTTGGCCGACACTGGTCTGGCTAAAGAATTATATTTTAGCTTTCAGATTTGATCACTTATTGTTAGTTCATTTAAGAAATTTATTGTTCGACATATTGTCATAATTATTAATTTGAAATTTATTTGCTGGTGGTTCAGCTTGGTCTATATGCATTTCATTGTTGCTGTAACAAATCAACAAATCAGTAGACTTCAACCACACATTTTGAAAAGTCACAAACCTCTTATCTTATGCACAGAATTTCAAGAACTATTTGAGAATTTACAAATAATACTATTTTTGAAAATCACAAAAGAAAAATAAGCATAGTAGGCTTAGAAACTCATACTGAGCTGAGTAGTTAGTAACTGGCGGTTCTATGGCAATAAAAATTCTCAAATTTGGGTAATTAACGTCAAAAATTTTGTAATTTATGGTAAAATTTTAAAATAATGTCAAAGGTGTGAAGTGACGAGGGTACTCGATGGTTTGTAGATGTCGGTCGGTTCATGTACATATTCGTAGTTTATTATGTTGGCACGCATGCTTTGTATATATGTTTTAAATTTTTGTTTTAACCAAAGGTGTGAAGTGACGAGGGTACTCGATGGTTTGTAGATGTCTGTCGGTTGATGTACATACTCGTAGTTTTATTTTCGTTGGCACACATGCTTGGTACGTAAGTTTTTGTTTTAATTTTGAATTGAAGTGTGATTTTTGTTTGTTTGTCAAGTGGTTGCAGCACTTGTTTTATTTTCTTTTTAGTTGGTGACCATTGAAGGTTATTTTAGAAGACCTTATGTATGCTTGTGGGATATCTATGAATGTTTTTTTGTTGTTGGTTGTATTTAGTTTGATTTTCCTATTTCCTATGTTTAAAGAGTTTGAAGAGATGAAATAAAATATGTAATTTGTGAGCAACGAACTTACTTGAAGGTTGGAGAAATTGAAGTGTAAGATACTTAGGATTGTCAAAGGGATGCTCATGCATGTGTATTTGTGTATGTTTTTACAATAACTTTAGCGTTGGCAGATGGGTAAATAGTCGTGTATGTACATAAAAAAAGCAAGTGTATAATGTCGAGTACACATCTGGCATTTCTTGTGTTATAATCATTTTTTAAAATGTGTGCAACGTCTTTCACGTTATGTTTTTTTGTAGGGAAAGCAATACCACACAACAAGAAAAATTTTCAAAAATGACAAACGATGACACTAGTACACACTGTTGCAATGTTACAAAATATCATAGTATGTACTCGGTATTTTTTTTTTGTAATATTTTTTTTGGTTGATGGAGCTGGAAGGGTATTTATAGAAAGAAATTATGTATGCTGGTGAGATATTAATGTTTTTGTTGTTGGTTTTATTTAGTTTTATTTATTTTTTGTTTTTTTTTTTTGTGTAAAGAGGCTGATATTTGTCAAACAAACCATGCACACTTATATACATACATACTTACTTACTACATACATATGTATGTATATGTAAATAAATTAATGAACAACAGTTTTGCATATACATACATATGTATGTTGTAACAATGTAAGAATAGAACGTAATTCGTATAAATTGAGACGTTCTCTAATCTAGCAGCAAGTACAGCATTGTATCTAGCAAGTGCATCATCATCATATAAAATCTTAAAAAATACAATACATTCTATAAATTATTAAAATGGACACATTAAGCAGCAGCCCAATTTTAGTATCTTTGAACAGCTCACAAACTCATCCAGCGACATTTTTCTCCAGCAAATCGGGAAGAGGTAATCGTAAGCCCTCTGTCAATAGAGCTTTCGGTCGACGATTTGCCTCGTAATCTATCCATTAGTGATATTTTTTAGAACGAGATAGATGAATGTGATGTCATTCCAAACAACCAAATGGCATACTTCTACAATGAAAACTTTCAAAATGAAGACGAAAACTTTATGGTAGATAAAGAGGACGATGCTTTCTTGGCAACATTTAACTATATGCCAGAAGATGTAGCCGATTTAACTGCAATATTTATGCAAAGCGAAGAGGGGGATGCATTATTGGCGGCCTTAAATTTAAGATTTTAATTTGATTAATTTTGTAAACATAAATTAAAATTTGTTTACTTAAAACGTAAAAAATGTGTAAACAGATTTTTATTGTCACTTTTTCACATTTGTCTTTGTCCTTGTACAAACCATATACATATAAATAAATGATTGAACAAAATTTTGTATATTTTTTAATATACATATTTATTTTAAAGAAATATCGTAAATATGTGTATGTTGTAACAATGTAAGAATAGAAAATTAAAATAAATTGTTTAGTTATTTTCCTGATAAAGTAAATATGAATTTCTTAAGGCACAAACTCCATAATTGTGATAGCTGCAGTAAAAATATTCCGGATATTTAAGTTGTATTTGCTTAAAGTTGATGCAAACAAAATCCTCGATGTTGAAAACTCTAAGTTGAAGTAGTTTTTCAAACCATTTCTTCTTTTCCACACCCTTAACATAGATTGAAGAACGTTTTAAATTTGATTTTAAAAATTTTACAACACTCTTAAATGATATTGATCCGTCATTCCAATTCAGATGATGAAAGTTTCTTGTTAGCCAATTCGCTTCTCTTTGTTTTGCTATTGATAATCTTCTGAAGTTAAATGGTGGTTTAATAATAAAATTTATGTGCTCCTTATTACTAAAAACAATTGTTATTTCTTTTGCAATGAATATGTTTGAATTGGGTTTAAATCCTTGCATATCAATAAAAACTTTATCCCCAATCATCTTATTTTTTATATACATTATTTTACGAACTTGACCTTTAAAGGGTATGTATTCTATTATGCGATCGTGGATGAGAATACAAAAAGCAGATGTATCAGTAGGAATGTTGGAGTCCGTTTCAATTTAAATTTTTATATCAACAGGACCGTTAGAGAGGGCTTCGTTTTGGTGACTGACATCTACTACCACTATTGGCACACTATTTTTAAATTCTTGAGCAGTTATAAGCGGTTGTGATTCCCTCATGTAGTAGCTTTGTTGAAACCGCAGATACATATCATATAGGATGGCAATCCGACCATTTTTAAATTTTATATTTAGATCATCATATGGGTACGATTCGGAATTTAAATGCACTTTTAAATTGTTTAGATTACAGTGAACAAACTTATTTTCTTGTTGAAAAGAAATCAACACAAAACGGGGTCGTTCTCTATTTGCAGCCAATTTAACATTCCATATGTAGCTAGTTCCTGTATTTAGTTGAGGATTAATGTGACAATCCCAACTGCGAAATGCCATCGGTATAGAAGCACCCCTGTTAATAATTTTAGTCATATTCAATTTGCTCAGATCGGATAATTGTATATGTGGAATTCTCCATGAGATGTTTGAGATACTAATTTTTGGTTTGTCAGTAGCAACAGTTGAGTATACGAGTTTTTCATCGTTCTTACTACGTAAGAGAAACAATTCATGTTTACCGCTGACTATAATTTTATTATAGTCTTCAGCAAAACTTAAAAATAGTTTCAGTGGTACATAGAAATTAAAGTGTTTGAAATATCCAAATCATCGAGTTTGTTCCATCCTGCATTGTACAAGCCAACACTTTCTGTTGGTGATAAAGAAACAAAATTTTTTAGGCTGCTTGTAATCGCTAAATGTGTTGTATGATCAATTTCTATGCCATTAAGTTCATATCGAATTTCGTCAAAGAGATGTGCCACAAAGTTATTTTTTAATTTTAGATTTAAAAACGAAGATATTTTGCTATTATTATCATCTACAATACTTCCCTCAACATATATGTAGCTTTCGCTGGGTAGCACATATAAGTCTTGATTTTGTATTGAAACTCGAATCTCATCATTATTGTTGAAGGATTGTAGGTATGGTGTATATGTGTGATAGTCCTTTTTAATTATAATCTCGTCTGATTGAGGTTTTTCTAGAACATCTGGTATGAGTAGTAGGGAACTACCGGTTCTCCGTCACTGAAACTTGCAAAATTGTGGCTGAAATTGTTAAATTTGGGTAATTAAAATTTGAAAATTCTTCAATTCTTTGAAATTTGTGAAATTTGATACCTGCGAGGGTGGTTCAATAAGTCCGTCCAAATTTTTGTTTACATAAGGAGTATTTTGTTTACATTAACTTTGTGGGAACGGGTGATTTTTTTTGGGTAATATTAATTGTGATAACGAGATTTTTTTGTGGGTGTGGTTTAATGGGTTTTATAAGATTAAGATTTCATAAGTGTATATGCCGACGGGAAAATCATGAAAATGATTTTTCCTAATACCAATGGTGAAATAGTGATTATTAATTTTTCCTAATGCCTACGGCAATGCATGATAATTTTTCCTAATACCAATGGTGAAATAGTGATTATTAATTTTTCCTAATGCCTACAGCAATGCACGATAATTTTTCCTAACACCTACGGCAATGCATGATAATTTTTCGTAATGCCGACGGCAATACATGGTTATTATTTTTTTCAAATGCCGACGGCAAAACACATTTTTATTTTTTTTCAAATGCCGACGGCAAAACACATTTTTATAATTTTTTCAAATGCCGACGGCAAAACATGATTATTATTTTCTAGTACCAAAGGGAAAATTTTCACTGTTGCCAGACTATAGAAATTTGTTATCGTAATACTATATCAGTAATATCAGAGAAAATAGATTTGATGACTACTACGCGATTCTCATATGAATCGGGAGAATGTGTGTATGATTTCCTCACGCTAATAAATTGTTTATAAATAAAATAATTAAAGAAATTAATAAACAATTAATTTAATTATTTTACTTATGTCTAAAATGTTCTCTTTTATATGAACACCCTATACTTGTGTGTGGATGATCCAGCTTGTTTGTCGCTTGTATTTATTTATTTGTTTAAGAAATATAATTGTATGTATGTATGTATGTATGTATGTATATTTGTATGTGTATGTATGTATGTATGTATGTGTGTATATTTGTATGTGTATGTATGTATGTATGGATGTGTATTTGTATGTACGACTGAGGATGCTTGTGCGTAAAATATTTTGTAGAATACATTTATATTTTGCAACGTAATCATTTTCTTTGTCTAGGATTATTTTAAAGCAGCTAAGTTTCAATTAAGTACAATCATCAGCAGAGAAATAAAAAAAGTAAAAATTTGCAAGTAAGCAATAAAGTTAACTCTCCTCCTCGCCACTTCCTTCTCTTTCCTTTATGTAGTTTGTATTTGAAATAAGAAAACACTTGTACATTCTTTTATTTGTTATACATTTATTGTTTAAAATTTTTTTAAATTTTATAATAATACATACATATGTAAATTCATATTTTAAGAAGCAAAAAAGTTCATTTAAAGCAAGACATTTCTTTTGTTAGTAAAATAGCATTTTTTAATGCGCAAACACCAAAACTATGATAACTACAATAAAGATATTCTGGATACTTGATTTCCATTTGTTTAAAGTTGATGCAGCCTATATCCTCAACGTTAGAAATTTTTCGGTGCAACATTTTTTCCAACCATAGTCTTTTTTCTTCACCTTTTACATAAATTGTTGAACATCTTGCGTTGGCTTTTAAAAAATTGCAAACGCTTTGAAATGAAACTGATCCAGCAGTCCAGTTTAGGTGATGATAGTTTTTTGTTAGCCACTTTGCTTCTCTTTGCTTTTTTATTGATAACCATTTAAAATCAAATGGGGATTTTATAATGAAATGGTTATATTCATAATTGTTGAAAACAATCGCTACTTCTTTTGCGACGAAATCATTTGAATTACTCTTGAAACCTTGTACGTCTATAAAAATTATGTTGTTATCCATATTACTCAATTTATAAGACTTTTCGAACTTGTCCTTTGATAGGTATATATTCTATTATACGATCATGAATAAGAATGCAGTAAGCTGTTGTCTTTGCTGCAATATTAGTTGCTGTTTCAAATTCTATTTTTATATCAATCGGTCCGTTATTGAGGTCCATTATTCTGATGACTACATCTACTACAATAATAGGAGCTTTTGTCTTAAACTCTGGTGCAGTTAGAAGCGGTTGAGATTCTTTCATATAATAGCTTTGTTGAAATCTTATATACATATCGTATATAATTGCATATCGTTCATTTTTAAACTTCATGTTAAGATCATCATATGGATATGAGACTGAATTTAAATGTACTTTTAAATTAGTCAAATCACAATGAACAAACTTATTTTCTTGTTGAAAAGCAATCAATACAAAACGTGCGCGTTCTCTATTTGCAGCCAGGTTAAAATTCCAAATATGGCTAGTTCCTATGTTTAATTGTGGATTAATATGACAATCCCAACTGCGAAATGCCATAGGTATAGAAGCACCATTATTAATAATTTTTATCATATTCAATTTGCTAAAGTCCGATAATTGTACATGTGGGATTCTCCATGAAATGAGTGAAATTGTAACTTTAGCTTTTTTAGTAGAAACACTCCAGCGCACAAGATCTTCATCGTTTTTATTGCGCAAGAGTATCAATTCTTGTTTTCCATTTAGTATAACTTTGTTGTAGTCTTCAGCGAATCCTAGAAGCATTTTTAGAGGTACATAGAAATTGTAAAATCCATTTACAAGAGTGACATCGTCAATTTTGTTCCATCCAGCATTTTGCATCACGTTGCTTTCAGTTGGTGACATAGAAACCAAATTTTTTATGGTGCTTGTGGCTCCTAAATATCTTGTATGATCAATTTCAATTCCATTGAGCTCATAGCGAATTTCATCAAACAGATATGCCACAAAGTTGTTTTTTAGTATAAAGTTCTCTGAAGATGACGAAGATTTGGTCGTATTATCATCGGCAACAAACCCCTCCACATAAATGTAGCTCTCACTGGGTAGCACGTACAAATCTTGATTTTGTATTGAAATTCTAATTTCATCGTTATTATTGTAAGACTGTAAGTATGGTACATATGTATGATAGTCCTTTTTGATTATATTTTCATCAGACAAAGGTTTATCTAAGACATCTATTATTGAACTCATTTTGTCTTTAATTTCAAATTCAATGACTTCAGAAAATTTTTATTTGATGTTGTTAGAGATTTTTGTTGAGCTGTTCGCTTTAATGTTGTTGTTGTTTTTGCTGCTATATTTTTCAATGTATTTGTGTTGTATATTAGCATTATTTAGTTGACCTTAAATGTATTCGTATTGTAATTTCCTCTCCTCGGAAATTAATTAAATCACCGTGTTGATCAAGTACGCGTAGAGCTAGTGAACTTATCTCTCTGCTGTTCACAGGTAAATAGATGAGATTTCTTGGAACCTCGTATATTTTATAGCCTGGAGGCACATTTATCGGAAATTCATGAAGTGTATGCGATTTGGAGTTATTCATATATGTGTTAATAGCGATACTAGTTTCAATTCGCAAGAGATTCACTTTAAAAATATTAACTGGAAGATCTGAGTAATAATATTTGTTTGGTGTTAGGATTTTGCTATTGAATCCTAAAAGTTTTCCAATTGTGTTGTCTTTATTAAAATATATATGATCCTTGGAACTATTAACTTTAACTTGCATTGTATTGTTATTGGCTTCAATAAAAATCTTATTTGCTGGACAAAGTCGTTTGTATTGCTCTTCCATAAAATCAACTATATCATTTAATTCGTAAGATCCAATTGGTATTTCAATTTTATGTTCTCCTATATGAAACATATTGTTGTAAGTGTCTACATTTGGAATACTGTTGTATGAATGAAAATCAGTTAGAGCACACTCATATGCACCATGTAATTCAATAGGAGGAAAGTAACTAGCAGATAATTCTGATGAGTTAGAGCTCAGAGTAAGTGTTATTGACATTATAACAGACTGATTACAATTAAATAAAGTTTAGTACACAGTATGGTTTATAAGCATAATTTACATATTTATTTCATTTTCTTATTTTATATTTTTAGTTCTCGTGGTACCTTCATAGCGAACAGTCGATTAGCGGAATTTTTTCTTACATACCAAACTAACAAAAAATTATACAAAAAAATATTCGTAGTACATATTATTCGTAATAGGTACATAGTGACTTTAATAAATAAGCTTTATTGCTTTGATAATATTTTTTACATAGTGGAAATAACAAATACAAAAAAAGCAAACAAAAAAAATATAAACAGTGACATTGAGGAATACTCTATACGAGTAACTCAAAAACAGACAAACAATCATAAATTACAAAAGCAAAAAAAACCGTAAGCAAAAAAACACAAAAAGTGCCCTTGAGGAATACACTGTATGAGTGCCTCAAATACAAAAAAATATGAAGTGAGTTCTAACGGCAGAAATGCCTATTTTACTGTGAGTTCTGAAGCTCTTAATGAAAATAATAGAAATAATAAATCTAATGAAAGTGTTTTTTTAACGGCAAAACCAATTTTTCGTCAGCGATCAACTTCGCTTTGTCCAATGCCAAATAGTAGTGATTCATTAACATTACAATTGCCTAGTACTTCTTCATATAAGTCAGTAATATCATCCCCTTCAGGCTCGTATTCGTCACTTAATAAAGTTATCACTACAGATAACAGTATTTCAAAACCCAAGGTGCAAGTCGGTATGGACAGATATATAACCGTGGTAAAGCGTGGGCGAAGCCCAAATTCTTCAAAAATTTCATCCGCTCCAAAAATGTCTAGGGATAACAGCGCATCCTCAATTAATCGCCAAAACCGTTTTAAAATTTTGCAAGATGAAAACGACAAACCCGAGGCATCGTCGAATAAAACATTCAAGCCGCCACCAATCTACTTAAGGGAGAAAAATTCAAATGCCCTTATTAAAAAATTAATTTCGGTCGTTGGTGAAAATAAATTCCACATTGTCCCAATAAAACGTGGCAACATCGATGAAACGAAAATTCAAATTTATGACGAAAAGGATTTCCGCAAAATGGTTTCTGAATTTGAAACAAATAAAACAAGCTTCTACACATACCAGCTTAAGAGCGCTAAAGGCCTGCAGATCGTATTGAAGGCCATAGATTCTTATGTTGTCCCTGAAGAAATTAAAGATGCACTAGTCCTCCAGGGATTTAAGGTAAAGAATGTATCAAACATATTTAACAAAGAAAAAGTACCCCAACCCCTATTTCGTGTTGAACTGGAGCCAAATGATATACAGTTGAAAAAAAACGAGACTCATCCTATTTATAGCCTTAAATACCTTTTATACAGAAAAATCACAGTTGAAGAGCCACATAAGCGTGCAGGTCCCGTGCAGTGTCATAATTGCCAAGAATATGGCCATACAAAAGCTTACTGCAATTTACCTACAGTGTGTGTTATCTGCGGTGAATTGCACGGTACTGCAAGTTGTACCAAACCAAAAGATCAAGCGGAAAAAAAATGCAGTAATTGTGGAGGTAATCACACCGCTAACTACAGAGGATGTCCTGTGTACTCTTTCGTCAAGCAGGCTATGGTGCAAAAACCTAAATTAGCTCCAGCTCAACCATTAAACGCGTACTCCGCCACTTTTGCTCAAGTGAGCCAACCAGTTACTTCACGTGTATCGTATGCCGATGCTGCTAAGGCTAGTTCTATCCCCACACAAAATATTTCACCGCCAAATAATTCAACGAATGCAAATTCAAGCTTTAACTTTAGTCGCCTTGAAGCTACTATTGAGAATCTGGTGCTAACTATAAACAACTTTACAACAAATATGACTACCATGATGCAAGAAATGCTGAGAATGCAGAATACTCTGCTTCAAGCATTAATTAACAAGCCATGAACACGTTAAAAATATGTTTCTGGAACGCAAACGGCATTCGCCAACATAAAAATGAACTTGAGCACTTCCTTACGGAAAAAAATATTGATATAATGTTGGTCTCTGAGACTCATTTGACTTCTAGAAGCCTCTTTAAAATGAATGGCTACACTTTATATGATACAAAGGACCCTAGAGGGAGAGCATGCGGTGGATCAGCAATTCTAATAAAGTCAAGACTCAAGCACTATATTCTTGACAACATTTGTGAAGAACATCTACAAGCAACAAATATCTGCATTGAAAATTTTTGTACAAATTTCGTGATATCTTCAATTTACTCCCCTCCCAGATTTTCAATCACTGAGGACCAATACGAGAAGTTCTACAAATCTCTTGGACCTTGTTTCGTAGCAGCTGGCGACTACAATGCTAAGCATACGTTCTGGGGTTCGCGTCTTATTACGCCTAGAGGTAGGGCGTTGTTCAACACAATTTCAAAAATGGGCTTGGATGTTATTTCGAGTGGGGAGCCTACTTACTGGCCTACGGACATACAAAAAATTCCGGATGTTATAGATTTCGGCGTCATAAAAAGTATTTCTAGGGAATTAATCCACGTTGAAGCTTCCCTAGATCTCTCGTCCGATCACTCTCCCACGATCGTTACAATCTGTAGCCCACTGAGAAGCGCTTTACCTCACCCATATGTCAAGATGATAAATCGTGTTAATTGGCTGGGATTCAAAAAATATCTTAGTAGTCATTGCACAGAAAATATTACGCTAAGATCACCCAATGATATTGAATCGAACATTGCAAATCTTAACGAGAATATTAAACAAGCTTCTGAACATGCCACTACCTCTCATCCGCATACTGTGTACAATAAAATTTATTCTACAGACGTTGAACATCTCTTACGTGAAAAAAGGAGAGCTAGAAGGGAATGGCAACAGCACAGATCACCTCAACACAAAATCAGATTTAAAGAGTGCACTAAAAGACTCCAAGAGTTGCTTGCATCTGAAAAAACTGCATCTTTTAAAAATTATCTGGCAGGGCTTGATGTCACACCAGCATCTAATTACTCTTTGTGGCGCGCTGCTAAAAAGCTTAAAACACCCGTTGAGTTTAAGCCACCTCTGCGCACATCTACCGGAGGTTGGGCAAGAAGCGATACTGAAAAAGGTAACATTTTTGTTGAGCATTTAAAATCCGTTTTTACACCAAATACATGTACCGGTGTTGCTGATTTGCCGAGTGTAGTTGCTCTACCCCCTCGACCCTTAAAATTTACGATGTGTGATGTACAAAAACTAATTGCCGAGCTCAACCCGAAAAAAGCTCCCGGTCTGGATGGAATTAGTAACCAGATGCTGATTAAGTTACCTCGTACTGCAATTAGAATCCTGTTATTCATTTTTAATGCCATTTTACGACTGGAGTATTATCCAGACTGCTGGAAGCTTGCCAAGGTTAAAATGATTCCAAAGCCAGGTAAAGATCTTACCAAGGCTGAGTCATATAGGCCAATAAGTTTACTGTCAACAATGTCAAAGCTTTTTGAAAAGCTCCTCATGACAAAATTGTCTTCAATTTTAACTGATAATGGGTGCATCCCGGACCATCAATTTGGTTTTAGAAGCCAGCACAGCACCATTGAGCAAACGCATAGATTGGTTCAATTTATCAGAAAAACATTTGAGGAAAAGAAATATTGTTCTGCCCTGTTTATTGACGTTTCTCAGGCATTTGATAAAGTGTGGCATGAAGGCCTGATTTTGAAATTGAAGACATACTTACCAATAAACATTCTAAATCTTTTGGAAAGTTACATTCTCGCACGAAAATTTACAGTGGTGGAAGGACACTTTATGAGTATGCCTGAAACTATCTCATCCGGTGTGCCACAGGGGAGTATACTGGGGCCATTTTTATATTTGATTTATACTTGTGATATGCCTGTGAGCAGTAGTATCCACACTTCTACATTTGCCGACGATACCGCCTGCCTTAGTATGCACGAAAACCCTGATGAGGCATCCCGAAAACTCCAGGAACACATTAGCCAGATGGAACTATGGTTAAACTTATGGAGAATTAAGGTAAATGAACAAAAGTGTGTCCATATAACATTTACTTTACGAAGAGATACTTGTTCCCCCATTCGGATTAATAATCAAGTTGTTCCTCAACATTCACATGTGAAATATCTTGGTATACACCTCGATCGACGGCTTACATGGAAACATCACATTGACTATAAGTTAACTCAAATGAAACTAAAATTAACTCAGGTACATTGGCTGATTGGCAGAAATTCAACACTCAGCCTAGACTGCAAACTTTTAATATACAAGTCGCTTTTAAAGCCAATATGGTGTTACGGTATCCAGTTATGGGGCACTGCTTCTGCCTCCAATGTAGAGAGAATTCAACGAAGACAAAACAAAATTTTAAGGTTAATAACATCTGCTCCATGGTACATTAAGAATTCAAATATACATCGTGATTTAAATATGCCACTAGTGATTGAAGAAATTGCAAAATACGCAGGCAAATATCTAACGAAACTCGAGTCACATCCTAATCCGCTTGCTCGTAATATTTTGAACTTTACTGGACACATCCGCTTAAAAAAGAGAGATACAAGGGCTCTAATACTAAACACTCCGAATGAAGTTGCTTGAAATTTTTTATTTTTTTTTGCTTATCACTACTTATGTATTATTTACAACTATCACTTAGTTAGGTCTGGCATTGGTCGGGCCTATTAATTATATGTTAGATTTAAGATTTGAATACTTATTGTTAGTTCATATATGAAGATACAATAAATAAAAAAACATGCATAAAAAAAAAAAAAAAAAATTTTCTTATTTTAAAATTAACATTATTTTCTTAATATTAATGCTATTATTGTTCTTGATATGATGCTGTTGGTGATTTAGTTTTTCTTCCAACTATAATATTTCATCTTTACTTATCCAAGAATTGTGTTGATCTGAAAATCCTAGCCATTTAACATATACTTCCTTCGCTTTAGTTTTGAGAACCTTTTCAACTAAATATGTATTTGGATATCTAGTTTTTGAAAGTTCATCAGTATAGAATCCACCTTTAATAGGATTACCAAGGTAATCTTCTAATACGTATGTTGCAGGATTTGTATTTTGAACTTTGGTAGTTGTGAATATTTCTGTGGTCCAATTTGGAGTATAACCTTTTTCAAAGATATGCTTATGCGAACATGATCTCCTACATTAAATTTCGACATTTTATACATCTTCAAATGACTGTATACTGTATTAAGCAGCTTTTGCTCATTTGTTGAGTTGACTTTAATAGGAGACATTTTAATTGTGCGATGAAATTTTTTATTGTATGCTTTAACTAAATCTTTGTGTATATCAATCCACTTATATGAACCATAATAGCTAAATTCTTTCCACATCATTCCTTTCAATGTTCTATTAAATCGTTCTACAATTGATGCTTGAGTAGTGATTAATGTCGTATTTATGCATTAATTTTTCAAAGTTTTTGTTGAAAAATTCTTTACCATCACCTGTTTGTAAGTTTTTTGGTACTCGCCCCAATTCAAAAATATCTGCCATTGCCTTGGTTGTTTCGAGTGCAGTTTTTGTGTTTAGTGGTAGTGCCCATGCAAATTTTGAAAATGTCTCGATTACAGTCAACAAAAATCGATAATTTTTATTTTCTTTAGAATAGTTCCCCATTTCAACTAAATCAGCTTGCCAAAGAACATCAATTGCTTTCATTACAACTCTGCGACGCACAGAATGTTTTCGTGCTTGCTTATGGAGTTCATTTACTAAATTTCTTTTTGAAGACATTAAGTTGTTTTTACAGATTTTTTGGAGAGTGTTGTGATCTACTTGAAGGATTTTCAGCTATTGATACAAACATGTAATTTTCCAATCTATACATTTTCTCATTAAGCTGCTCAATTTGTTCTTCAAAGGATGTTTTCATTTTTTGGATATCTTTTTCAATTTTATAATTTTCTTCTATATCTAATTTTATTTCACGTTGTAGTTCTTCGATTTGCATTTGAAGATCTTCTTGAATTACAGTATTATCTGCCTTAAAGTATGTTAATAATTTCTCTTCTAGTTTTTCGATTTGAGTTTGCAGAAACAATTTATTGATAACATCGTTTTCCTCCAGAGCTTCTCCAACATTTTTGATCCTTTTGTTTTGGACATCAATGTTGTTGTTCGTATCCACAAATAACCCCAACAGTTAAGGTGCATTTTTCAAAGAAATTATGTTGCTAGTATTGTTTAAGTAGTGTCCAAATTTATCAACAGACATGCCATATATACTTTATTAAAGTTAATGTATTATATTCGCTTCACGTAGCTCTTCAATAATTGATACAATCTCGTTATTGTGATTAGTATGACCTGCACCTTGTGATGCGAGCAGTAGTCGAAGTCGATCTACTAACGCATTTGGATCATCCCAGTATATATAGTTGGGCTTATGAATATTAAATTCCATCATTCCATCACCTAAATAGCTACCTTTTGGCTTAGATCCTGTTGATTGGGGTAAATTCTTCTGGTTTTTCTCGTCAATAAATTTCTTAATAATATGTTTATATTTATATCCTCTAGTACCCTTTATTTGACCATCAGGTGTATAGTAGTAGTAGTTATTAAAATCTTTTTATAGATTTCGAGTTCAAATTTATCATAATTTTTTGGTATTTTATGAAACATTAGAGAAAATAGCCCTGGTGTTAGGGCCCATATTTGACCACCAACTTGTATTTTATCTTCATTAAGTTTGAGCGTACTATCACCAAATTTCCATTCATTATTGAAATCTTTATGTGGACCATAGTTTGTATCTAGTTCATGTCTTCCTTCCAAGACTGATAAGTCAGTATAAGTATCTTCTGTATTGGAAGTCTGTGAGTAAAAATCATCATCATCATCGTCATTATCATTTACAGTATTAGCATCATTTTCTGCTAGTTTCTTTGGTGTACTTGACTCTATCTTGACTGATGTTTTTTCAGGCTTAAGACTTGTATTATTTTCAACTTCTACCTTCAATTTACTTTCTTCTTTCATGGGAATTCTTTTAATTTTTTTAGAACTCTTTATGAATTCTTTGAGTGGTTCTGTTATAGGTTTAAATGTATCTCTTAGTTGTTCATGTGTATCTATTTCACCAGTTTTTATACTACGAAGCTTTTTCTTCAAGACATTTCTTGTCAACACCAATTGTTTTAAAATTTTCTCATCCATGTTTAATAATAGTAAATAACAGGCATCAGCTATTAGATCAGGTATCAGCCTTTTAGGACCTGGTCTGGTTTTCAGATCAGCTTTTTAGGACCTGGTCTGGTTTTCAGATCAGCTTTTTAGGGCGTGGTCTGGTTTTCAGATCAGCTTTTCAGGAGCTGGTCTGGTTTTCAGATCAGCTTTTCAGGACCTGGTCTGGTTTTCAGATCAGCTTTTTAGGACCTGGTCTGGTTTTCAGATCAGCTTTTTAGGACCTGGTCTGGTTTTCAGATCAGCTTTTTAGCACCTGGTCTGGTTATCAGATCAGCTTTTTAGGACCTGGTCTGGTTTTCAGATCAGTTTATCAGGTAGCAGCTCAGCTTATAGCAAATAGATGTGTGAAGTTTAAAGTTAGATTAATAACTAAAGTGAATGTTTATCAAGAGTAGTTTATATAGTTATGAAATAGTCAAATTGCTTTCTGTAGCGACCATTATTTAATTCATTATCTTTGCTTATTACCAAAAATCCATATTTATCCTTCCAACACTCTCTACAAACTTCTTGGAACTTTTCATAACTCATATCGTTGTCAACATGATCCCTATAAACATGCTTCATATTTATCTCATCTTGCTTAAACATTATAATAACATTTGCATTGTCTCTTATTAAATGCTTGGGAATTCTAGTATAAGTTTGACACAAGTAGAATGAATCAACATCCCTTTGTCGCCCCATACAAAAATATGTACGTATATTATTCTGTTTTTCACATGCAACATCATCAAATATCATAATTGAATTAGTTTTAGCTTTGTCAGGTGGAATAACTGATTCATTATCTGTAAATGTATAATATCCCATTCCTTTAATTGGTGAAATTAGTTTCTTCAGATATTCATATTTGGGCTGATATAAAGATTTTGAGCATAAATAGATGTTTTCAAACTTGAGTCCATTAGGATTTTCTAGTAAGCCAATCATAACATTAGTCTTTCCACAATTTGATGGTCCCACTATTAGAGCACGAATAGAATTTGGTAAGAGGGGGCTGTGCTTTATTTTTGAAGTAATGTTCGATGATTGATCAATATTACGAACTAAAATATTTTTATGTTGTTTCACTAACTGCATTTTTGTAACTAAATGCATTTCATAATTGTTACCTCTTATTATACAAAAAATTAGATAATATGGTTATACGATATCAGAAATCGTTTAGTCATAAAAACACCTTCGTTGGAGGAGGTATAGTAGATAAAATAATAAACGCTCTACCTGTTGAGCTTCATCTTCCTGGATATCAGTACTGTGGACCTGGAACAAAACTACAAAAACGTTTAAATCGAGGTGACAAAGGAATTAATTTATGGGATTCTGCTTGTAAAAATCACGATATTGCGTATTCAAAAAATAAAGATTTAAGTACTAGACATAAAGCTGATAAAATACTGGAAAATTCAGCTTGGAATCAAGTTTTATCAAAAGATAGTAGTCTTGCTGAAAAATCATTTGCATATATGGCTACTAACGCAATGAAAGCCAAAACAAAATTTGGTATGGGTGTGGAGAAAAAGAAAAATGTTGGAAAGAACAAGCTAAATGATAAAAAACTGTTTAGAACATCAATTAGAGCTGCAACAAAAATACTAAATAAGGAAAAGCCATTAGATATTAACTCAGCTATTAAAATTGCACGAAAAACTATCAACAAATCATTAAAAGGAAAAAAATCTCAAATTATAGTACCACGTGTAATACGTGTCCCAAAAATTGGTGGATTTTTGCCTCTAATACCGATTTTAACTGCTCTGGGTGCAATTGGTAGTCTAACAACTGGAGGTGCTGCCATAGTTAAAGCTATAAATGCAACAAAGAATGCCAAAAATCAACTTGATAAAGCAACTAGACATAATAGAGTGATGGAATCTATAGCAGTTGGCAAAGGTCTTTACTTAAAACCATATAAAAAAGGTTATGGTTTAGTTCAAAAAGAGGAATCAAAAAACTCTTAAAAATGATGCCCAACAGACCACTATCTGATGTGGACTTAAACCATTTCTCTATAAATATTCCATGTTTTAGGAGTTTTCAAATGATGATGATTAAAGTTTTGCTGTTTAGATCATTAAATTTTGCAATTAGATTTGATGTGGAGTCCATTTTTTAATTAGTTCTTCTCACTTTGAAAGTTTAACTGGAAATGATCTTAAAAGAAGCGACTTCAAGAAGACTAATCAAAAATAATTATGGTGAAATAGTGAATAAGTGGTGGATAGTGATAGACAGAAAGAGATAGTTATAGAGAAAAAAGGGATAGAGAGAGATAGAGTGCTAAAAAGAAATATGGAATAGAGATGATGGTATAGATTTTTTAAAGATTAGGAGATACTACTTTAAAAATTTAGTCTTTAAGGAACCTTCCAACATCCATCATCATTTATTTATCAGCAAATAAAATGAGCCAAATTAGACGTACTCTAAACCAATTTATGAGAGATTTTGAAAGCTTCAGGCTTTCTGATCATTGGGAGATGATAAAATTTTTTCAAAATATGCTGGATGAGAACGAAGAATATGGAGTTATGGAAGATGAAGACAACACAGAAGGGCACTTCAAAAGCTGTCCTTGGTATGATCCTGAGTGTGAGGAAGGACCCGATACTTGTAGATGTACAATATATTTTTTACGAAAAAGTATATTAGAACATCTAATAATTGGATACGACGAAATGTTTCCATCATTATAAATAAAATAAATAAAAATTAAATTAAATTGTATTATTAAAAGAAACAAAAGAAATAAATATAAAATAAAATTGTATTATTAAAATATTCCTCGTTTTGTATTATTTTTTCTAAAGGAAAATTAGGAGTCATCTGTTTGTAAGTTTTTTTGGTATTCATCTCAATTGAAAAATATTTTCCATTGTCTTGGTTGTTTCTCTTTATGAAATTTAATGGAATTTAATAATATTGTGAAATTCAATTTCTCTTGTACAGAACTTCTCAAAGAAAACAAGGCTGTGCATGTTTAAATGATATAAAAACAAGACTGTGCATGATTAAGCGATATGAAAACAAGAATTTGTAAATAAGCAAAAACAAAAAATTTTTTGATCCAACGAAGTAAAACCATTAAAGAAATAAACACCAGTCACATATTTCATTCTTTTTTCAATATTTTATTTCAAATTTTTTCTTAAAAATTTATTTACATATGTACAATCATTTTTCTTGATAAATAAATTAATAGGATTTTATAATTATAATTATATAATTTTAACAACAATAAATAGGATTTTATTTACAATAATTTTTCTTAATAACAAAGATTTTATATGCAATTTAATAATTTAAAACTAATTAACTAAAAATTAATTAATTTTAACCATTTTCTTGCATTCTAGCAATCTCATCTAGCAACATGTCAAGTTCGTATTCAGGGTTAGTTTCCTTAATACGAAAATGATACCATGCATATGTGTTAATGTTATTTGACCTAATTTTTCTCTTAGCGTCTCCATAACTTAATACTACCTTATTTAATTCACTAGTATATATTTGATGCAGCTTAGATTTAAATGTTAACATATTATCATATACATTGGTCTTATTGAATAAACAATTTTTATAAGTAGCTAAACTATATTTATCTAATATGGCTCTCTTTACGCCCTTCGATTTCTGTACATCATTATGCTATGGGTTATTATTATGTTGCAAAATATAAATGTGTTCTACAAAATAGTTTACGTACAAGCATCCTCAGTCATACATACAAATACACATACATACATACATACATACACATACAAATATACATACATACATACATACATACAATTATATTTCTTAAACAAATAAATAAATATCAGCGACAAACAAGGTGGATCATCCACACACAAGTATAGGGTGTTCATATACAAGAGAATATTTTATAAATAAATAAAATAATTAAATTAATTGTTTATTAATTTATTTAATTATTTTATTTATAAACAATTTATTAGCGTGAGGAAATCATACACATATTCTCCCGATTCATATGAGAATCGCGTAGTAGTCATCAAATCTATTTTCTCTGATATTACTGATATAGTATTAGGATAACGAATTTCTATAGTCTGGCAACACTGGCAATTTTCCCTTTGGTACTAGAAAATAATAATCATGTTTTGCCGTCGGCATTTGAAAAAAAATAGAAATGTGTTTTGCCGTCGGCATTTGAAAAAAAAAATAAAAATGTGTTTTGCCGTCGGCATTTGAAAAAAATAATAATCATGTATTGCCGTCGGCATTACGAGAAATTATCATGCATTGCCGTAGGTATTAGGAAAAATTATCATGCATTGCCGTAGGCATTAGGAAAAATTAATAATCACTATTTCACCATTGGTATTAGGAAAAATCATTTTCATGATTTTCCCGTCGGCATATACACTTATGAAATCTTAATCATATAAAATCCCCTAAACCACACCCACAAAAAAAATCACCCGTTATCACAATTACTATTACCAAAAAAATCACCCGTTCCCACAAAGTTAATGTAAACAAAAAACTCCTTATGTAAACAAAAATTTGGACGGACTTATTGAACCACCCTCGCAGGTATCAAATTTCACAAATTTCCAAGAATTTAAGAATTTTCAAATTTTAATTACCCAAATTTAACAATTTCAGCTATAATTTTGCAAGTTTAAGTGACGGAGAACCGGTAGTTCCCTACTACCAGTATGTAACTCATTTCTTTGTGAACTTTAAATTGAGAGACTTTAAAAATATTTTATTTTCTTGCGTCAAAAATATTTTGTGTAATGATTTCTTTAATTGTGGTTTGGTTTCCAATAGTGTTTTATGAGTGTATTCAATTTTATCCTTAGATTGCTTAACGTTGTATATTATCATTATTTGCTAGATCTCAAGTGTATTCGTGTTGTAATTTCCTCTCCTCGGAAATTAATTAAATCACCGTTCTGATCAACTATGCGTAGAGTGAGAGAACTTATCTCTCGGGCAGTTAACTGGCAAATAGATAAGATTTCGAGGAATCTCAACAATTTTATACCCTGGATGGACATTGATCGCAAATTCATGTAATGTGTGTGCTTGTGAGTTATTCGTGTGTGTGTGTGTGCTTGTGAGTTATTCAACACGCAAGATATTCACGATGAAAATATTGACTGGTAGATCTGTGTAATGGTCTTGGTTAGGAGCTAGAATTTTCTTATTTTTATTTATTTTTTTTTAAATACATTTATTTATTTATTGTATCTTCAACTATGAACTAATAATAAGTATTCAAATCTTAAATCTAAAATATAAGTATTAGGCCCGACCACTGTCGGACATAAACTTAGTGATAGTTATAAATAATACATAAGTTTTGATAATCAAAAAAAGAGAAAAAAAGTATTTTCAAGCAGTCCCATCTGGAGTGTTGAGTATAAGAGCCCTTGTGTGCTTCTTTTTCAAGCGGATGTGGCCAGTAAAATTCAAGATGTTACGAGCAAGCGGATTAGGATGTGACTCGAGTTTTGTTAAATATTTGCCTGCGTATTTTGATATTTCTTTAATCAATAGTGGCATATTCAAATCACGATGTATATTTGAGTTTTTGATGTACCATGGAGCAGATTTTATCAAACGTAAAATTTTGTTTTGCCTTCGTTGGATTCTCTTGACGTTAGAAGCTGAAGCAGTGCCCCATAACTGAATTCCGTAGCACCATATTGGCTTCAAAACCGACTTGTATAATAAAAGTTTGTAGTCTAGGCTGAGTGCTAAATTTCTACCAATCAGCCAATATATCTGAGTTAGTTTAAGTTTCATTTGTTTAAGCTTTGAGTCAATATGGTGTTTCCATGTAAGTCGCCGATCAAGGTGTATACCAAGGTATTTTACATGTGAATGCTGAGAAACAACTTGATTGTTGATTCGAATTGGGGAACAAGTATCTCGTCGCAGGGTAAATGTTACCTGAACACACTTGTGCTCGTTTACCTTAATTCTCCATAATTTTAACCATAGTTCCAGTCGTGTTATATGCTCTTGTAGATATCGGGAAGCCTCATGAGGATTTTCGTGCATACTTAGGCAGGCTGTATCATCGGCAAACGTAGATGTATGGATATTACTGCTTAAAGGCATATCACAAGTGTAAATCAAATACAATACTGGCCCCAGTATGCTCCCCTGTGGCACACCGGATGATATAGATTCGGGCACACTCATGAATTCTCCTTCCACAACCGTGAACTTCCGGGTAGTAATGTAACTTTCTAATAAATTCACCAAATTTATTGGTAGATATGATTTTAATTTTAAAATTAGGCCGTTATGCCACACTTTATCAAATGCCTGCGAAACTTCAATAAACAGTGCAGAACAGTACTTCTTTTCTTCAAGTGTTCTTCTTTTACATTGAACCAATCTATGCGTCTTTTCAATGGTGCTATGCTGACTTCTAAAACCAAACTGATGGTTTGGGATGCACCCACTACCAATTAGAATTGGGGACAATTTTGACATGAGCAGTTTTTCGAAAAGTTTTGACATTGTTGATAGCAGACTGTATGATTCTGCCTTGGTAAATCTTTGCCCGGCTTCGGAATCATTTTAATTTTGGGAAGCTTCCAGCTGTGGGGATAATACTCTAGTCGTAAAATGGCATTAAAAATGAATAACATGATTCTAAATGCAATACGAGGCAATTTTATTAGCATTTGGTTACTAATTCCATCAATACCCGGTGCTTTCTTCGGGTTGAGTTCAGCAATTAGATTTTGTACATCACACATTTTAAATTTTATGAGTCGAGGGGGTAGCGCAACTACACTCGGGAAATCAACAACACCAGTACATGTGTTTGGGGTAAATACGGATTTTAAATGCTTTGCAAACAAGTTACCTTTTTCAATATCTTTCCTGGCCCAAACTCCAGTAGAGGTGCGCAGAGGTGGTTTAAACTCAACGGGTGTTTTAATTCTTTTTGCAGCGCGCCACAAAGAATAATTAGATGCTGGTGTGACATCGAGATTTTCCAGATGGTTTTTAAGAGATGCAGTTTTTTCATATGCAAGCAGTTCTTGGAGTCTTTTAGTGCACTCTTTTAATCTAATTTTATTTTGGGGTGATCTGTGCTGTTGCCATTCTCTTCTAGCTCTTCTTTTTGCACATACGAGATGTTCAATATCTGTTGAATATATTCTGTTAAACCCAGTCTGCGGATGGGAGGAAGTGGCATGTTCAGCTGCCTGCTTAATATTTTCGTTAAGATTAGCAATATTAGATTCAATATCATCATGACTTCGCAGCTTAATGTTTTCAGTGTATTGACTACTAAGATATTTTTTGAATCGCAGCCAATTAACACGACTGACCATTTTCACATATGGGTGAGGTAGAGCACTTCTCAGTGGGCTACAGATTGTAACGATCGTGGGAGAGTGATCGGACGATAGATCTAGGGAAGCTTCAACATGAATTAATTCCCTAGAAATATTTTTCATGACGCCAAAATCCATAACATCCGGAATTTTATGTATGTCAGTAGGCCACTAAGTGGGCTCCCCACTCGAAATGACGTCCAAGCCCATTTTTGAAATTGTGTTGAACAACGCTCGTCCTCTAGGTGTGATAAGACGCGAACCCCAAAAAGTATGTTTTGCATTATAGTCTCCTGCTGCTAGGAAACAAGGGCCAAGAGATTTGTAGAAATCCTCGTATTGATGCTCAGTAATTGCGAATCTAGGAGGGGAGTAAATTAATGATATGACAAAATTTGTGCAAAAATTTTCGATACAAATATTCGTTGCTTGTAGATGTTCTTCACAAATGTTGTCAAGAATATAATGCTTGAGTTTTGACTTTATTAAAATTGCTGATCCCGCGGAAGCTCTTCCTCTTGGGTCCTTTGAATCATATAAAATGTAGCCATTAATTTTGAATAGACTTCTTGAAGTCAAATGAGTCTCGGAAACTAACATTATATCAATATTTTTTTACGTGAGGAAGTGCTCAAGTTCATTTTTATGTTGGCGAATGCCGTTTGCGTTCCAGAAACTTATCTTTAACGTGTTGATGGCTTATTAACTAATGCTTGAAGCAGTGTAGACTGCATTCGTAGCATTTATTGCATCATGCTAGTCATATTTGTGGTAAAATTATTTATAGTCAGCACTAGATTCTCAATAGTAGCTTCAAGACGACTAAAATTAAAGCTTGAGTTTGCATTAGTTGAATTATTTTGAGGCGGAATATTTTGTGTGGAAATATAACTAGTCCTAGCTGCGTCGGCATACGATACACGTGAAGTGACAGGTTGGGTCATTTGAGCAAAAGTGGCGGAGTAAGCGTTTGCTGTTTGTGCTGGAGCTAATTTAGGTTTTTGCCCCATAGTCTGTTTAACGAAAGAATATACAGGACATCCTATATAGTTAGCGGTGTGATTAGCTCCACAATTTTTTTTTCTGCTAAATATTTAGTACAACCAGCAGTACCGTGCAATTCACCGCAGATAACACAAACTGAAGGTAACTTGCAGTAAGTTTTTGTGTGACCATATTCTTGACAATTATGGCACTGTACGGGTCCAGAACGCTTGTGTGGTTCTTCAACTGTTAGTTTTCGGTATAAGAGATATTTCAAATTGTAAACTGGATGAGTCTCGTTTTTTTTTTCAATTTTATATCGTTTGGCTCAAGTTCGACGCGAAATAGAGGTTGAGGAATCTTCTCCCTATTTATTATGTTAGATACATTTTTTTAATCTTAAATCCCTGGAGGACGAGTGCATCTTTTATTTCTTCGGGAGCAACATAGGAATCGATGCCCTTCAATACGATCTGCAGGCCTTTAGTACTTTTAAGCTGATATGTGTAGAAACTTTTTTTACTTTTTTCAAATTCAGTAATCAGTTTGCGAAAATCTTTTTCTTCATAAATTTGAATTTTGGTTTCATCAATGTTACCACGTTTTATTGGAATGATGTGAAATTTATTTTCACCAATGACTGAAATTACATTTTTTATAAGATCGTTTGAATTTTTTTTTCTCAAATAGATTGGTGGCGGCTTGGATGTTTTGTTCGCAGATACATCGGGTTCGTTGTTGTCGTCTTGCAATATTTGAAAACGATTTTGACGGTTAATAGAGGATGCGCAGTTATCCCTAGACATTTCTGGATCAGATTATTTTTCTTATTGAATCCAAAAAGTTTTCCAATTGTGTTATCTTTGTTAAAGTATATGGGATCCTTAGAGCAATTTACTCTAACTTGCATTGTATTGTTATTAGCTTCTATATCAATTTTATTTTCCGGACAATACTGCTTATATTGATGTTTAATATAATCCACTATATCATTCAATTCATAAGATCCTATTGGTACTTTAATTACATGTTCACTAATATGAAATATATTGTTATAATCATCTACATTGGGAATGCTATTATATGAATGAAAATCAGTTAGAGCACATTCATATTCACCATCCAAACGAATAGGAGGAAAGTAATTTGCAGATAACTCATATGAGTTTGAGCTAAGAGTAAGTGTTATTGACATTATGGTTGTCTGATTACAAATAAATGAAATTAAACACAGCACTTTGTATAAAGAAGGAAGTTTATATATAATTATATTTTATTTAATATATTAGATACAAATATAGACTTATATATACACTTAACTACAATATTTCAATTTGATTGATCCAAGATCTATGTTGCTTGGTAAATCCTAACCATTTAACATACATATACCTTCTCGCCTTTAGTTTTAAGAACTTTTTCAACAAGATATGTATTTGGATATCTGGTTTTTGAAAGTTCTTCACCATACAATCCACCTTTAGTAGCGTTACCACGATAGTCTTCTAATATGTATGTAGCTGGATGTGTATTTTGAACTCTTTTAATCGTAACAATTTCTGTGGTCCAATTTGGTCTACATATATCCTTTTTCAAAAACATGTTTATATTTACTTATACGCACATGACCTCCCACATTGAACTTTGATAATTTGAATAGTTTTAAGCAATTATATACCGTGTTTAATAATTTTTTCTCATTCTTATAGTTAACTTGAATCGGTGGCATTTTTAAGGTACCATGTATTTTTTTATTATATGTATTAATCAAGTCTTTGTAAATGTCGAGCCAGTTATAAGACCCATTAAGGCTAAACTCTTTTCACATCATCCTTTTAATGTTCTGTTAAATCGTTCTACTATTGATGCTTTCATTCTGCTATATGTTGAGTAGTGATTAATGTTGTATGTATTCATCAATTTTCCAAAGTGTTTATTGAAAAACTCTTTACCGTCATCTGTTTGCAAGTTTTTTGGTATTCGTCCCAGTTGAAAAATATTCTGCATAGCCTGACTTGTTCCCAATGCAGTCTTTATTTTCAAGGTTACTGCCCAAGCAAAATGTATCAATTACAGTCAGCAAAAATCGATAATCTCTATTGTCTGTAGAATAGTTCCCCATTTCAACTAAATGAGCTTGCCAAAGATCATCTATTCCTTTCATAACAACTCTTCGACGTGGAAAATGTTTTCGTGCTTGCTTATGTAGTTCATTTGTTAAATTTCTTTTTTAAGTCATTATGTAACGTATTTAGAATTTTATGGGATAAGTTGAGTTCAGTGAGAGTTCATTTAAGTACTGTCGACTATCATATTTCTTACATACCCATAAATTAACTCATTTATCTTTCTAATTTCTTTTTCAAAGAATAATTTCATACTTGAAATTGTTTCCCTAATTTCATTTAGTTTCTGACTTAAAATTATGTTGATTTCATCTCGTACCTTTTCAATTTGACTTTGCAGAAACAATTTATTAATAACGTCGTTTTCCTCCAAAGCTTTTGCCACATTTTTGATTCTTTTGTTTTGAACGTCAATGTTATTAGTTGTATCCATAACGAAGCCCAGCAGTTTAGGAACATTTTTCACAAAAACTCTGCCACTTGTATCATTAAGATAGTGCCCAAACTTATCGATAGACATGATTGATAAATATTATTCTATAATTTTTGCTTCATATAATTCTTCGATAATTGAGACAATTTCGTTATTGTGATTAGTATGACCTGCAGCTTGTGATGCTAGCAATAGCCTAAGGCGATCTACTAACTCATTAGGATCATCCCAGTATATATAGTTAGCTTTGTATGGGTTTAGTTTCATCAAACCCTTACCCTTGTAAGGACTTTTTATTGCATGTAGTGATGACGAAGTTGATGAGTTTTTTTCACTTTCTTTCTTAAACAATTTACTGATAATATGCTTATATTTATATGCTCTCGTTCCTTTGATTTGTCCATCAGATCTATAATCTCTTTTGTATGCATTTGTGCTCACTAAAATTTTCTTATATATATCTAATTCATGTTTATCATAATATTTTGGTGTTTTGTGAAACAGTAAAGAAAATAAACCTGGTGTAAAAGCCCATATTTGATTTCCAATCACTATTTTATCTTCAGTAAGCTTAATACTACTATTGCCAAACTTCCATTCATTATTAAAACCTTTAAGTGGACCGTATAGAGTGTCTAATTCATTTCTGCTTTCCAAGAGTGCTAGGTCAGTATAACTCTTATTATTATCTGAATTGTCTAGATTTTCCGATTGAGAGTAAAAATCATCGTTGTCATCATCATCATTATCATCATCATCATCAGTATCAACATTATCAACCTTGTTTGCGTTTCGATTACTAAGTGAGATATTTTTATTGCATAACGTTTCTTCAACAAGTTTCTTTGGAGTACTTGTCTCTAACTTAACTGATTGTTCGTTGAATGGAAAATTTGAATTTTTATAAACTTTCGTTTTAAGTTCATCTCTTTCTGCCTTAATACTTCTTTTATTATTTTTAGAATTGTTCACAAATTCTGTTAATGGTTCTATTATTGGTTTAAATGTATCTTTGAATTGCTCATGTGTATCTGCTTCATCAACTTTTATACTACGAAATTTTTTCTTTAAAACATTTCTTGTCTTTATTAGCTCTTTTAAAACTTTTTCATCCATTTTCAACTATTAGACACCAGATCAGGTATCAGCTATCAGATCAGGTATCATGTATCAGATCAGCTATCCGATCAGGTATCACTTATCAGATCAGGTATCAGATCAGCTATCAGATCAGGTATCAGGTATCATATCAGGTATAAGATCAGCTATCAGATCAGGTATTGGGGTATCAGATCAGGTATCAGCTATTAGATCTGGTAACAGATCAGCTTTCAGATCAGGTATGGTAAACACTTTAGGAAATAAGTAGATGTACTATGCGCAAGGCCAAATTAAGTACTAATGTTTTATTTTTATGTAGAGTAATTTATATCGTTATAAAATAGTCGAATTGCCTTCTATAGCGACTATTGTTTAAGTCATTATCTTTGCTTATCATCAAAAATCCATATTTATCCTTCCAACACTCGACAAATTTCATGAAACTTTTCATAACTCATATCGCTGACAACATGATCACTATAAACGTGCTTCATGTTTGTCTCATCTTGTTTAAACATTAGAATCACATTTGCATTGTCTCTTATTAAGTGCTTGGGGATTCTCGTATAAGTTTGGCACAAGTAGAATGAATCAACATCCTTATGTCGTCCCATGCAAAAATATGCTCGTATATTATTTTGCTTCTCGCATGCAACATCATCAAATATCATAATTGAATTAGTTTTCGCCTCGTCAGGAGTAATAACTTTTTCATTATCTGTAAATGTGTAAAATTTCATCCCTTTAATTGGTGAAATTAATCGCTTTAAGTATTCATATTTTGGTTGATAAAGGGATTTTGAGTATTAATAGATGTTTTCAAACTTGAGTGCATTAGGACTTTCTAGCAAGCTAATCATAACATTAGTCATTCCACAATTTGATGGTCCAACTATAAGAGCACGAATAGAATTTGGTAAGAGAGAGCTATGTTTTATTTTAGATCTGATTTTCGTTGAAGCATCAATATTGCGAATCAGAATATTTTTATGTTGTTTTACTAATTGCATTCTTATAACTAATTGCATTTCACAAATGTTACTTTTATTATAGAAGAAAAAATAAAATAAGATGCTTATACATTATAACAAAACGTTTAGTTATAAAAAACCAGCCGTTGGAAAAGGTTAAGTGAATAAAGTAATTAACTCTTTGCCTGTTGAATTACACCTTCTTGGATATCAGTTTTGTGGACCCGGAACAAAATTACAAAAACGTTTAGATCGCGGTGACAAAGGAATTAATTTATTAGATGCCGCATGTAAAAATCGCGATATTGCTTATTCCAAAACAAATGATTTAAATAGTAGACATCAAGCTGATAAAATTCTTGAAAATAAAGCTTGGGAACGAGTTATTTAAAAAGATAGCAGTCTTGCAGAAAAATCGTTTGCATATATGGTTACTAACGCAATGAAAGTCAAAAGAAAATTTGGTATGGGATTGAAGAAGAAGGTTGAAAAAAGTGAACAAAATGGAAAATACTGAAGAAAGAAAAACCTCAAGACATTAACTCTGCCATTAGGATTGCACGTAAGACTATCAACAAGTCGTAAAGGGGGAAGAAATCGGAAGTTGTAATACCACGCGTAATTACTGTTCCAAAGATTGGTGGCTTCTTACCTTTGTTACCTATTCGTACTGCTCTGAGTGCAATTGATAGTCTTTCTAATGGTGGAGCAGCTATAGGAAAAGCAATAAATGCTGCAAAGAATGCCAAACAACAACTTGATAAAGCAACTAGACATAATAAAACAATGGAAGCAGTAGCAATGGGGAAAGGTTTATACCTTGAACCATATAAGAAAAGATATGGATTGGTTTGTCAAGAAAAACAAAAACCAAATTTTTTGTAAAGCTGCCCAATAAACCCCTATCTGATGATGATCTGAAAAACTTTTCAACAAACATTCCATACTTTAGGGGAGTTTTCATCGAGATAAAGAGAATGCGGAATCATTAATTTGGATTTATCAAGAGGACCTGTAACCCATTGGGTAGCATATTATAAAAACAATGAACATAAAGAATATTTCAACTGTTTTGGAAATTTACAACCTCCATTAGAACTAGTTAAATATCTAGGCAAAGATATAAAATATAATTACAATCAATCAATTACAATCAATTACAATCAACAGATTATAATTCATTTAAATGTGGGCATTTATGTCTTCAAATTCTTTACAAAATAAGTTTAAAAAATAAATAAATAAATACAAATCACGAAGAATTTTTAAAATTTTTTCTATTTTATTAATAAAAAAGTTTATAAAAGATAGTTTTTTACATATTATTCCCACTGTGGGTATTGAGCATTTGTTAAAAAGATATTTAATTCAGCAGCAGTATCCAATTTTAAGCCACTGTCTCCTTGGTTACATATGCAATATAGCCTGGATGCCAGTTCTATTATATCATCATCCGATAGCGTGTTGTACCGATTTGGTAAAAACATCATGTTGTTTTCAAGTTCAATTTGAATTGTGGTGCCGTATTTACTAGTCACACGCTTAGCGTTTTTAACTGCATACTTAGTTGAGTCCTGGAGCTCTTTTATATGTATTAATTTTTTTATTTAATGTCTTGAATTTTGTGATCAAATCTGGAGGATTCATTATCACAATATTAATTAATTAAATTTAATTTTTATATGTATTTTTTTCTTCTTTGACAGATAGCTCAATCTGCTTTTGTAAACTGATGTATTAAATATTTCTACCAATCAGTTCTCGTTGTACCTTCATAGTGAATAGTCGATTAGCGGAATTTTTCTTACATTCTTATTAAACAAACAAAAAATTATACAAAAAAAATATTCGTAGTGCATATTATTCGTAATAGGTACATACGGATTTTAATAAATAAGCTTTATGTGCTTTCCTAATATTTTTGCATAGTGGAAATAACAAAAACAAAAAAAAACCGAAAAAAAACAAACAGTGACATTGAGGAATACTCTATACGAGTAACTCAAAAACAAATAAACAATCATAAATTACAAAAAAACCGTAAGCAAAAAAAACACAAAAAGTGCCCTTGAGGAATAATCTATATGAGTACCTCAAATACAAAAAAATTATGAAGTGAGTTCTAACGGCAGAAATGCCTATTTTACTGTGAGTTCTGAAGCTCTAAATGAAAATAACACAAATAATAAATCTAATGAAAGTATTTTTTTAACGACAAATCCAATTTTTCGTCAGCGATCAACTTCGCTTTGTCCAATGCCAAATAGTGATTCATTAACATTACAGTACTTCTTAAGTCAGTAATATCATCTCCTTCAGGCTCGTGTTCATCACTTAATAAATTTATCACTACAGATAAAAGTAGCTCAAAACCCAAGGTACAAGTCGGAATGGACAGATACATAACAGTGGTAAGGCGTGGGCGAAGCCCGAATTCTTCAAAAATTTTATATGCTCTAAAGATGTCTAGGGATAATAGCGCATCATCTACCAATCGTCAAAATCGTTTTTCATTATTGCAAGTCACCGACGACAAGCCCGCTGTATCATCGCAAAAGTCTTTTAAGCCACCACCTATATATTTAAGAGAGAAAAATTCTAACGCCCTAATTAAAAACGTAGTCTCGGCCATTGGTGAAAACGCATTTCATGTTATTCATGAATTTGAAAAAAATAAAACAAGTTTTTATACGTACCAGCTTAAAAGTGCCAAAGGTATGCAGATCGTATTGAAGGGTTATGACTCTTATGTTAATCCTGAAGAAGTAAAAGATGCACTCATAATACAAGGATTTAAGGTAAAAAATGTTACCAATATAATAAAAAGGGAGAAGATCCCCCAGCCTCTATTTCGTGTTGAATTGGAGCAAAATGATATACAGCTGAAAAAAAACGAGACACACCCAATTTATAGCCTAAAATACCTCTTATACCGAAAAATCACAGTTGAAGAGCCACATAAGCGATCAGGTCCAGTACAGTGCCATAATTGCCAAGAATATGGCCACACAAAAACATACTGTAAATTACCCACTGTTTGTGTTGTGTGCGGCGAATTACACGGCACTGCTAGTTGCAATAAGCCAAAAGATCAAAGTGATAAAAAATGCAGTAATTGTGGAGGTAATCACACCGCTAACTACAGAGGTTGTCCTGTGTACTCTTTTGTCAAACAGACTATGGTGCAAAAACCCAAATTAGCTCCCTCTCAATCAGCAAACGCTTACTCCGCCACTTTTGTGCAAAGGAGCCAACCAGTTACTTCCCGTGTATCGTATGCCGATGCTGCTAGAACAAATTCTATTCCCGCACAAAATGTTCCACCTCCAAATAATTCAACAAATGCAAACTCAAGCTTTAACTTTAGTCGCCTTGAAGCTACTATTGACAATTTGGTGCAAACTATAAACAACTTTACAACAAATATGACTACCATGATGCAAGAAATGCTCAGAATGCAGAATACTCTATTTCAAGCATTAATTAACAAGCCATGAGCACGTTAAAAATATGTTTCTGGAACGCAAACGGCATTCGCCAACATAAAAAATGAACTTGAGAACTTCCTTACGGAAAAAAATATTGATATGATGTTGGTCTCTGAGACACATTTGACTTCGAGAAGGGTTTTCAAAATAAATGGCTACACTATGCATGATACAAAGGACCCTAGAGGGAGAGCATGCGGTGGATCTGCAATTCTAATTAAGTCAAGACTCAAGCACTATATCTTTGACAACGTTAGTGAAGAATATATGCAAGCTACGAATATTTTTGTAGAAAATTTTTGTTCTAATTTCGTGATATCATCAATTTACTCACCTCCCAGATTTTCAGTTACCGAAGATCAGTATGAGAAGTTCTACTAATCACTTGGATCTTGTTTCGTGGCAGCTGGAGACTACAATGCAAAGCATACATACTGGGGGGTCGTGCCTTGTAACACCCAGAGGTCGAGCTTTGTTTAATACAATTTCAAAAATGGGCTTAGATGTTATTTCGAGTAGGGAGCCCACTTACTGGCCTACTGACGTACGAAAAATTCCAGATTTTATTGATTTTGGCATCATGAAAAATATTTCTAGGGATTTAATTAATGTTGAAACTTCTCTAGATCTCTCCTCCGATCTCTCCCCCACTTTCCTTACAATTTGTAACCCACTAAGAAGTGACTTACTTCACCCATATATGAAGGTGATCAATCGTGTTAATTGGCTGGGACTCAAAAAATATCTTAGTAGTCATTGCACGGAAAATATTGCGCTAATAACACCCAATGACATTAAGACTAACATTGTCAATCTTAACGAAATTATTTAACAGGCTGCTGAGCATGCCACTACCTCCCATGCGCAGTCTGGGTTTAATAGAACTCATTCCAGGGATATTGAACATCTCGTGTGTGAAAAAAGAAGAGCCAGAAGGGAATGGCAACAGCACAGATCACCCCAACATAAACTCAGACTTAAAGAATGTTCTAAACGACTTCAAGAGTTGCTTGCATCTAAAAAAAACTGCATCTCTTGAAAATTATTTGGAAGGCCTTGATGTCACACCAACATCTAATTACTTTTTGTGGCACGCTGCTAGAAAGCTTAAAATACCCGTTGGGTTTAAGCCACCTCTGCGCACATCTAACGGAGGATGGGCAAGAAGCGATACGGAAAAATTTAAAATATTTGCTGAGCATTTAAAATCCGTACTTACCCCAAATACATGTACTGGTGTTGCTGATTTGCCGAGTGTAGTTGCTCTACCCCCTCGAGCCTTAAAGCTTAAGATGCTTGATGTACATAAAGTAATTGCTGATCTCAAGCCAAAGAAAGCTCTAGTTATTGATGGAATTAGTAACAAGATGCTGATGAACTTGCGGCATATTGAAATAAGAATCGTGCTGTTTATTTCTAATGCCATATTACGACTGGAGTATTATCCACAACTCTGGAAGCTTGCAAAAATCAAAATAATTTCAAACAAATAGTCCAATTTGTTTGCTTTCAACTACGTCAAAACTCTTCGAAAAGCTGCTCAATGCAAAATTGTCCCCAATTTTAACTGATAGTGGGTGCATCCCAGACCATCAATTTGGTTTTAGAAGTCAGCATAGCACTATTGAACAAAGTCATAGATTTGTTCAATTTATAAGAAAAACATTTGAGAAAAAGAAATATTGTTCTGCCCTGCTTATTGACGTTGCTCAAGCATTTGATAAAGTGTGGCATGAAGGCCTAATTTTAAAATTAAAATCATATCTACCAATAAATTTAGTGAATTTATTAGAAAGTTACATTACTACCCGGAAGTTCACGGTTGTGGAAGGAGAATTCTTGAGTGTGCCCGAATCTATATCATCCGGTGTGCCACAGGGTAGCATACTGGGGCCAGTTTTGTATTTGATCTATACTTGTGATATGCCTTTGAGCAGCAATATCCATACATCTACGTTTGCCGATGATACAGCCTGCCTGAGTATGCATGAAAACCCTCTCGATATCTACAAGAACATATTACACAATTGGAAATGTGGTTGAACTTATGGAGAATTAAGGTAAATGAACAAAAGTGTGTCCATATAAGGTTTACCCTAAGAAGAGATACTTGTTCCCCAATTCGAATCAATAATCAAAATATTCCTCAACATTCCCAAGTGAAATACCTTGGTATACACCTTGATCGAAGGCTTACATGGAAACATCATATTGACTTTAAGCTAACTCAGATGAAACTTAAGTTATCTCAAATACACTGGTTGATTGGCAGAAATTCAACACTTAGCCTGGACTGTAAACTTTTAATATACAAGTCGATTTTGAAGCCAATATGATGTTACGGTATCCAGTTATGGGGCACTGCTTCAGCTTCCAATGTAGAGAGAATCCAACGAAGGCAAAACAAAATTTTACGGTTAATAACGTCTGCTCCATGGTACATTAAGAATTCCAATATCCATCGTGATTTAAATATGCCACTAGTGATTGAAGAAACAAAACAAACAAAACAAAACTCGAGTCACATCCTAATCCGCTTGCTCGTAATATTTTGAACTTTACTGGACACATCCGCTTAAAAAAGAGGGATACAAGGGCTCTATTACTCAACACTCCAGATGGGATTTCTTGAAAATACTTTTTTTTATACTTTTTATATATTTTTTTCTTTTTTTGGATTATCACTACTTATGTATTATTTATAACTATTAACAAGTTTATGTCCGACAGTGGTCGGTCCTAATAATTATATTTTAGATTTAAGATTTGAATACTTATTGTTAGTTCATATTTGAAGATACAATAAATAAATACATGTATTAAAAAATAAAAAAAAAATATATTATTTTCATTGAGGATGGATAAGCGTAATTTAAAGAATATTTTTCACCCCAATCAAGAACGAAAACCTCAAATATATGATTTACAGCCTGTTCATTGAACTGCCTTACGTTAGAAGACGAGCGATTATTAGGCAAACGATCGAGTTGGAAATTGAGTTCATTTTCTTTTTTCGTTTGAAAATAAGAGCTCTTTTTGTTTGTAATTAAACGTCTAAGAACAATGTTTCCATAACTATTTTAATTGTAATTCTTAGAGCTTTTTTCATAGAAAATTAAAAGTTTCTTTAAAAATGAAAAGGAAGCAACCCTATCAATCAATTGTAAAAATAAATAAAAAGTAAAGTTTTCAAAAATTGTTTGTTTAAAGTATACAAAAATACGCGTTTATTGAAAAAACAATGATTTGATACATTGCACTTGGATTTTTTTATAGCGACCGAGATAACGCAGAAGATTGCGAGACACAGCAAATTTGCCAACAACAATTTTGACAACATTCCTAAAATTTCTCGCAACTGGTGGTTACCAGTTTTGCGCCGGAAAGGAATGTATTTCATACATGTCGAAATCAAAACTTTCGGAGGTGGTAATTGATTTGATTGGACCAACACTTTAAATTACCAAGGATTAGTTTTTTTTTATGCTGAAAATTATTGAAATTTTCTTGGTAAAAACATCCATTATTTTAAATTTTAATTGTAAAAATTCAAAAAATTCACCAACACGTTAAATTTTTCCTGATTGTTTAACCCTACGATTCATAACCGGGTACCCGTGTACCCTTTTTTGACTTTAAAGTGCTGCTGTGCCTATAATTTTTGAGATATGGAAATAAAACTCCGAATCATGAGAGATTTTGAATAAACAAAGATTTAAATACTTTCAATATTTTCTTTAAAAATGATTTTAAATGTTTTACCCCCATAAACACACGACCGGGTCCCCGGGTACCCTAATGCAATTCATATGTAAATGCCTGACATGTAAATGAAAAAACGTTTTTTTGTGTTGTTTTTATTGGAAATATATGTCTTTTTTATTTATTTTATCATATTTTATATATATTATATTATAATTCATCCGAATCACCATGGTTGTTATTGTGGCAATTGTAGCATTTAGTAATTGTTATGGCGTGCTCATCGCATATCGGCGTGCTACATACGCTGCAATTTTTTCTAGTTTTTCTTCTGCGCTTATTTGGAAGAAGGTTGCACATATAGCACACGACCGTATGTACTTTTCTGCCCCTTTGTCGTGCTGACAGAGATGTTGATGGAACTGCAGCACAAAGCACACTCTCCAACGGCCTTCCGATGATGCTTTCAATTGCATTTTTCGTTGAAAATTGGCGCACGCTTTGCACATTTTAAATTCTATTTTCTATAACAGGAATGCACAGGTTTTCTGCCAGTTGATGCAGGAAATTCTTCCTGCGCGTGCTGTTGTATCGTGCAGTTGGATTATTTCCATAATATATGATGTGTGATGCAAATACGCTCACATCAATGATGTTATAGAAAAATGCCATTGGCCATCTTCTTGTTTGTCGCTGGGTCGTGTATTCTTGGAGCGTTTGGTCCATTACGTCCACCCCACCTTCTGTTTGGTTATAAAAATTTATAATTTCTGGTTTCCCATTCTCGTCAATTTGTGCATCATCATGCATACAGAAAGAAGATTGACTGAGTTGGACTTCTGCTGCTTATATGAGAGCAGTGTTACGTTGTCGTAAAAGCCAAATAAACTTGAACCAACGTCTTTTTTTTTGTCTTCTTTCATCTCCGCAGGGATGTAAGCTTTGTTGCGGCGGAGTGTACCCACAATGCTGAGCTTTTCTACTTTTAGTTGCCTAGCCAACGGCAGCGTCGTAAAAAAATTATCCATTGTTATATTTTGTCCGCTACCGTAGTAGCGCAACTAAATCTCTCAACACTATTTCGCCAACACCAACTTCACGACCAGTTTCTTGTTTGCCAATATATATTTGGCCATGAAGTGGATATGAGTTTTTGGCATCGCAAATCCACCATACTTTTATGCCATATTTTGCTGGCTTCGAGGGTATATATTGGGTGAATTTGGTTCTACCCCGGTATGGATATAATTGTTCATCAATGGTCAAATATTCTGATGGCACATAATATCTGGCAAGATTTGCATTGAGCATTATCCAAATATCGCGAATTGGCGCCGCTTTGTCTTGACGCTGCCGCTCTACCCGTGTTCTGGGGTCGTCAAACCGCATAAAACGCAGCAAATCGAAAAACCTGTTTATTCCCATGGTGGCGCGGAATATTGGGTGACGTCTGTGACGTCCACAAATCTCTTGCGTTTTCGTCATTAGAATGATTTGTGCCAGCCATCAAAATCATTCCAATGAACGCATAAATTTCGTTGATTGTCGTGTCTTTCCACTTCAACTGACGTCTATTGGGATTCGCTTCATTGTACGCATTATATGTGGCATGCGCTTTTCTATTTGTGTGGCGCACTATTATACCCACCATTTCCACTGTGAGGTATGATTTGAAACACTGCAAAGGCGTCATATTTTTAGTAATCCGCGCTCGACCACAGCGGTCTCTGTATATATTGTTGCTTCTCACTTGTTGGCAACTACGTGGTGTTCGCTGCCATTGTGTGCCGTCACGTGCAGTCATGTAGTCTGCTGGGTTTGTTGTTGGTGCATCTTCTTGCATATCATCATCTTCACTTTCATCATCAAAGAAAATTTTCTCTGGTGCGTTAATAGCAGCTGCAATTTCGTTTGCGTTGTCAACATTCAAACCTTCATTCTCTGATTCCAAAACTTCGCCAGTATAGGACACATTTCCTTCATTTTGGTCTTCCACAGGGTCCACTTCAAGGTCCTCATCTTGAGTCGCTTCCTCAAATAAACGTTGAATATATGTGCTTCTTGTTTCATCACTCAAATTCCAGTATTCCCTTGTAGACAAATATCGGTCGTTGCGGCTCATTTTTTACCAACTTCACTGTTCAAATATTCAACACAGACTGGCGAAGCAAATGAAATATTTCAATTTTACGACACAAATGAACATCTGCTATCTAATTCAAAAGCAATTAAGCAAGTATGTACCGAAAATAAGCAAAATAAGCAAATAAACAACCCTTAGATAAAAGCAGTTTCTGCCTACTTGTGTCGCTTTAGGTACTTATATACGAACAGAAACCAGTTTTTTTCCAAATATCAAATTTGTACAGTTGAGAACGCAAAGTATAATCAACAACAAAAATATTTACAGGAAAATATTATTTTATTTCAATAAACGCAAAACAACCTACTTCGGGTACCCGGATACCTGGTTATGAAATTAAAGGAGTTTTGCTGGTTATGAATCGTACGGTTAATTTGACAATTGATTTTGTTTGTGTCATACATACGTGAACCAATTTTTCAAACGAAAGCTAAACGCTTATTAGTTTTACTCAAAATAAAATGTACAAAAACCAAAAGTTCAATTCATTCGTTATTTTACGTACAATATAAAAAAACTTATGTTACAAAAACAGGCAGTTAGTTTTTGAGTTTGAATACTTGCTCAATTGGAAATTGAAGATTTCATGTGGATTTTCAACAGCTTTTGGTTTTAAGCCAATGATATGGCTGAATTATAAAAATAAGCAATACATTGGACTGGACCGGGAAGAATGGTTACACCTCATGTGCTATAAGGACTATATTCATGATATATCGTCGAGATTTTTAAAATTCTGTAAATATAATTGATAATGAAAGTGAGAGAGATGTTGAATATAAGTTTAAATATAAAAAGGGTGTTTGTTTTTTAGTTATCAAACAAGGAAACTCTAATATAAAAATCAATTCTGGTACACTTGGAGATCATTAACTAAAATTCGAGTATTTTTTACATCAATTTTATGTTGAACAACATTCTAAGAAAACAAATTCTTCATTTCTATTATGAATATTATATACCAACCTGCTGCACTTTAAACAAAACAAAACTCCAATTCAATGAAATACAAGGGAAAGGTATGTAAAGATTGAACTGACACGACTTTGTTATGAGATTGGGGAAAAAATGCAACACAAGATTCTAACAGATGTGAAAATTCATAAATTATATTTAAGGATGGATGGATAATAAATAAAAAAATGTACAGAAGAATATATGTTTTTATTGTTTTTTATTGGTTATATTTTCTTTGTTTTTTTCATACAATTTTTTTTAATAATTAATATTTACATTTATTTTTTAACAAAAGAATTTTTCTTAATAACTTATATTTACATTTATTTTAACAATAAAAATTTGCAATAATTTACATTTATTTTAACTTTCTTCTTCTTCTTGAAGTCTATCAATTTCCATTAATAGCATGTCATGCTCATAATCAGGATTGGTTTCCTCTATTGCTGAATGGTACCATGCATATGTGCTTATATCATCACTTTTGATTTTTCTTTTATCATCTTGATAACTTAGTATTAGTTTATGTAGTTGCATAGTATATAATTGATGCAAACTCGACTTAAAGGTAAGCATATTATCAAATACGTTTGATTTATTAAACAGACAATCTCTATATGAACTTAGGCTATACTTATCTAAAATGGTTTTCTTGACCCCCTTCGATTTCTTTACATCATTTTGATCTTGAACACTAAATGGATACATTTTAGATCGCAACCCAACAAACTCTTTCATTATTTTTCCTCAATTTTCGTCTTTCATCATACCCAGCACCTTTTTCTTTAAACGAGGAATACCATATATGTTATCTGCAGGATAGTCAGATTTGTCAAATTCATCCTGTATGTCTATTTTTATGTCAGCATAGAAGTCATCATTCCGTATTGTATATATGAATGAATCAGTATCCATATAGTTTAATGACAATTTTGATTTAAATTTGGGCTGCATGTAGTAGCCATAACTTTCCATTTGGAAAGTTCTAGCACACAAAATCCTAAGTAAGTAGGCTTATTATAATATGTCTGGAGCCTAATCATTTGAATCGCCACCATGATTTCTGAAAATATAGACAAACTATGGAAATTGGGCTTAGATATCCAATCTTGGGCTCCCAGATGATTGCAATTCGTTCTGTTCCAGTTTGTTACAATTCTAACATCTTTTCTCTTATCTACATTTTCCATAGTCTTACCATATACCGCATTCTTGAGCAATTTGAAGAAGTTTTTCTCAAACGTATTTTTAGCGTTAGCTCTATGCTTGGTATTTAAGTATATATATGATTTTAACCATGGAGATTGTTTGAAAGTGAGAATCCGATGTATTTTTTTTAGAATCAAACCGTACTCTAAACATTGCTTAAGAGTTCTGTAGTGAATAATATATGAATGTTTAGTAGAAAAGTCAGCAATTAATTTAGTTTGATTCTTTCCGTAAGGTTTTTTATTTTCCACACAAAAAGGTAGGTCATTGTGCGATTCGTGCAAATTGGAGGGATATTCTAAAGTAACTTCATACACACTACCATCATTTAAATTATTATCTATCCGATTTGGATACAGATTAGCTAACCATCTGAATCCTCCATATGGAAGATATTCGGACATAGCCCAACCGTAAAGGTTATTGGCATCTAGGTACATTAGAAATTCTGAGGGTTTCTCTTTATCGAAATCCTCTAGATATTTATTGTTTGCTTTTGAATACCTTTTACTACATTGTACAATTCCCCCATGTATCCCTTTTTTAAGTAAATTATACATATCTTTATCAGTTAACAACTCCAATTCTATATTTGTGTACTTCAACATAGCATCCCACGACAGTCCAGGAGCAGTATAGTACTGGCTTGGATCTAGGTTATAAATTCCCTTACAAGCTTTTCGAAAATTTTCGAATACATCAGTTAGTAATAGAACGTCTGTTTTTATATAAAATTCCATGTAGTCTTGTAAAGTTTTGCAATCAAATGTGTGCCAAATTTTTTTTTGCATGCTCATAATCTTCATGTGAACATTCCTTATTGGTAAGTGTGTTGAAAAAGTCTTCCCTCGCTGGAAGTTGACTATCATTTTTTAAAAGAATTGAGATAGTTGTAAGGGAAAACACCCTTCCTTCTAACCAGATCAAACTCTATTTTTGATGTAAATTGCTCTTTAATTGTATAGAAGTCGTTATCCGTAAGATTATTGGCTAAAGTTTCTTAGCTTTCGGGCATAAGACGTAAGGTGTCTAGAAATCTAAGTTCAAGATTGAAATCGTCATTCATTTTTGTATATGTTGATAAAGATATGTAACGTTCTTTATTTAGCGGAAGGACTTTTATGTTGTCAGACTTTTCTCTTAACTCTTTAACAAAAAGATGTGTCATAACACGAATAATTATTAAAATAAATAGGGATACATTTTGATTGTTTATATTTTAAGTTGCACATATTATGAGCTGCACCTCTAAATTTGCCAGTTACATGACAATGATCCCTTACGCGATCACTACCTAAAAATTTATCACATATGTGGCAATTTACAGCATTTCGAAAACTGAATATTTCTGAAGGGGATAAAGAATCCATTTGTGTCTTTCTCATTAAATAGTTAGTATATATATCTTCACAATCCTTAAATAAATAAGCACCAAATTTTTCTGCAGCGTCCCTACCAGTATAGATTCTAAACTTATCTATATTATGGTTAACATATTTAATATTATAACTAAAAGCACAGGGAATATGCTTTTTAGTAAAATTATTTTTTTACTTACTCTACATTGGATGTCCTCAAGTATGCACTCAAAATCTGCATACTCGACAAAAGGCACATCCATCTGTCCTTGGTGGTCCTTAAATTTAAGTGTAGCGTTTTTATGGGATGGTAGCTGGGCTACAATTTTACCACACTCCGCTTTGTGTTGCTCCATGGTCCTATCACTGTGAGTAAATTGCAGACATACATTACACAATTTAAGAGTGTGTTCATGATTTGTCGTTTGATAATCGTCGTTTAATAATCTGTAAAAAAATTTAAATTAAATCATTTATAATAAATATTATAAAAAGTTTACCTTAAATTTATATATATATATATATTTATTTATATTCACTAGTACTTGACACTTTTAGCTTACCTAGACATATTTTCTATTAGATGACCAACGATATTTTCCAACAACAACAATAAGTTGATATGATTACATTTTTCCTCCTTTGTAATATAAAACGTACCAACAACTACATTATTTTCCTCATCATAACCAAATACGTTTACGCTGATTCCACTATACCGCTTCTCAAATATTTTAATATCCCAGCTAAAAAAATTATATATGGTCCATATATTTTTAATATATGAATGTATATAACTATATATGAATATGTATGAATTCATGTATGTAAATATATGGGATTATACATGGCAAAACTATTATATATGAACTAATATATGGACTAATATATGAAATGTATTATAACATATGAGCTCATATATGAAAATGTAATTATGAAGCTCTTCTATGTGGATCCATATATAAATATAAGATTTTATATATGGAGCCATATAAGAATGTATGCATACATGATATCTCACATAAGATCGTTTTTGCAATCAAAAAAGCTTGGAATTCTATCACTGCTGAATTGTAAATCCATTAGAAAATACATACGGTATGCAAAGTTTATATGCGTACCCTCAACGTTTAAAAAAGAAAAACTTTTTGTTACAAAAAAAACCATTCTTGTATGATTTTATACATTGTGGCCTATTTAATATATCAAATAATCAAAAAGGAAAATCCAGTCATTAATTTTATAGAAAATAGCAAAATTCTCTAGATAAGAAACAAAGTTTATATTACTGCGTTGAAAACTATTGTTGGAGGGATTATTTGTTCTTTTATAATTAATTGCATTAGTTTTTAATCTGATTTCTTAAGCTAAATGTTATGTACGATATGATTTATGTGTTTTTTAAATAATTCATTCATTGTGTCCAAACAAATGTTTCATTTAAAACAACCTCTCTCTCAAGTCTAAAAAATTTTATTTATTGCACAGCAGTGCGCTTTTGTGAATCAAGAGTGTATGAGTATGAACTTTGCATACTCTGGAGGGAATTTACACATACATGTATGAAAATGTATGAATATATATAATCATATATGCCCATATACCCTCATTTTTCGGATCCGAACCATATATGGGATATCATATATGCTCCATACATTTTTTTTAGCTGGGATCTTTTAAAGATATTGGAAATATTTAATTCTTAAATCTAGCGTTACACCATTTTGGGTACAAATGATGTCAGGAGTTATGTCATGAATATTGTATGAGCTACATCGCTGTTTACTCTTTATTTGAGAAGTATCTACTGCGGCGATTAGACACCACTTGAAACAATCATCTAGTTTGCTCCTTTAACTAGAGAAGCCTTATTAATACTTAGCTCTGCTCGGACTATGCGTATCAAAGTCCAACCAGAGTCCTTCTCTTGGAATTCACTCATTTTATTTTGAATTTCTGAAATTTGGTTAGAAAATACTTCATATATTTCATCTCCTCTGGTCAACAAATTCATTTTAGCTCTATGATGAATAATATTGAACTCCAATTCCTCTCCCACAATTTTTACATATTCTGCCACAATACTCATATTAAATTTTATTACAGTGTGGCTTTGTAAATGACTTTCAAGCATCTCTATTAAAATTGATTCATTTGCACCAATGAAATCTTCTAGTAAAAGTTCATCTCTTTTATTATTTAATCCATACGTTACAATATTATTTTTGAACGCTTTGCTTATGGTGTAAAATTTCATATTATCTTCATGTCTTCTTTGAGTTTCTTCATCAATGCTGGTATTATTTATTAAATTACCTCCATAAGCATCCGATCCTTGAAGTTCTCGTTGTTGTTGTTGTTGGTGTTGTTGTGGTTGATATTGTAGTTGTTGATGTTCATAACTATTTGTGTACCATTGCATGGAGGTAGAGGGTTGTTGCAAATACATTTGTTTTTGTTGTTGTAGTTGATATTGCAATTGTTGGTCAGTATTTGGGTACCATTGCATGGCCGTAAGAGTTTGCTCCCAATACATTTGAAATTGTTGTTGTTGAGGATATTGATATTGTTGTTGTTGATCAGGATATTGATATTGTTGTTGTTGTTGCTGTTGAGGATATAGATATTGTTGCTGTTGTTGAGGACATATATATTGGTCCTCAACATCATGATTTTGGATATGATCCAAGAAACACTTTTGGTATTTATATATCTTATTGCACATACATATTACATTTATATACCATTTTAATAATTTATAGAATGTATTGTATTTTTTAAGATTTTATATGATGATGATGCACTTGCTAGATACAATGCTGTACTTGCTGCTAGATTAGAGAACGTCTCAATTTATACGAATTACGATCTATTCTTACATTGTTACAACATACATATGAATGTATATACAAAACTGCTGTTCATTAATTTATTTACATATACATACATATGTATGTAGTAAGTAAGTATGTATGTATATAAGTGTGCATGGTTTGTTTGACAAATATCAGCCTCTTTACACAAAAAAAACAAAAAATAAATAAAACTAAATAAAACCAACAACAAAAACATTAATATCTCACCAGCATACATAATTTCTTTCTATAAATACCCTTCCAGCTCCATCAGCTAAAAAGAATATTACAAAAAAAACAAATGCCGAAAACATACTATGATATTTTGTAACATCGCAACAGTGTGTACTAGTGTCAACGTTTGTCATTTTAGAATTTTTTTCTTGTTGTGTGGTATTGCTTTCCCTATGAAAAAACATAACGTGAAAGACGTTGCACACATTTTAAAAATGATTATAACACAAGAAATGCCAGATGTGTACTCGATATTATACACTCGCTTTTTTTATGTACATACACGACTATTTACCCATCTGCCAACTCTAAAGTTGGAATAAGTAACAATATGCTGATAAACTTGCCCCATATTGCAATTAGAATCCTGTTATTTATTTTTAACGCCATTTTACGACTGGAGTATTATCCACAAAGCTGGAAGCTTGCGAAGGTCAAAATGATTCCAAAGCCGGGCAAAGACCTTACCAAGGCTGAGTCATACAGGCCAATAAGTCTGCTATCAACAATGTCAAAACTCTTCGAAAAGCTGCTCATGACAAAATTGTCCCCAATTTTAACTGATAGTGGGTGCATCCCAGACCATCAATTTGGTTTTAGAAGTCAGCATAGCACCATTGAACAAACTCATAGATTGGTGCAATTTATAAGAAGAACTTTTGAAGAAAAAATGTATTGTTCTGCCCTGTTTATTGACGTTTCTCAGGCCTTTGATAAAGTGTGGCATGAAGACCTTATTTTAAAATTAAAATCATATTTACCAATAAATTTTCTGAATTTATTAGAAAGCTACATAACTACCCGAAAGTTTACGATTGTGGAAGGAGAATTCATGAGTCTGCCCCAATCTATATCATCCGGTGTGCCACAGGGGAGCATACTGGGGCCAGTTTTGTATTTGATTTATACTTGTGATATGCCAGCAGCAGCAATATCCATACATCTACGTTTGCTGATGATACAGCCTGCCTTAGTATGCACAAAAACCCGCACGAAGCTTCCCGATATCTTCAAGAACATATTACACAATTGGAAATCTGGTTGAACTTATGGAGAATTAAAGTCAATGAACAAAAGTGTGTCCATACAACGTTTACCCTAAGAAGAGATACTTGTTCCCCCATTCGAATCAACAATCAAAATATTCCTCAACATTCCCAAGTGAAATACCTTGGTATACACCTTGATCGAAGACTTACATGGAAACATCATATTGACTTTAAGCTAACTCAGATGAAACTTAAGTTATCTCAAATACACTGGTTGATTGGCAGAAATTCAACACTTAGCCTGGACTGTAAACTTTTATTATACAAGTCGCTTTTGAAGCCAATATGGTGTTACGGTATCCAGTTATGGGGCACTGCTTCAGCTTCCAATGTAGAGAGAATCCAACGAAGGCAAAACAAAATTTTAAGGTTAATAACATCTGCTCCATGGTATATTAAGAATTCAAATTTGCATCGTGATTTAAGAATGCCACTAGTGACTGAAGAAATTGCAAGATACGCAGGCAAATACTTAACAAAACTCGAGTCACATCCTAATCCGCTTGCTCGTAATATTTTGAATTTTAATGGTCACATCCGCCTAAAAAAGAGGGACACAAGGGCTCTTATCCTCAACACTCTAGATGGGAATGCTTGAAAATACATTTAATTTTCCTTTTTGATTATCACTACTTTGTATTATTTAAATTATCACTAAGTTTTGGCCGACACTGGTCGGGCTAAACAATTATATTTTAGCTTTAAGATTTGATCACTTATTGTTAGTTCATATTTGAAGATACAATAAATAAATATTAAAAAAAATAAATATTAAAAAAAAAAAAAAAAATTACCCAAATTTGACAATTTTTATTGCCATAGAACCGCCCGTTACTAAC